>LR738709.1:126666468-126817900 GCA_902687465.1 Secale cereale | reverse complement strand
GGGGGGGGGGGGGGGGGGGGGGGGGGTGACAGGCGGGGCCCACCTGTCATCTCTAACCCCTCGGTCACGGCGGCGGCGAGCTCACCGGCGACGATACCGGCCACGGCGACAGCAACGGAGGCCAGGGACGGACTCAGTGTCGTGTCGCGGTTGCAGCGATGGTAGTGCGGCACGGCGGGGAGCCCTGGTTCGCCGGCGACGAGGTGCGACGGCGGAGGCTCGTCGGAGTGGAGTTGCTGCGGCCGTTTCCGACTGCAAACAGAGGGGGAAACAGAGGGGAAATGTTCAATGGTGTGCTGCGGTTCCGAAACGAGCGGATGGAGAGGCAGGGGAGGCCTGTACCTCGAGATCGCCGGCGGCCCGACGCGGCGGAGCTCCGGTCGATCCCGAGCACTGGGGCGCTCCGGGGTCGAACTAGTGATGCAGGAGGGATCAGTGGAGAGTTGCGAGGCTGGTGGTGGTGTTGGAGGAGCTCGGGGAGGCCTATATATAGGAGCTCGACGAGGACCCGCGGTCCAGTGCGCCGGCGAGCTCCGGCTCGTCGCTACAGCGCACGGGAGGCTACGGGGATGAGTCAGGGGAGTTGCTGGACGAGTTCCACGTCCAGCTGAGGTAAAAGGAGGAGCGGGGGAGCGACAGGGAGGCGCGCGCGTGCGAGGCAGAGGAGTGGCTGCCGCGGGCGGCCAGCGCGCGTGCGACGGCGGCTACTGGAGGGCGCAGGAGGAGGGGGACAGCGCCGGTGGAGGCTGCGGACGTCGAGGCACGTTGGGAGGCGCGAGGGGAGAGCCCGAGGCTGTCGGGGATCGACGATTGGCCCGAGCCAGCGTGCGGGAGCACTGTTCACGCGCTCCAGAGCGCGCGTGTGACCGGCATCGACGCGCTCTTGCTGGTTTGGTCCGTTCCAGCGTGCCCAACAGTGTCTAGTGTGTAGAGGGAGGACTAAAGAAATGCCCTGAGGCCTTGGATGCTCTAGGGTGCAGAGAGAGAGTGAGAGTGTTGGTAAAAAATGGTGAAAGCTGGCTGTACAGCAAGGTAAAGCTGGGGTTTCACCCCCCAATCATGGAGCTGAGGTGCTGGGGGAGTTACTGGGGGTTGCTAGTAACTCAATGGGCCTGTGGTAAGAAGTTGAGGCTATGGAGAAAGGTGAAAGTGGTCAAGTTGGAGGTTTTAGAATTTCTGCAGAAGGTGTTTGATCTGTGTTTGATCAAGTAAATGAGGTCCACTTGACATGGCACTTGACAGGGTTGAAAGACATGAGAAAATAGGGTGCTTCACCAAATTTGGGCTCATTTGAAGAAACTAGCCAATGTAACTTTGGTGAACCCTAGAAATCAACAGAAACAGTTTCATCTTGATTGAGTCAAGCTAATCATCTCCCCTTGATGCACCACTTGGTGTATCATCATCATTTGGGGTATTGATCATGCTCACAAAGTTTGAGGCTCCAGATAAAAAGTTGGTAATGTAAAGTTGTTCAAATTTGCATTTGAACAGAAAGGGTTTTGAGGTGATCTGATCAAGTTGCTCTATTCCAAATCTTGTGCCATTTGGTCTAGGTGCCTTATTAGGCCATTCTAGCATGTGCACCAAGTTTGAGAGCATTTGGACAAGTTTGACAATGTAGAGTTGCTCAAACTTCAAATATGGACAGAATGGTTATGAAGGGGTTTGAGGAGGTTTCCTTGATCTTCAATGCATGAGGCTTTGCAAGATCATCAAATATGTCATATATGACATGATAGAATTTCCCTGGAATTTTTGGAGAAAAATTCCTTTGTAAATATTTCAAAAGCTTGAAATATCCAGAAAGGGTTTTAGAGGGTTTAGCCCATTATTTTGAACATGACCAAGTGTTGAAACTCTCATATATGGACAATATATGTCCTATGAGTCTCTCTGAATTTTGGCAAATATTTTTGAAACAGTTAAATAATTTTCCTCTATTAAAGACCATTTCTGGCCTTAAGAAAAAGCCTATAAATAAAATAGGAAAATAACTTTTAAAATTATACCTTTGTGGTTTCTGGGAGTCCTATGACTACTAGGTCTCAAATAAACCTTTTGAAATAATTTTCACACCCTTAATCAAGTACTTGCAGTGCAATTCTCAATTCAGGGGTTTTGGGAAAAACTAATTTTATAAAATACTTTTTGGCCAAATTAATTTTGTAAGAAAATACTTTACTGCTATATAACACTTGGCATGATCATTGGGCAGAAGTTTTGAGTATGGAGATGAAATCTACAAGAGATCATAGTTGAGCACATGAAAAAGCACATGAAGAAAACTCAATTCCAAATAAAAGCCAAATGATGCTAAAAATTTTTGTTGGTCCAAATTTTCATGCTTCAAAGTTACAAACAACATGTTACAAAATGCAGGGTGTGACAGGGTGCAAGGATTGTTTACTTTACGCAAAGTTCTTTTAATGCAGTTGTCTGTTGCTTTGAGTTTACACTATGGGTGGGACTCGCAACTTAATACCAGCGAGATGTTCTGGATAGATATCTCAAGGTGGATGATTAGTAGTAGATGCACATGGATTTCGGTCTACTTACCTCGGCGTACCGCCCATGCTTTGAACCTCTACCTTTCTTGCAACTTAGTCAGCATTGGTTTGCGCACATGGTCCTGTCAATTGCCCAGCTGTAATTCGTTTACCTCACATAGCAGTTTTATCGTCTTTTGGGAGAGAGACATCACTAGTGAACATCATGAGACTCCGGTCCATATTACCATCATTGATCACATCCGCTATTTACTTTCTGCTTTTTACTTACTATTGCAATTATACCTATCACTATTGTCACTTGCGTTTGATCCTTTGTAAACTACAAGGCCGGAGGGATTGACAACCTCTCTGTACTCGTTGGGAGCAAAGTTATTTGTATCTGTGTGTAGGTCCACGTTGATTGCTAATATCTGGCGCCGTTAGCAGTTGACACCTTCTTGTTTAAACTGGGAGTCTCAGGGAAATTGATCCTTGGTATTGCCAAGGGAAAACTTCTGCCACACTGCATCTCAAACCTTCCACTTGGGGTAACCAACGAGGGGTGAGAAGCCACCTAGCAAAGCAATTTCTGGCGCCGTTGCCGGGGACTCCACTCTTCAAGATAGGGGAGTTGCACGCTATCTTTTACCTTTGCTTTTCAGGCTTGTTAGTTTACCTTTCAGTTTTCTTTATGTCTTTTCACTAGTTTTGCTTAATGGAAAACAACAAAAATATGAGAGAGCTTTATAAGCTCTACCTTGCTTTGGGACACGATGTGTTTGAAGAGAAAATTAAAAAACCTGTGGAACTTTATTATTTGCATAACAATCATGATGGTGGTGATGTTATTAGTATGCTTTCTTTGAATATCAATATTGCTAATGACATGGAAAGCTCTAAGCTTGGGGATGACACGTTTGATGAACATGATATTTTTAGTCCCCCAACTTTTGAAGAGAAAATTTACCTTGATGATACTTTGCTTCCTATACATGATGATTACAATGATGAATATGATTTTTTCAGTCCACCTACTATTGAGGATAAAATTTATTATGATTATGATATGCCTCCTAAATACAATGATTACCATGATGGTTATGATTGCTTTACTCTCACTATCCCTAATAAGAAAGATTTTGCTTATATGAAGAGTAATGATACCTTTTTGCATGTGGATCATGGTAACAATGCTTTATGTGATGCTTATATTGTTGAGTTTATTCGTGATCCCACTGAAAATTATTATGAGAAGGGAACATATGCTTATAGATATTTCAATGATATCAAGTTCCCTCTCTTTATGTTGAAGGATTTGAAGCTACACTTGTTTTGCCTTCCTATGCTTATTGCTTTGTGCTTCAATGAATTATTCTATTGCAATATTCCTATGCATAGGAAGCATGTTAGGCTTAAATGTGTTTGGTATTTGCTTCTTGATGCTCTCTTTTGTTCTTCAACTCTTATTCCTACGAGAGCATCATTAAAGTCTCATGCCTAGCTTAAAGGCATAAAAGAAAGTGCTTTTGGGAGGCAGCCCAATGAATAAATTTTATTTTGTTTTTGTTGTGTCTTGATGTTGTTACTACTGTAGCATCATCATTGTATCTTTGCTTTTAAATTTTGTGCCAAGTATAGCCTCTGATTGCAAGAAAGTTCAAAAGTTGTGACGTGCTGTCCAGGAAACAGATTCTGTCCTTGGATAGAAAAATTCGTATAAACTCACCAGATCATATTTTTGGTCTGAATTTTTTCGACAGCGTGCTCTATATAATTGTCTTTCGTGCTTCTGTTTTGAGTTTTTTGATTAGAGTAGCACAAGTGCCCCGGAAAAATGATTTACTACCTGCTGTTCTGTTTTTCACAGATTCTGTCTTGTTTTGCCTTTCCTTCATTTTGCAAACCTAGAGCTTGCTTTTTCTTTGCAAAAACCTTTTGGCAATCTTGAGAAACAGTAGAACTTCAAGAATATCTTTATTTCCAGCAAGGAACAATTATTTTATTATGGGCACAAACCTCGCTAATCAGATTATGATGAGTTATGTATGAAGGGAGTTTTCAAGTGTGCGAGGGAAGAAGATAAAAAGATTCAGGAGTGTCAAACGCTCAAGCTTGGGGATGCTCCCGTGCACCCCCAAGAAATATTCAAGGAGACTCAAGCGTCTAAGCTTGGGGATGCCCCCGTGCATCCCCTTCTCCATCAACATTATCAGTTTGTCTTTCGGTCCACTATATTTTAATCACTTCATGTGTTATGTGATATGATTGGAGCGTCTTGCTTTTAGTTTCCTTTTAAATTTTCTTTAGCTTTTCATAACGAGTCGGAACTCAGCTTTCTTTATGTGGGAGAGAAACACGCTCCACTTCTACCTAGAACATAACATAGAATTTTCATGTCTATCTCTGCTGTGTGTGTTCTTTGTCCTTCAATAGCTACTATCATGCTTAGCTCTTAACTTTCATGCTTATCTTTTTAAAGAGCTTTCGTTTAGTTGGTTGCTTGAACTCTCTTTAGTTATCATATTTATCTTATTAAGAGAGTTTGCTTCCATTGCATTGGTTGATATGTCTATGATAAAGATGCTATATTCATAATGGCGCTTAGTAGTTCAGGTTTTCTTATGGTTAGTCCCAAATAGCTGGGGGGTTCCCAATGTGTTATTGGAGTACCAACATGATTTGTTTGCCTATGACGTGGTATGGTTTAGTAATATCTTCCTTCAAAGAATTTATTTTGATTGACTTGGCGTATGCTCACACATATTTAAGACTGTAAAGAAAGTCTGTCAAGCCTTGATGATCTTTTGTTTCTGAGTAGCGATATAACTTCCATGCCTGATTCAATGTTGCTTTGTCGCTCTGCATGATTATGACCGTCATTGCTCTCTTAGTTGGTCGCTCCCAGTCTTTTGCTAACCTCCACCTGTACTAAGCGGACTGACTGCTTGTGCATCCACATCCTTTTAAACCAGTTATGCCATATGAGTCCACCATATCTTCATACATGGTATTTACCTGCCATTCCTAACGGAGACTTGCATGTACCATCTCAAAATTATTCAAAGAAAAAATCATTCCTATTTTGTGCCTCTGTTGTAAGTTCATGAGGAAGTAGTAGTTAATTCATGATCTTTTTAAGTTGGATAAGCTTCACCCCGGGATTGCATGTATAATGTGCAAACCCATAATACGAGAAGGAACTGGCATTGAGTGCGCCCGGCTCAAAATTAATATAACAAACAAACCCTCCTTCACGCTTTGTTCATGAGAAACCAGAAAACTTTGGCAGTGATAAACAAAGGAGATTAAGAGGATGTGATCGTCCTCATTCGGGAGCCGTTCCTCGAAACTTGTCCATCTCAAGAAGTGATTGAGTTGTCTGCTAGCATTCGTTGACGAAACATGCATGATCAAAAAAATATTTGTTACCTCTGTTTTTAAAACCAAGAGCTCTGGTACATGTTTTGTCTTTGTTTCCGACTACGGGTTTTCAACCTTGCCAACAAAAGCCACGGTTCGAGAGTCTCCACCTTCTTTTAAAGCACCAACTACTGAGAGCATGATTGTCATTCTGAGTGTAATGTGCATTGTCCCAAAGTAGCATTGTCTTTTGCATGATTGTGATATCGTTTATTCTGAAATCATTGTATCTAGTCATCACTTAAACCTTGGAGGTGCCCCTGCATTTATGTTTTGCTTCACTAAAGGGGGTAAGCGAGATATCACTTTATCATATTGGCACACCATGCTCATAACAAATCTATTTGATGTTTCAGTATCATATTGTAAAACTTTCAGTTCTTTGTGATTTTCTCATGAGGCAACTTAATTACTATAGATTCATTGTCTCAGTAAGCTTTTGTCATGTGACTATGAAAAAGTCCTATATGGTTAATAGCATGTCACCACAGAAATTATTCTTGTTATCATTTACCTACTCGAGGACGAGCAGGAATTAAGCTTGGGGATGTTGATACGTCCAAAACGTATCTATAATTTCTGCTTGCTCCATGCCTCTTTTGGGTGATATTGCTATGTTATTTATACACTTCCATACACTTTTGATCATATTTGGACTAACCTATTAACTCAGTGCACCCCAGTGCCAGTTTCTATTTTCGGCTGTTTTTGTATTTCCGGTTTTCACGTTACGAGAAATGCCAGAAAAAATCCAGAAAAATTATATAAAAAATCAGCGTTCCAGAAGCTACCAAGCACCCGAAGCACAGCCGGAGGGGGGCCACCAGGGCCCCAGGCGCCCTGGTGGCATGCCCCCCCTGGGCCGCGCCGGGGGGCGCCTGGGCCCCCCGAGCCTCGTCTGATGCCCCCCTTTGGCATATATTTAAAGTGTCTCCCGAAACCCTCGAGAGGGGAACTCTTTTTCGCGATCTCATCTCTGTTCCACCGCCGCCGCCGCTTCCAAGATCGGGAGCACCAGGAGAACTCTTCCCGGCACCCTGCCGGAGGGGAGGATCACCACCGAGAGCTTCTCCACCACCATGGACGCCTCCCGGATGAGTTGTGAGTAGTATCCCTTGGACCATGGGTCCATGACCAGTAGCTATGTGATTTTCTCCTCCCGTTCTTGTGCTTCACTAATTAGTCCTCGTGAGCTGCCCTACATGATCGAGGCACATATGTAATCCATATGCTGTTGCTATGATGAGTTTGCTGGGATCCGATGGATTATGAGATTATGTTCAGATTGTGTTTGAGTAATATATTTGATTCACCTCTTTTATATTTATGTTTGTAAGTAATTCTTGCATGTTCTCCGTTGTTATTTATTGCTTTGGCCAAGTAGTAGGTAGTGACTCCAAGAGGGAACGTTATGCTTGATTGTGGGTTCATGCCCCTCGATAACTAGTTTGAGTGACAGAAACATGAGTCTAGGGGATGTGCTGTTGCCACAAGGGGGAAAACAATGGTGCTTGTGCCCGCGGGTGCAAGGATTGTTTACTTTACGCAAAGTTCTTTTAATGCAGTTGTCTGTTGCTTTGAGTTTACACTATGGGTGGGACTCGCAACTTAATACCAGCGAGATGTTCTGGATAGATATCTCAAGGTGGATGATTAGTAGTAGATGCAGATGGATTTCGGTCTACTTACCTCGGCGTACCGCCCATGCTTTGAACCTCTACCTTTCTTGCAACTTAGTCAGCATTGGTTTGCGCACATGGTCCTGTCAATTGCCTAGCTGTAATTCGTTTACCTCACATAGCAGTTTTAGCGTCTTTTGGGAGAGAGACATCACTAGTGAACATCATGATACTCCGGTCCATATTACCATCATTGATCACATCCGCTATTTACTTTCCGCTTTTTACTTACTATTGCAATTATACCTATCACTATTATCACTTGCGTTTGATCCTTTGTAAACTACAAGGCCGGAGGGATTGACAACCTCTCTGTACTCGTTGGGAGCAAAGTTATTTGTATCTGTGTGCAGGTCCATGTTGATTGCTAATATCTGGCGCCGTTAGCAGTTGACACCTTCTTGTTAAAACTGGGAGTCTCAGGGAAATCTATCCTTGGTATTGCCAAGGGAAAACTTCTGCTACACTGCATCTCAAACCTTCCACTTGGGGTAACCAACGAGGGGTGAGAAGCCACCTAGCACAACCTCACCACTTTACCTCTTCCTACCCATAAAGCTTTGCTAGTCTTGATACCCATGGTTATGGGATTGCTGAGTCCTCGTGGCTCACAGTTACTACAACACCAGATGCAGGGTCAGCCGAGATGATTGATACGTCCAAAACGTATCTATAATTTCTGCTTGCTCCATGCCTCTTTTGTGTGATATTGCTATGATATTTATGCACTTCCATACACTTTTGATCATATTTGGACTAACCTATTAACTCAGTGCACCCCAGTGCCAGTTTCTATTTTCTGCTGGTTTTGTATTTCAGGTTTTCCCATTACGTAAACTACCAGAAAAATTCAGGGAAAAATATATAAAAAATCAGCGTTCCGGAAGCTTCCATGGGGCCAAAGTAGGGCCGGAGGGGGGCCACCAGGGCTCCAGGCGGCCAGAGGGCGCGGCCCCCCTCCTGGCCGCGCCGCCAGGGCGCCTGGGCCCCCTGGCCTCCTCTGACGCCCCCCTTTGGCATATATTTACACCGCGTCCCGAAACCCTCGAGGATGGAACCCTTTTTCGCGATCTCATCTCTGTTCCGCCGCCGCCACGCTTCCAAGATCGGGAGCACCAGGAGAACTCTTCCCGGCACCCTGCCGGAGGGGAGGATCACCACCGGGAGCCTCTCCACCACCATGGACGCCTCCCGGATGAGTTGTGAGTAGTCTCCCTTGGACCATGGGTCCATGACCAGTAGCTATGTGATGTTCTCCTCCCCTCTTTGTTCTTCACCGATTAGACCTCGTGAGCTGCCCTACATGATCGAGGCACATATGTAATCCTTATGTTGTTGCTATGATGAGTTTGCTGGGATCCGATGGATTATGAGATTATGTTCAGATTGTGTGTGAGTAATATATTTGATTTACCTCTTTTATATTTATGTTCTTGAGTAATTCTTGCATGTTCTCCATTGCTGTTTATTGCTTTGGCCAAGTAGTAGGTAGTAACTCCAAGAGGGAAAGTTATGCTTGATTGTGGGTTCATGCCCCTCGATGACTAGCTTGAGTGATAGAAACATGAGTCTAGGGGATGTGCTGTTGCCACAAGGGGGAAAACAACGGTGCTTGTACTCGCGGGTGCAAGGATTGTTTACTTTACGCAAAGTTCTTTTAATGCATTTGTCTGTTGCTTTGAGTTTACACTATGGGTGGGACTCGCAACTTAATACCAGCGAGATGTTCTGGATAGATATCTCAAGGTGGATGATTAGTAGTAGATGCAGATGGATTTCGGTCTACTTACCTTGGCGTACCGCCCATGCTTTTGAGCCTCTACCTTTCTTTGCAGCATAGTTAGCATTGGTTTGCGCACATAATCCTGTCAATTGCCCAGCTGTAATTCGTTTACCTCGCTTAGCTGTTTTATCGTATTTTGGGAGAGAGACATCACTAGTGAACATCATGGGACCCCGGTCCATATTACCATCACTGATCACATCCGCTATTTACTTTCAGTTCTTACTTAATAGTTGCAGTTATACCTATCACTATTATCTCTTGCGTTTGATCCTTTGTAAACGACAAGGCCGAAGGGATTGACAACCTCTCTGTACTCGTTGGGAGCAAAGTTATTTGTATTTGTGTGCAGGTCCAGTCAATCGCTAGTTGCACCGCTAGCAGTTTACACCTTCTTGTTGAACCTCGGAGTCTCAGGGGATTCAATCCTTGGTATCTTTGCCAAGGGAAAACTACCGCTACACTGCATCTCAAACCTTCCACTTGGGGTAACCAACGAGGGGCGAGAAGCCATCAAGCAAAGTTTTCTGGCGCCGTTACCGGGGACTCCACTCTTCAAGATAGGGTAGTTGCACGCTATCTTTTACCTTTGCTTTTTAGTCTTGTTAGTTTACCTTTCAGTTTTTGCTTTAGTTCCTTTTATCAAAAATCACAAAAATAGTTATCTTGCTTGCTTGCTGCTATGGGTTCCACCGAGAACACGAAGTTGTGTGACTTCACTAGTCATAACAACGATGACTTTATCTGCACGCCTATCACTACACCTGCCACTTCAGCACCTTCTTATGAAATTAAACCTGCTTTACTGAACTTAGTTATGAAAGATCAATTCTCTGGTGCTGGAGATGATGATGCTTTACACTTAAACAATTTTGTTGAACTCTGTGATATGCAAAAGTACCAAGCAATAGATGGTAATATTGTTAAGCTTAAGCTTTTTCCTTTCTCCTTGAGAGGAGGAGCTAAAATTTGGTTTCAATCCTTGCCTAGAAATAGCATAGATTCTTGGGACAAGTGCAAAGATGCCTTTATTGGAAAGTACTATCCACCTGCTAAAATTATCCAACTAAGGAGTAACATAATGAATTTCAAACAATTGGATAATGAACACGTTGCCCAAGCTTGGGAACGCATGAAATCTCTTGTCAAGAACTGCCCTACTCATGGTTTGACTACTTGGATGGTTATCCAAACTTTTTATGCAGGCTTGAACTTTACCTCGCGGAACTTGTTAGATTCGGCCGCGAGAGGAACCTTTATGTCAACTACACTTGGTGCTGCCACGAAGCTTCTCGATGAAATGATGACCAATTATTCCCAATGGCACACCGAACGCGCTCCAACAGGTAGGAAGGTAAACTCTGTCGAGGAGATTTCCTCCCTAAATGAAAAAGTTGACTTGATCATGTCTCTACTTTCCAAGCAATCTTCTATTGATCCTCATGATGTTCCTTTAAATTCTTTGATTGCTCAAGAACAAGTAGATGTGAACTTTATCTCTAGAAACAATTTCAATAACAATGCTTATAGGAGTAATTTTGGTAGCAATCCTAGACCGTTCCCCTCTAATTCCTATGGGAACAACAATGCTTATCCTAGCACCAAGAACTCCACTTCTGAACTAGAGAGTATGCTTAAAGATTTCATCACTACCCAAAAAGCCTTTAATAAGAATGTAGAAGAAAAACTAGCCAAACTAGATAATCTCTCTTCGAAGGTAGACAATTTAGCCCATGAGGTAGAGTTGCTTAAAATTAGAACTTCCCCTCTTGAGGAGAGGAAGACCACTCCTATGGATGCTATTCAAGTGCAAATTAATGAAAACATTAGGATGTTGGCTAAACTTAAAGAGAGATGGGCTAGAGAAAAGGAGGAAGAAGATAGAATTAAGAACCTTCCTACCCACCACACTGTTGCTACTATCCAAGTTGTTGAGGATATCCAAACTCTTAGCACCCAATGCACTCCTGGTCCCGTTGGACCTATTAATGGTGATGTTATGACCATAGAAACTACCAAACAAGTGAGCCTAAAGGACACCACTACCACTTTACTTGATAGTAGTGACCTTGATTTTGATAATTGCACCCTTACCGAAGTTATTGATTTTCTTCACAAGATGTCTAGAGATCCCCGCACTAGCACACTTAACCTTGCCTTCACAGAGCATATCACTAATGCTCCCATCAAAGCTAGGGAGGAGAAACTTAGGGTAGAAGCCTCCATACCTAGAAAGCTAGAAGATGGTTGGGATCCTATGATTAAAATTAAGTTCTCTTGCTATGCATTATGTGATGTTGGAGCTAGTACCTTGATACGTCCAAAACGTATCTATAATTTCTGCTTGCTCCATGCCTCTTTTGGGTGATATTGCTATGATATTTATACACTTCCATACACTTTTGATCATATTTGGACTAACCTATTAACTCAGTGCACCCCAGTGCCAGTTTCTGTTTTCTGCTGTTTTTGTATTTCAGGTTTTCCCATTACGAGAACTGCCCGAAAAATCCCGGAAAAATTATATAAAAAATCAGCGTTTCGGAAGCTTCCTTGCGGTCAAAGTAGGGCCACAGGGGGGCCACATGGGCTCCAGGCGGCCTGCCCACTCGGCCCCCCTCCTGGCCGCGCCGGGGGGGCGCCTGGGCCCCCCTTAGCTCCCCTGGCGACCCCCTTTGGCATATATTTACACCGCGTCGCAGAAACCCTGATTCCAGACCCCTTTTCTCCAGACGAATTTTCCTCCTCCCGAGCCGCCGTCTTGGAGGGGAGGACCAGCACCATTGCAGCACCATCCACAAGGAAGAAGGGGGGCCAAGGAGCCGCTGCCCCCTAGGGCCGCCGCCGCCGCCGCGCCCCCAAGGGCCGCCGCCGCCGCCTCCGTGGCTGCCGCCGGCCGTCTCCTCCTCGCAGGGCTGCACCTCTCCATCAACACCATCATCAACCTCCTCCTCACCATGTCCATGCGTGAGTAGTTTCCTCCGGGGCCGAGGGCTTGTACGTGTAGCTATGTGGTTATCTCTCTCTCCCATGATGTGATCTTCGTTGTGATCATAGGCTATGTTAATCTAGGGTGATCCCATGATATTTCCCCTTCCTCTATGTATTGGATTGATGTACTCACTTGTCTTTATCTAGTATAATCCCCGAGACCAAGGTCACAGCGGTCTATTGGACATGGATTAGAAAAATATTTTCATGAGTGATTTCCTCTCTTGTGTGTTGATTGAAGATTGAGAGTCTCTTGGTGCTTGTCTTTGACTATCCTTTAGATATGTTGTGGTGATTGTGGGACTCTCTGTCGGGGGAAACTGTCCTCCCACGAGCACCTATGGGACCGGAGCCCCTTCTACGTTGCGGTAAGGGAGCGGAGGGAGCACGGAGAGCAGATCGAGGGGCACACGCGGGCAGTTTACCCAGGTTCGGGCCGCGCGGACGCGTAAAACCCTACTCCTGCCTTGGGTTGTATTAAGTTCTTGGGCTCGGGAGCTTGAAGATCTACAGTAACAGCTACACCGAGCGAGAGTATGAGCAAGTTTCTGGGATCGAACCCCCCTCTACGTTGTGCATGGGCCTCCTTTTATAGCTCAAAGTGGTCACCGACAGGTGTCAACGTAGCGGAGGGTAAAAACATAAATTTGGTGGTAGTTGTAACAGTGCGTGAATAGTGGATGAACAGTGGTCTTCACCTAACTTTGACAGTGGGGGACAAGGGCATTAAATGCCCGTCGCCGTCGACCCCAAAAGCGTGTGTCCATGCTTCTCCGTTCGCCACGGCGGTAGCCTCGTCACCGTGGCTTGCCACCGTGTGCCCCAGGCTGCACAGCCATCTGCCACGTGCCCCTGGAAGGGCCCCAGGGCGACGCGTGGGCTGATGAGCTGGAGCGCGGGCACACAGCGTAGGTTTCCCCGGCAAGCGCCTTGCCGGGGTAGTGATCTTGCCGGGCCCGGAAGCTTGTCGCTCTCCGGGTCCTGCCGGAGCGCAAGGTGCGCAGAGGCATCTCTTTGAGATATGTATTCCTTGGCCTTCCTGGCAAGCTCCTCTTGCCAGGGTCTTGTGATAAAGTGATAACCTTGAGCCTGGTGTGGCCTTTCCAGCAAGCTCCTCTTGCCGGGGCCTTGATCTTCTGACTTGTATACTTTGTTCTTGAATGGCTTCATAGGGACCAGAAAGGTTTCCGGCGAGCACGTGGTAAGCCCTGCCACGGGAAGCTGCTACTGCCCGTGCACAAGTTGGGGTACTAAGGTAGCCCTATCTTAGTACACCGACAGGAGCCCCCGGGCCTGGGCCACACACGGTGCCGAGCGCTGTTGGGCCAGGCCCAAGACAGTGCACGGGCACGCGCGGCCCACGGCAAGCCGTATCCCCTTCCGTATCCGCCGCATCCCTCCCTAACGGCACGTGTCGATTGCGGCATCGTGGGAGAGATCGTGGCCTGTTCTTTAATGGGAAATGCGGAACGTCCCCTACTCCCCCCTTAAAAGCAAAGGAAGCAGGGGCAGTTCCCCTCCATCGTCTTCATTGCGCCTTGAATCTCCAGAAACCCCCGCTGCTTCTTGCCTCCGCCCTTCCTCCACCGTCTTCCGCATCCGCGGCGTCGTCGACCTCCCCGCCTCTTTCCTCGCCGCCCCCGCCATGGCTCCGAAGAGCGACAAGGCGAAGAGCGACAAGGCCAAGAAGGAGAAGTCCGAGCAGGCGGCGAAGCTGGCCGCCCTGCGGAAGAAGTGCGTGGTCTTCGCGCCGAGGCTTGGCGCGAGGGAGCTGCGGAACAAATACTATTTGTTCTGGTCGAGGGAGACTCAAGCTCATCCCCGCACCAGAGTCTTCCCCGCCGTCGCCGCTGACATGTTCCCCGGCAGGTACTTTTTCTTTGCCGCTTTCTTCCATTGCGGTCTATGCCCTCCATTCTCGGAGTTCTTTTGCGATGTAATGAATACATACGGCCTCCACCTTCTAGATTTCACCCCCAACGCCATCCTTACGATGGCCGTTTTCGTACATCTGTGCGAAAACTATGTTGGGGTTCATCCAAATGTAGCCCTCTTCCGCTACTTCTTCATGCCTAGAGTAGAGTCAGGTGCCCCCCTCTCCGGCGGCATCTCCTGGATCTTTAGGCTGAACAAGAAGGACTCGTACCTGAGGGGAGAACTTCGTGGCAAGTGGGAGGAGTGGAGAGCCGATTGGTGCTGGGTGGTGGAAGATAAACCAGAGCCCTTTACCGCGCCGCGCACAACTGCCATAGTGCGCGGCAGGGATTGGAGCGAATTGGCCCCGGAGGACAACAAGCTTAGTATCGCCCTCATTAGGATCATTCGTCTCCGGGTCGCCAATCTGACTATCGGAGAAGTTGGAGCAGATTTCCTCCGCCGCCGCATCGCCCCTCTACAAGAAAGGAAGAGGCCCGCCTGGGAATTCGGCAATGCAGCAGACATCATGAGGCTGCGTCCTGGATTGAACTTCAATTTCACTGCCTTGGAGTTGAAGGGGATGGTTCGGGAGCTCTTCAAGCACGACCCCAACCACCCGGAGTGGTTCAGACCTTCTCGGGGAGTGGTGCCGCTGTGCAACAGCACTGCCCGCGATTCTCTACGAGCGATGATGCCCGCGTGCGACTCCCATGGCGTCGTCCCCACTTGGATAGAGCCTCCACCGGATACTGTGCTGACCTTCTTCGACAACTTGGTCGAGAAGCCCCGCAATGCCGAGGAGAACAAGGGCCTCACCCGGGCTACTACGGAGTGGGATTTAGCTTACATCGCCTCCAGGATGGAGGAGGACACCGCAGCTGCGGCTGCGGGCGACTTTGGATACACTGTGGAAGAGGCACAGGCCGCGGACGCAGTGAGCCAAGCAGAGGAGGCGGAAATCCTCAAGCTGCTGAAGCTCCCGCCCGAGGAGTTTGCCGGGGAGCCTTCCGTGAAGTTTGCCGGGACGAGCGAAGTTGCCGGGGGGAGCGAGGCCGCCGGGCACGGCGCTGAGTCCAGCGGGCCTGCCGAGGAGGAGGAGGACGCCGAGGCTGATGAATACTCTGGTGGATCTCTGAATCTTGATGACGACGCCTCCTCATCCTCAGAGAACTCCCCGCCTCCGGCAAGTCCCACGCAACAACCGAAGAAGCGTCTCCGCAAGGCAGCTGAGACGGCGAGGCCGCAGACGCCTCGACAACAGCCAGCGCGCCGTGCGACGCGCGCCACCAGGACGAGCGAAGTCGTCAAGGAAGCACCCCGTGCTCGAGCGCCAAGCGGAGGGGGATCTTCCCGGAGCGGAACGGGTGCTCCATCTGCCCCTCGGGCCTCGGCGACAACGAGGGCCGGGTCTTCGCAGCCCACAGCCCCGGAGACCGCCAAGCGCCCGAGAGAGCCTTCTCCTCCAGCTCCTCGCGCGGGAGCACCCCAGGCGGAATTTGACTTCTCCGCCCTCAGCTCCGACGAAGAGGAAGAGGAGTAAGTACTTGCAATTCTTTTAGTTCCTTCGATTTTGTCTTGATTTTCCTTGCTGATTCTGATCTTGCTTTTGTTTTGCTTTCAGGACCTTGACCCAGCGGATGGCGAAGAGGGCCAAGATCCCTGTGGTCGAGATTGAAGACGACTCGCCCGCCACGGCGACGGGAGACGTGCCAGTGGCAAACTTGCCGGATCAACCTGCTGCTCCGAGGAGCAGCCCCCAGCGCAGCCCCCAGCGTAAGTCTGGTATTTATTTTTCTGCTTAACGGGCGCGCTTGAGGTTGTTGCTTGTACTGATATTTTGTTGTCTTGTGCAGAAGTGGAGCCGCGGCCGCAGGAGCACCCGGAGGTCGCCCCCGACGAGCCACTTGCTCCACCCTCCCCGCCAAGGATGAACTCCCCGGCGAGGGAGAACGCTCCGCCAAGGACGGGTACTCCGCCAAGGGCGAGTACCCCGCCAAGGGTGAGCAGCCCGACAAGGGTGAGCACCCCGCCAAGGGAGGGCGCATGCGGTCCTCCGCCAGCAGGGGCCACTACTCCACCGCCAAGGGAGAATTCCCCGGTGAGGGACCCCGTCGTCGAAGAAGTCCGTGAAGGTAAGCCTTGCAACTCCTTCTTCTTGGATTCGTCTTTTTAGATATTTGCTTGATCCTTTCTTTTCTTTTTCTTCTGCTAGATCCCCCTGCACCGGAGCGGATGGAGACGGAGGCCACCGCTGAAGAGGAGGTGCACGGCGCCGGCGGCAACACCACTGCCACCGAGGGAATGGCTGGAGCCGACGAGCCTGCCGTTGAAGAGACCACCCCAACCGCTGATGCCGCGGCTGGGGAAGGGACCGGCGACCATACCGCTGGCCCGGAGGCTGCGGGAGCGCCGGACGCTGCACCGGCCGCCGACCCCTCCGCTTCCGCGGACCGGTCGGGCGTCTACTTGGAGGCCGCCAACGGGGTCTTTATACAAGTCCCGTGGGCGTCCTCGTCTCGAGCACCCGCGGAGGGAGAGACCTTTGATGGAGAGGTCCCCGCCTCCGCTGGATTGAAGGTTGTTGAAGCGCCCGGCAGCAGCGATGAGCCCGAGGAGGAGAGACTCCTTCGTCGGCTCCTGGCCCTGTACCGGGCCAGGCAGGCGAAGTTGGAGTCTCGGGAGGCTCTCGCCGCCAAGGCTGGAGCTGACTTGGAGAAGCGCGCCGCGGAGCTCCGCGCCGACAACCAGGTGGCCCTCCGTAACTTGGCGGAGGAGCGTGAAGAGCTTGCCGGGGCGCAGCAAGCCTTCCTCCTTGAGAAAGCTGAGGCCGAGGAGCAGCAGCGGTTGGCCGCCAAGGAGCTGTCCCGGCGAGAAGGAGCACTCAACCAGCGGAAAGTCGACCTCGATGCCCACGAGGACGACCTCACCGCCCGGGAGCAAGCCATTGGCGGGGCCCTGAAGGAGGCGAGGAGCGCCGCAGCCGCCACAGAGACCGCCAAGAAAGACCTGGAGGCCAAGGTGAAGCAGGTGGAGTTGTTCCTGAAGGGAGCGAGGACAGGGTCACCGCGCTCAACGTGGAGCGGGAGAAAGACGCCCACACCAACTCTGAGTTGCAGGTACGTCTCTCCAAGAAAGGCGACGAGCTCACTGCCGCCAAGGACTCCATTGCTGACTTGGAGTTGAAGGTCTCCACTGTTACTGATTCGCTCGACGCTGCCCGGGACCGCGAGACGAAGCTGAAGGATGAACTCCGCAAGGAAAGGGCCTTGGTGGAGAGCGCCGCCGTCTCGGCGAACAATTTCAACCAGGCAGTGGAGCAGTGGACTGAAGAGCTGGTCACCTCCGCCGCCAACATTGACGCGGAGATGATGGCGCTGAGGGCGGAGCATCTCGTGTACTCCACGGACGAGAGTCTCCCCCATAGCGCCAAGTTGAGTCTATTCTTCAGGGGAATCGCGCCGGCGCTTGCGCGGCTGCGGGAGAAGATCCCCGTGCAGCTGGCCGACGAGGCTCGTCGGCTCTGCATGGGCACCATGGAGCGGGTCTTGTCGAAGATCGTCTACCGCAACCCCGACATCAACCTCGTCAACGTCCTCCGCACCTTGCCGCCCGAAGCTGATCAAGAGGCGTTGAAGGCGCAGGTTGCCCACATCGTCTCCAAGGTGGGCAAGATCACGAGGCGTGAAGGCGACCGCGTAGACTAGATTCTTTTCTTTCTGCTTCCTTTGCCGCTACCAATTAAATCATAGGCAGTAGTTGATTAGAACAGCGGCAAGCTATCTTTGTAATATACACTTTTATTTCGAGCAATCAATGCAGTGTTATCTCCCTTGCTCTCGGTCCTTTACTTTGTATGCTCTTTACCCTACGCTTTTAGGGAACTTGCCGGCAAGGGGCCCTTGCGCGAGCGCTGAGTGCTGGACTCTTAGCAGCCTGCTGGGAATACCCTCGCCGGCAAGAAACCTTGCCGCAGCTAGTCGCAGCACACTTAGGTTGCTGAGCGAACTCGAAAACGAAGTAAGGGCGCGACACTTGTCGCAGCTCACTTAAGTCGTTGAGCGTGCTCGAAACAAAGTAAGGGTGCGGCTAGCCACGGGTAGGTTCCTCCGCGCACAGGTTTTCCATACAAAGTGTGGCTGTTCAAGGAAGACAACTATAATTTAAAAAAAATTTGAATTACTCAAACTTGGGTAACTTAGCTTCCATAGATGTTTTGCTCCCCGATAAGGCTTCTCTTTCTTGAACAGACACTTGGTTCATGCCTCCATCTCCTTCCCCCCCGGCAAACTTGTGTGCGAGGAACACTCCTTCTTCTTAAGAGGGGAAGAAAAAGAGGAGGAAAAACAAGTATAGGGCCTCTCGGCTTGCTAGTGCTTACCGGGGATGTGCGTTGCACATAGTGTCAAACGATGCATGCAAATAACAAAGAAAAGCATGGAAATGACAAATAGTGCGAAGCACAAAAGCTTTACTGATGCACGGGATCTGCGCCCGGCTTTGTACAAAGGTTTACATGCAAAAGCGGCAAGACTTGTACAAAAGGTGGTTGCCGGAGCGGATCACGGCAACCGCGCCTTATGGGTGAAACTTGCGAAGATGCTCTATGTTCCAGGAATTGCTCACCGGTAAGCCTTCTTCGGTCTCAAGGCGGACAGCTCCGGGCCTTGTGACTTGTCTCACCCGATAAGGGCCTTCCCACTTCGGCGTCAACTTGTTGGAATTCTTAGCGGACTGAACACGCCGAAGAACAAGGTCGCCTTCCTCGAGACTCCTGGCCTTGACCTTGCGGCTATGATAGCGACGCAAGGCTTGCTGGTATCGAGCAGCTCGTACAGCAGCCTGGAGACGTTCCTCCTCGAGGAGCAATGCATCATCTTGTCGCAGTTGCTCTTGCTCGAGCTCATCATAAGCGAGCACTCGAGGAGATCCGTATACGAGTTCCGTGGGGAGAACTACCTCTGCTCCATAGACAAGAGCAAAGGGTGTCTGTCCGGTGGCTCGATTTGGTGTCGTCCTGATTGACCAAAGAGCCGCCGGCAACTCCTCTATCCAGTTTCTTCCGCACTTGCGCAGTCTGTCGAAGGTTCTTGTCTTGAGTCCGCACAGCACTTCAGCATTGGCCCTCTCCGCTTGACCATTGCTCCTCGGGTGAGCAACAGAAGCGAAGCAGACCTTGGCGCCAAGGTCTTGGACGTACTGCATGAAGGTGCGACTTGTAAACTGTGTGCCGTTGTCGGTGATGATCCTGTTAGGGATTCCGAAACGGCAAACAATCGACCTGAAGAACCTGACTGCTGACTGTGCTGTCACCTTTCTCACCGGTTCCACTTCTGGCCACTTTGTGAACTTGTCGATTGCAACGTTCAAGTACTCAAAGCCCCCGAGAGCGCGGGGAAAGGGGCCGAGGATATCGAGCCCCCAGACCGAGAAGGGCCAGGACAAAGGGATCGTCTGGAGAGCTTGAGCTGGCTGGTGAATTTGCTTGGCATGGAACTGGCACGCTTCACACTTGGTTACTTCTGCAGTTGCATCTTGGAGGGCTTCTGGCCAGAAGAACCCTTGCCGGAACGCCTTCCCGGCAAGTGCCCTTGCGCCAATGTGGTGTCCACATATGCCTCCATGTATCTCTGCCAACATCTTCTGTCCATCTTCCCTGGAAATGCACTTCAACCTGACACCATTGAGTCTTCTTCTGTACAGTTCATTGCCAACGAACTGGTACATACTTGACTGCCTGGTTATCTTCTCTATCTCTTCTGGTTCATCGGGAAGTTCTCCAGTTTGCAGAAAACGGACGATTTGCTGTGCCCATGCTGGAGCCTGAGGCTCAACAACAAGGACTAAAGGCGTGAGGGCTGCTGCGGGAACCTCAGCTTCTACGGCAAGAACCTGCGGCTCTGCCGGAGCTGATGGTCCCCCGACAAGCCTGCCGGGGCAGGGCTTGTTGGGAACGCCTGCTTCAACTGTACAGACCCTTGGGTCTGCAGGAGCAAACTGTTCCTCAGCATCTTGGCTGTTGGTCTCCGGCGACTACTTGCCGGCGGCTTCGCGCCAAAGATGTCGGGGGAAACTGTCCTCCCACGAGCACCTATGGGACTGGAGCCCCTTCTACGTTGCGATAACGGAGCGGAGGGAGCACGGAGAGCAGATCGAGGGGCACACGCGGGCAGTTTACCCAGGTTCGGGCCGCGTGGACGTGTAAAACCCTACTCCTGCCTTGGGTTGTATTAAGTTCTTGGGCTCGGGAGCTTGAAGATCTACAGTAACAGCTACACCGAGCGAGAGTATGAGCAAGTTTCTGGGATCGAACCCCCCTCTACGTTGTGCATGGGCCTCCTTTTATAGCTCAAAGGGGTCACCGACAGGTGTCAACGTAGCGGAGGGTAAAAACGTAAATTTGGTGGTAGTTGTAACAGTGCGTGAATAGTGGATGAACAGTGGTCTTCACCTAACTTTGACAGTGGGGGACAAGGGCATTAAATGCCCGTCGCCGTCGACCCCAAAAGCGTGTGTCCATGCTTCTCCGTTCGCCACGGCGGTAGCCTCGTCACCGTGGCTTGCCACCGTGTGCCCCAGGCTGCACAGCCATCTGCCACGTGCCCCTGGAAGGGCCCCAGGGCGACGCGTGGGCTGATGAGCTGGAGCGCGGGCACACAGCGTAGGTTTCCCCGGCAAGCGCCTTGCCGGGGTAGTGATCTTGCCGGGCCCGGAAGCTTGTCGCTCTCCGGGTCCTGCCGGAGCGCAAGGTGCGCAGAGGCATCTCTTTGAGATATGTATTCCTTGGCCTTCCTGGCAAGCTCCTCTTGCCAGGGTCTTGTGATAAAGTGATAACCTTGAGCCTGGTGTGGCCTTTCCGGCAAGCTCCTCTTGCCGGGGCCTTGATCTTCTGACTTGTATACTTTGTTCTTGAATGGCTTCATAGGGACCAGAAAGGTTTCCGGCGAGCACGTGGTAAGCCCTGCCACGGGAAGCTGCTACTGCCCGTGCACAAGTTGGGGTACTAAGGTACCCCTATCTTAGTACACCGACACTCTCTTTGGATGGCCGCGGTGACATTGGGAAATCCTTAGATTGAGAACTACGAACTTTGAGGTGTGCTTTTGTAGCCCTACATAATTCTCGTCCTCTCTTGACCACGGAGGAATGACCTCCGGGTGCGTCTCCATTGCATGTTTTATGGGAAATATCATGTGATTCGATTATGTTAATGTTGTTGGGAGTTGCCACTAGTGAAAGTATGATCCCTAGGCCTTGTTTCCACCATTGCAATACCATTTGTGCTCACGTTTACCACTTGTTTGCTTGCTGCACTTTTTATTACAGATTTATATTACTTTGTTTTGCCATCCATATCACTTGCCATTTAACATCTCTTCGCCGAACTAGTGCACCTATACATCTAACAAGTGTATTAGGTGTGTTGGGGACACAAGAGACTTCTTGTATCTTAGTTGCAGGGTTGCTTGAGAGAGACCATCTTCAACCTCTACTTCCCTGAGTTCGATAAACCTTAGGTCATCCACTTGAGGGAAATTGCTGCTGTCCTACAAACCTCTGCGCTTGGAGGCCCAACATAGTCTACAAGAGTAGAAGCATGTGTAGACATCAAGCTATTTCTGGCGCCGTTGCCGGGGAGGTGAGTGCTTGAAGGTATATCTTTAGATCTTGCAATTAAATCTTTTCGTTTCTTGTTTGTAGTTTCACTAGTTATGTTTATGGAAAACCGTGCTATTGGATCGTTGTTTGCGGGTAGACGCCCCACACCTGTGGTGGTTGCTCCTCCCCCTACTGAAATTGTGCCCTATAAAATACCAGCTGGTATTATCGATTATGTTTTGGCTAATCGTTACGCAGGAGACAGACATCCCGGTGAACACTTGCTATATCTGTCACAATTATGTTCATTATTTAAGCTTGCAGGTGCATCAAGGGAGTTTGTCATGAGGAAATTGTTCGCCGTATCACTTATAGATAAAGCTTCAGATTGGTATAAGCTTCTCGATAACGCGCACTTGCTTGATTGGCAAGAGCTTATGTCTCTCTTTTATACTAAGTTTTATCCTCTTTATGAAATTCATCGAGACATGAACTATATCTATAACTTTAGGTCTCGTGACGGAGAGAGCGTAGCTCAAGCTTGGGGGAGACTGAAAACATTAATGCTAAAATGTCCTAACCATGGGCTCCCCAAAGATATGAATATTACTAATTTCTATGCGAGGCTTTCTCGACAGGATAAAGATTTGCTCGATGCTTCCTCTATGGGTTCTTTCACAAAAAAAAAAAAGATTGATGCTAAATGGGAACTCCTTGAAAGAATTAAACGCAACACTGAAGATTGGGAGATCGACAAAGGTAAAGAGTCAGGTATAATTTATGAGTATGATTGCATTAAGTCCTTTGTTGAAACTACAAGTTTTAATAAGTTTAGTGCTAAGTTTGGGCTTGATTCTCAACTCCTTGTTGATTTCCTCAAATCTTTTGCTTCACATCTTAATATGCCTAAGGAGGATTGGATCAAGCATCATAAACCTTTTAAAGAGATTTGCAAATAAAATGAAATTGTTCATGATGATTGCAACATGCATGATCTAATTCCTAAAAATGAAGTTTTATATAATCATGTTAATTTTTGTGGAGTGGATAGACCTTGTGAAAGGCCTATGATTGAAGAAGAGAAGTATTGTAAGCAACATAAGCATGAAAGAACAATCACTTGGGTCAGAGATTTAAATGAAATTGCTAGAGAATTGTGTGACCTTTATCCTTTTACTTGTGAACTTTGCCGTATAGAGGGTCACTTTAATTTTCAATGCATGCACTTTCAAAACATAACTGTTAACCAGTTGTGTGATAACATGATCACCTCTGATCTTTATGATGAGCTTATGTTATTTTTGATGTGTGAGGAGTTATCAGAAAAGACTTCTTGGCTAGATGTTAATGCCATAGGAATAAAAAACACTTTGCAAAATTGCCATCTCTATTGTGTTGTTAATTGCCATGAAAATGATTACATAAGTAAGATTAGAAAGGAGGGAACTTTACCAAAGTATAAAAATGCCTCTTATATTTCTGCTAATAAAAAGGAGAGTTCCTCCCAAGTTTCCCCTATTGTTTCTAATGATAAACCAGGATATGTGGAGAAGCTTCATCTCCAACCACCCCCTCCTAAGGTGAAGAAGAAGAAAAAGAAGAGGAGGAGGAAGAGGAGCAAAAAGGAAGAAGAATGGGTATCAACCTGGCCTGAGCATATTCCTCCCATCAACTTTTATCCTAACGGTCGTAAGTTTAAAGAAGAAGGTGAAGTTTATTGCCTTAATTATCATCTTGATGATACGTCCGTAGGTACTATTGAAGATGATTTTGATTATGATATGCATGTTACTTATTGTGATTGGGAAAATGATGATACTTATGATCTTGAAAATCTTTTTGGTACCAACTCTGAAAGTGATGATATGGAAAGCTCTAAGCTTGGGGATGATAGGATTGCAAATCCTTTACCCACTAGTGATGTGATAAATGATAATTCTTTTGCTAGTAAGAATAAAGACAACATGATTACAAATATAGTTGCTAGCAATGATAATGCTCTTCTCTACTATGATGATGTTATAACTCCAATCTATAGTGATTATAAAGGTACTTATGACATAAGGAGAAATTATCCTTATGAAACTTGTCATAATCATGGAGGGAATTACTCCCTTGTTGAACACCACCCTCCTAATACACATTTAATCTATAGTGTTCAAGTTGTTTATGATAGTCCTACTCCCACTATTACCAATGAGAAAGATTATGCTTATGTGGAGAGTAAGAGTACCTTTTTGCATGTGGATCATGGTAACAATGCTTTATGTGATGCTTATATTGTTGAGTTTATTCGTGATCCCACTGAAAATTATTATGAGAAGGGAACATATGCTTATAGATATTTCAATAATATTAAGTTCCCTCTCTTTATGTTGAAAGTTTTGAAGCTGCACTTGTTTTGTCTTCCTATGCTTATTGCTTTGTGCTTCAATGAATTATTCTATTGCAATATTCCTATGCATAGGAAGCATGTTAGGCTTAAATGTATTTGGTATTTGCTTCTTGATGCTCTCTTTTGTTCTTCAATTCTTATTCCTACGAAAGCATCATTAAAGTCTTAAGCCTATCTTTATGGCTATAAAGAAAGAGCTCTAGGGAGACAACCCTTGTTATCTTTGCTTTCAGTTTTTAGTGGTCTTGATGTTGTTACTACAGTAGCATCATCATTGTATCTTTACTTTTCAATTTTGTGCCAAGTGTAGCCTCTGATTGCAAGAAAGTTCAAAAGTTGTGACGTGCTGTCCAGGAAACAGATTCTGTCCTTGGATAGAAAAATTCGTATAAAATCACCAGATCATCTTTTTGGTCTGAATTTTTTCGACAGCGTGCTCTATACAATTGTCTTTCGGGCGTCTGTTCTGAGTTTTTTTTATTAGAGTGGCATAAGTGCCCCAAAAAAATCATTTACTACCTGCTGGTCTGTTTTTCACAGATTCTGTCCTGTTTTGCCTTTCCTTCATTTTGCAAACTTTGAGCTTGCTTTTTCTTTGCAAAAACCTTTTGGCAATCTTGAGAAACAGTAGACCTTCAAGAATATCTTTATTTCCAGCAAGGAAAAATTATTTTATTAAGGGTACTAACCTCGCTAATCAGATTATGATGAGTTATGTATGAAGGGAGTTTTCAAGTGTGCGAGGGAAGATGATAAAAAGATTCAGGAGTGTCAAACGCTCAAGCTTGGGGATGCCCCCATGCACCCCCAAGAAATATTCAAGAAGACTCAAGCGTCTAAGCTTGGGGATGCCCCCGTGCATCCCCTTCTCCATCAACATTATCAGTTCGTCTTTCGTTCCACTATATTTTAATCACTTCATGTGTTATGTGCTATGCTTGGAGCGTCTTGCTTTTAGTTTCCTTTTTAGTTTTCTTTAGCTTTGCTTGCTTTTCATAACGAGTTGGAACTCAGCTTTCTTTGTGTGGGAGAGAAACACGCTCCACTTCAACCTAGAACATAACATAGAATTTTCATGTCTTTCCTTGCTGTGTGTGTTCTTTGTCTTTCAATAGCTACTATCATGTTCAGCTCTTAGTTTTCATGCTTATCTTTTTAAAGAGCTTTTGTTTAGTTGGTCGCTGGAACTCTCTTTAGTATCATGCTTATCTTGTTAAGAGAGTTGGCTTCTGTTGCACTGGTTGATATGTCTATGATAAAAATGCTATGTGCATAATGGTGCTTAGTAATTCATGTTTTCTTATGGTTAGTCTCAAATAGCTGGGGGGTTCCCAATGTGTTATTGAGGTACCAACATGATTTGTTTGCCTATGATGTGGTATGGTTTAGTGATATCTTCCTTCAAGAATTTATTTTGATTGACTTGGCGTATGCTCACGCATATTTAAGACTGTAAAGAAAGTCTATCAAGCCTTGATGATCTTTAATTTCTGAGTAGCGATATAACTTCCATGCCTGATTCAATGTTGCTTTGTCGCTCTGCATGATTATGACCGTCATTGCTCTTGTAGTTGGTCGCTCCCAGTCTTTTGCTAACCTTCGCCTGTACTAAGCGGACTGACTGCTTGTGCATCCAAATTCTTTTAAACCAGTTATGCCATATGAGTCCACCATACCTTCCTATACATGGTATTTACCTGCCATTCCTAACGAAGACTTTCATGTGCCATCTCGAAATTATTCAAAAAAATGCATTTCTATTTTGTGCCTCTGTTTTAGCTCATAAGGAAGTAGTAGTTAATTCATGATCTTTTTAAGTTGGACAAGCTTCACCCCGGGATTGCATGTATAATGTGCAAACCCATAATACGAGAAGGAACTGGCAATGAGTGCGCCCGGCTCAAAATTAATATAACAAACAAACCCTCCTTCATGCTTTGTTCATGAGAAATCAGAAAACTTTGGCAGTGATAAACAAAGGAGATTAAGAGGATGTGATCGTCCTCATTCGGGAGCTGTTCCTCGAAACTTGTCCATCTCAAAAAGTAATTCAGTTATCTGCTAGCATTCGTTGACGAAACATGCATATTCAAAAAAATAATTATTACCTCTGTTTTTAAAACCAAGAGCTCTGGTACATGTTTTGTCTTTGTTTCCGACCACGGGTTTTCAACCTTGCCAACAAAAGCCACGGTTCGAGAGTCTCCACCTTCTTTTAAAGCACCAACTACTGAGAGCATGATTGTCATTCTGAGTGTAATGTGCACTGTCCCAAAGTAGCATTGTCTTTTGCATGATTATGATATCGTTTATTCTGAAATCATTGTATCTAGTCATCACTTAAACCTTGGAGGTGCCCCTGCATTTATGTTTTGCTTCACTAAAGGGGGCAAGCGAGATATCACTTTATCATATTTGCACACCATGCTCATAACAAATCTATTTGATGTTTCAGTATCATATTGTAAAACTTTCAGTTCTTTGTGATTTTCTCATGAGGCAACTTAATTACTACAGATTCATTGTCTCAGTAAGCTTTTGTCATATGACTATGAAAAAGTCCTATATGGTTAATAGCATGTCACCACAGAAATTATTCTTGTTATCATTTACCTACTCGAGGACGAGCAGGAATTAAGCTTGGGGATGTTGTTACGTCCAAAACGTATCTATAATTTCTGCTTGCTCCATGCCTCTTTTGGGTGATATTGCTATGATATTTATACACTTCCATACACTTTTGTTCATATTTGGACTAACCTATTAACTCAGTGCACCCCAGTGCCAGTTTCTGTTTTCTGCTGTTTTTGTATTTCAGGTTTTCCCATTACGAGAACTGCCCAAAAAATCCCGGAAAAATTATATAAAAAATCAGCGTTCCGGAAGCTTCCTTGCGGCCAAAGTAGTGCCAGAGGGGGGCCACAGGGGCTCCAGGCGGCCTGCCCACGCGGCCCCCCTCCTGGCCGCGCCGAGGGGGCGCCTGGGCCCACCTTAGCTCCCCTGGCGACCCCCTTTGGCATATATTTACACCGCGTCGCAGAAACCCTGATTCCAGATCCCTTTTCTCCAGACAAATTTTCCTCCTCCCGAGCCGCCGTCTTGGAGGGGAGGACCAGCACCATTGCAGCACCATCCACAAGGAAGAAGGGGGGCCAAGGAGCCGCTGCCCCCTAGGGCCGCCGCCGCCCCCTAGGGCCGCCGCCGCCGCCGCGCCCCCAAGGGCCGCCACCGCCGCCTCCGTGGCTGCCGCCGGCCGTCTCCTCCTCGCGGGGCTGCACCTCTCCATCAACACCATCATCAACCTCCTCCTCACCATGTCCATGCGTGAGTAGTTTCCTCCGGGGCCGAGGGCTTGTACGTGTAGGTATGTGGTTATCTCTCTCTCCCATGATGTGATCTTCGTTGTGATCATAGGCTATGTTAATCTAGGGTGATCCCATGATATTTCCCCTTCCTCTATGTATTGGATTGATGTACTCACTTGTCTTTATCTAGTATAATCCCCGAGACCAAGGTGACAGCGGTCTATTGGACATGGATTAGAAAAATATTTTCATGAGTGATTTCCTCTCTTGTGTGTTGATTGAAGATTGAGAGTCTCTTGGTGCTTGTCTTTGACTATCCTTTAGATATGTTGTGGTGATTGTGGGACTCTCTTTGGATGGCCGCGGTGACATTGGGAAATCCTTAGATTGAGAACTACGAACTTTGAGGTGTGCTTTTGTAGCCCTACATAATTCTCGTCCTCTCTTGACCACGAAGGAATGACCTCCGGGTGCGTCTCCATTGCATGTTTTATGGGAAATATCATGTGATTCGATTATGTTAATGTTGTTGGGAGTTGCCTCTAGTGAAAGTATGATCCCTAGGCCTTGTTTCCACCATTGCAATACCATTTGTGCTCACGTTTACCACTTGTTTGCTTGCTGCACTTTTTATTACAGATTTATATTACTTTGTTTTGCCATCCATATCACTTGCCATTTAACATCTCTTCGCCGAACTAGTGCACCTATACATCTAACAAGTGTATTAGGTGTGTTGGGGACACAAGAGACTTCTTGTATCTGAGTTGCAGGGTTGCTTGAGAAAGACCATCTTCAACCTCTACTTCCCTGAGTTCGATAAACCTTAGGTCATCCACTTGAGGGAAATTGCTGCTGTCCTACAAACCTCTGCGCTTGGAGGCCCAACATAGTCTACAAGTGTAGAAGCGTGTGTAGACATCAGCCGGCACCCTGCCGGGACGGGGAAGTGCCCCCGGATTCATCTCCATCGACGTTGCTTCCTCCCTCCATGATGCGGGAGTAGTTCCTCCTCGGGGCTGAGGTTTCTACCAGTAGCTATGTGGTTATCTCTCTCTCCCATGATGTGATCTTCGTTGTGATCATAGGCTATGTTAATCTAGGGTGATCCCATGATGTTTCCCCTTCCTCTATGTATTGGATTGATGTACTCACTTGTCTTTATCTAGTATAATCCCCGAGACTAAGGTGACAGCGGTCTATTGGACATGGATTAGAAAAATATTTTCATGAGTGATTTCCTCTCTTGTGTGTTGATTGAAGATTGAGAGTCTCTTGGTGCTTGTCTTTGACTATCCTTTAGATATGTTGTGGTGATTGTGGGACTCTCTTTGGATGGCCGCGGTGACATTGGGAAATCCTTAGATTGAGAACTACGAACTTTGAGGTGTGCTTTTGTAGCCCTACATAATTCTCTTCCTCTCTTGACCACGAAGGAATGACCTCCGGGTGCGTCTCCATTGCATGTTTTATGGGAAATATCATGTGATTCGATTATGTTAATGTTGTTGGGAGTTGCCACTAGTGAAAGTATGAACCCTAGGCCTTGTTTCCACCATTGCAATACCATTTGTGCTCACGTTTACCACTTGTTTGCTTGCTGCACTTTTTATTACAGATTTATATTACTTTGTTTTGTCATCCATATCACTTGCCATTTAACATCTCTTCGCCGAACTAGTGCACCTATACATCTAACAAGTGTATTAGGTGTGTTGGGGACACAAGAGACTTCTTGTATCTTAGTTGCAGGGTTGCTTGAGAGAGACCATCTTCAACCTCTACTTCCCTGAGTTCGATAAACCTTAGGTCATCCACTTGAGGGAAATTGCTGCTGTCCTACAAACCTCTGCGCTTGGAGGCCCAACATAGTCTACAAGTGTAGAAGCGTGTGTAGACATCAGCCGGCACCCTGCCGGGACGGGGAAGTGCCCCCGGATTCATCTCCATCGACGTTGCTTCCTCCCTCCATGATGCGGGAGTAGTTCCTCCTCGGGGCTAAGGTTTCTACCAGTAGCTATGTGGTTATCTCTCTCTCCCATGATGTGATCTTCGTTGTGATCATAGGCTATGTTAATCTAGGGTGATCCCATGATGTTTCCCCTTCCTCTATGTATTGGATTGATGTACTCACTTGTCTTTATCTAGTATAATCCCCGAGACCAAGGTGACAGCGGTCTATTGGACATGGATTAGAAAAATATTTTCATGAGTGATTTCCTCTCTTGTGTGTTGATTGAAGATTGAGAGTCTCTTGGTGCTTGTCTTTGACTATCCTTTAGATATGTTGTGGTGATTGTGGGACTCTCTTTGGATGGCCGCGGTGCCATTGGGAAATCCTTAGATTGAGAACTACGAACTTTGAGGTGTGCTTTTGTAGCCCTACATAATTCTCGTCCTCTCTTGACCACGAAGGAATGACCTCCGGGTGCGTCTCCATTGCATGTTTTATGGGAAATATCATGTGATTCGATTATGTTAATGTTGTTGGGAGTTGCCACTAGTGAAAGTATGATCCCTAGGCCTTGTTTCCACCATTGTAATACCATTTGTGCTCACGTTTACCACTTGTTTGCTTGCTGCACTTTTTATTACAGATTTATATTACTTTGTTTTGCCATCCATATCACTTGCCATTTAACATCTCTTCGCCGAACTAGTGCACCTATACATCTAACAAGTGTATTAGGTGTGTTGGGGACACAAGAGACTTCTTGTATCTTAGTTGCAGGGTTGCTTGAGAGAGACCATCTTCAACCTCTACTTCCCTGAGTTCGATAAACCTTAGGTCATCCACTTGAGGGAAATTGCTGCTGTCCTACAAACCTCTGCGCTTGGAGGCCCAACATAGTCTACAAGAGTAGAAGCATGTGTAGACATCATACCTCCGTTATGCCCAAAAGAATATATGATATGCTTAAATTGAAACCTTTTGATTCTTGTTCTTTTGGTGTTCGTCTTGTTGATTCTTCCATAAAGAAACCCTTGGGGAGGATCGACGATGCTCATATCATTGTCAATGACAATTATGTTCCCGTTGATTTTACTATTATGGATATTGAATGTGAACCTTCTTGTCCAATTATTTTGGGACGTCCTTTTCTTCGCACCGTTGGTGCTATCATTGACATGAAAGAGGGGAATATAAGATTCCAATTTCCTCTCAAGAAAGGGATGGAACACTTCCCTAGAAAGAAGATTAAGTTACCTTTTGAGTCCGTTATACGGGCTAGCTATTCTTTTACTCTTGATAAAACTTGATCTCTTTGCATTATGCCTAGCTTAAAGGCATAAAAGAAAGCGCTTTTGGGAGGCAGCCCACAATGAATAAAATTTTATTTTGCTTTTGTTGTGTCTTGATGTTGTTACTACAGTAGCATCATCATTGTATCTTTACTTTTCAGCTTTGTGCCAAGTGTAGCCTCTGATTGCAAGAAAGTTCAAAAGTTGTGACGTGCTGTCCAGGAAACAGATTCTGTCCTTGGACAGAAAAATTCATATAAAATCACCGGATCATCTTTTTGGTCTGAATTTTTTCGACAGCGTGCTCTATACAATTTTCTTTCGGGCGTCTGTTCTGAGTTTTTTGATTTGAGTTGCAGAAGTGCCCCGAAAAAATTATTTACTACCTGCTGGTCTGTTTTTCACAGATTCTGTCCTGTTTTGCCTTTTCTTCGTTTTGCAAACCTTGAGCTTGCTTTTTCTTTGCAAAAACCTTTTGGCAATCTTGAGAAACAGTAGACCTTCAAGAATATCCTTATTCCCAGCAAGGAAAAATTATTTTATTAAGGGTACTAACCTCGCTAATCAGATTATGATGAGTTATGTATGAAGGGAGTTTTCAAGTGTGCGAGGGAAGATGATAAAAAGATTCAGGAGTGTCAAACGCTCAAGCTTGGGGATGCCCCCATGCACCCCCAAGAAATATTCAAGAAGACTCAAGCGTCTAAGCTTGGGGATGCCCCCGTGCATCCCCTTCTCCATCAACAATTATCAGTTCGTCTTTCGTTTCACTATATTTTTATCACTTCATGTGTTATGTGCTATGCTTGGAGCGTCTTGCTTTTAGTTTCCTTTTTAGTTTTCTTTAGCTTTGATTGCTATTCATAACGAGTTAGAACTCAGCTTTCTTTGTGTGGGAGAGAAACACGCTCCACTTCAACCTAGAACACAACATAGAATTTTCATGTCTATCTTTGCTGTGTGTATTTTTTGTCTTTCAATAGCTACTATCATGTTCAGCTCTTAGTTTTCATGCTTTACTTTTTAAAGAGCTTTTGTTTAGTTGGTTGCTGGAACTCTCTTTAGTTATCATGCTTATCTTGTTAAGAGAGTTGGCTTCTGTTGCACTGGTTGATATGTCTATGATAAAAATGCTATGTGCATAATGGTGCTTAGTAGTTCATGTTTTCTTATGGTTAGTCTCAAATAGCTGGGGGTTCTTAATGTGTTATTGAAGTACCAAAATGATTTGTTTGCCTATGATGTGGTATGGTTTAGTGATATCTTCCTCCAATAATTTATTTTGATTGACTTGGCGTATGCTCACGCATATTTAAGACTGTAAAGAAAGTCTATCAAGCCTTGATGATCTTTAATTTCTGAGTAGCGATATAACTTCCATGGCCGATTCAATGTTGCTTTGTCGCTCTGCATGATTATGACCGTCATTGCTCTTTTAGTTGGTCGCTCCCAGTCTTTTGCTAACCTTCGCCTGTACTAAGCGGACTGACTGCTTGTGCATCCAAAATCCTTTAAACCAGTTATGCCATATGAGTCCACCATACCTTCCTATACATGGTATTTACCTGCCATTCCTAACGAAGACTTTCATGTACCATCTCGAAATTATGCAAAAAAAGCATTTCTCTTTTGTGCCTCTGTTTTAGCTCATGAGGAAGTAGTAGTTAATTCATGATCTTTTTAAGTTGGACAAGCTTCACCCCGGGATTGCATGTCTAATGTGCAAACCCATAATACGAGAAGGAACTGGCAAAGAGTGCGCCCGGCTCATTAAAAAATTATACAACAAACAAACACTCCTTCACGCTTTGTTCATGAGAAATCAGAAAACTTTGCCAGTGATAAACAAAGGAGATTAAGAGGATGTGATCGTCCTCATGCGGGAGCCGTTCCTCGAAACTTGTCCAGCTCAAGAAGTGATTGAGTTATCTGCTAGCATTCGTTGACGAAATATGCATATTCTAAAAAATAATTATTACCTCTGTTTTTAAAACCAAGAGCTCTGGTACATTTTTAGTTTTTGTTTCCGACCATGGGTTTTCAACCTTGCCAACAAAAGCCACGGTTCGAGAGTCTCCACCTTCTTTGTTTAAAGCACCAACTATTGAGAGTATGATTGTCATTCTGAGTGTAATGTGCATTGTCCCAAAGTACCATTGTCTTCTGCATGATTATGATATCGTTTATTCTGAAATCATTGTATCTAGTCGTCACTTAAACTTTGGAGGTGCCCCTGCATTTATGTTTTGCTTCACTAAAGGGGGCAAGCGAGATATCACTTTGTCATGTTTGCACACCATGCTCACTGCAAATCTATTGAGTGTTTCAGTATCATATTGTAAAACTTTCAGTTCTTTGTGATATTCTCATGAGGCAACTTAATTACTACAGATTCATTGTCTCAGTAAGCATTTGTCATGTGACTGTGAAAATTTCTTATATGGTTAATAGCATGTCACCACAGAAATTATGCTTGTTATCATTTACCTACTCGAGGACGAGCAGGAATTAAGCTTGGGGATGTTGATACGTCCAAAACGTATCTATAATTTCTGCTTGCACCATGCATCTTTTGTGTGATATTGCTATGATATTTATGCACTTCCATACACTTTTGATCATATTTGGACTAACCTATTAACTCAGTGCACCCCAGTGCCAGTTTCTGTTTTCTGCTGTTTTTGTATTTCAGGTTTTCCCATTACGTAAACTGCCAGAAAAATTCCGGGAAAAATATATAAAAAAACAGTGTTCCAGAAGCTTCCATGCGGCCAAAGTAGGGCCGGAGGGGGGCCACCAGGGCTCCAGGCGGCCAGAGGGCGCGCCCCCCTCCTGGCCGCGCCGCCAGGGCACCTGGGCCCCCCTGGCCTCCTCTGACGCCCCCCTTTGGCATATATTTACACCGCATCCCGAAACCCTCGAGGACGGAACCCTTTTTCGCGATCTCATCTCTGTTCCACCACCGCCGCGCTTCCAAGATCGGGAGCACCAGGAGAACTCTTCCCGGCACCCTGCCGGAGGGGAGGATCACCACTGGGAGCCTCTCCACCACCATGGACACCTCCCGGATGAGTTGTGAGTAGTCTCCCTTGGACCATGGGTCCATGACCAGTAGCTATGTGATGTTCTCCTCCCCTCTTTGTTCTTCACCGATTAGACCTCGTGAGCTGCCCTACATGATCGAGGCACATATGTAATCCTTATGATGTTGCTATGATGAGTTTGCTGGGATCCGATGGATTATGAGATTATGTTCAGATTGTGTGTGAGTAATATATTTGATTTACCTCTTTTATATTTATGTTCTTGAGTAATTCTTGCATGTTCTCCATTGCTGTTTATTGCTTTGGCCAAGTAGTAGGTAGTAACTCCAAGAGGGAACGTTATGCTTGATTGTGGGTTCATGCCCCTCGATGACTAGCTTGAGTGACAGAAACATGTGTCTAGGGGATGTGCTGTTGCCACAAGGGGGAAAACAACGGTGCTTGTACTCGCGGGTGCAAGGATTGTTTACTTTACGCAAAGTTCTTTTAATGCAGTTGTCTGTTGCTTTGAGTTTACACTATGGGTGGGACTCGCAACTTAATACCAGCGAGATGTTCTGGATAGATATCTCAAGGTGGATGATTAGTAGTAGATGCAGATGGATTTCGGTCTACTTACCTTGGTGTACCGCCCATGCTTTTGAGCCTCTACCTTTCTTTGCAGCATAGGTAGCATTGGTTTGCGCACATAATCCTGTCAATTGCCCAGCTGTAATTCGTTTACCTCGCTTAGCTGTTTTATCATCTTTTGGGAGAGAGACATCACTAGTGAACATCATGGGACCCCGGTCCATGTTACCATCACTGATCACATCCGCTATTTACTTTCAGTTCTTACTTACTAGTTGCAGTTATACCTATCACTATTATCTCTTGCTTTTGATCCTTTGTAAACGACAAGGCCGGAGGGATTGACAACCTCTCTGTACTCGTTGGGAGCAAAGTTATTTGTATTTGTGTGCAGGTCCAGTCAATCGCTAGTTGCGCCGCTAGCAGTTGACACCTTCTTGTTGAACCTCGGAGTCTCAGGGGATTCGATCCTTGGTATCTTTGCCAAGGGAAAACTACCGCTACACTGCATCTGAAACCTTCCACTTGGGGTAACCAACGAGGGGCGAGAAGCCATCAATGATGCAGGAGCTGGTTCAAGTACTTCACTAGAAGCTCGATGAAGAGAGTGGCCGTATGCTTGTGACATTTTCGACGATCAGTAGTGGTTTCTACTAGGGGCGATTTTGACCTGTGGATTTATGTTTTGGTATCTTTCTTTTGGATCTTCGCCCGTAGTCGGGTTGTGATGTTTTGAAGGATGTTTTGCTTATGTAATGTATTGTGTGACGTGGCGATTGTAAGCCAACTATCTCCTTTTGCATTTCATCCCTATTTTTACATGAGTCGTGCAAAGATACCAAACTTGAGATCATTCCAGAATGGGCTTATACCTTTAAGTCGTGCCTCGACACGTAGGAGGTATAGTCCTATCCTGGGCATTACAAGTTGGTATCAGAGCCTTCTCCGACCTAGAAGCCCCCACTGATTGATTGAATCGTTGACGGTTGAGTCTAGGCACACACTTGAAAATGTTTTGAGTCCTATATATATATCGGAGAGTAGGATTTCTTTTGCTCCTCATCCCTTTTCACTCTGGTGAGGACTCCTGACGATTACTCTTGCCTCTTCTACTCTCAAAATTGCACCAATTTTTTTTTAGGAATCTCGCGATTATTGTTTGGATTGTTCCGATGTCTTTGTGACGAGAACATTGTTCTTGATGCCTCCTGTCATTAGGGGTTGTGGCAGTGTCCCGGGGAGTTGAGCTCCGAGGTGTTGTCGTCACAAATATATCGCATCAGTTCTGGAATACTTAAGACGGCCGACATCGAAAACTCTCCTATGCGGTTAGTGGCAAGATAACCCCGACATCACCCAGTACTGGGGAGGTAGTTCGGGAGTATTGCCATAACTTGTATAGTAGATGCGTTTCGAAGGTCCGAGGTAAACGGTTTCCGGAAATAACTGGTTATGTGTTGAAGGATGGATACAGCTGGATGTAGGATTAGAGTTGAGTGCGCGGTGCTTCCCCTGTATCCCCAACACCTGATTGCATAACAGGAAACTTTCGGAAATTAATAGGTGGGTTCATCTAGTAGCTCGTAGGCAATCTTTCAACGAATGCATGATATGGAGTTCGGGGTTCTACATTGAGTGAAGTAGTTTTATGGGCGTTGTTCCGATCGGGAGTTGCATCTTAAAGGGTCCTTGGCTATGCTGATCCGGGGATTGCAAAACCCTTTTGTAACACGTTCCATAAGCTTTCAGCACGAATATGTGGAACGAAGCTTCTATCTTGTATTTGTTCTATCTGCTCCTTGTTGTTTTTATTTACCTTTTGTTCTCCAAGTGGCTTCTCGACAAGTTGATGTACCTGCGGAATTCATTCGGTCATTCTCTGTTCGAATGATATTGTGAAGATTATGTTGCAACATATCTATCCTTTGTTTTTGTTTTGATTCTGATATTCGAGTTGCTTCGATGTCAAATGTTGATTCCATACCTTTCCTAATCGGTGTTCTCATATTTCTATGGGAGTGCTAATTCTTTTTGACCATCGAGATTCTCATGGTAATCCTTTTCAACCGGTGTGCCTTTTCTTCAAGTTACTCCATACGGACGTCGTTGAGAAATCTGACGATTTGTCTGTTTCATTCATCCCAAGTTGTCTTTGTTTCCCCACCCTCCCACCCTTTTCTTTATGGAGCCAGCAATTCTCAAATGAAATATCCATTTTATTCATGTGATATTTCTTCATTCTTTTCCTTCAATGCTTTCTTATTCCGGTGCACCAATTAATCATTCTCCTCTTGCTATTCATATCCGGAGTGTTCAAGATATCTTAGAAGATTCGTATTTCCATTCTTAATCCGTTCAAACTATTTTGAGGATTGTCATCTTATTCAAGCCATTTAATTCAACCGGTGCAATATCTCTTAAGCAATCTTTTTCAGCGGTGATTTCTTTAGTGGGCCCTAACCCACAGGTCTTTTTCCAGGATCTTACCTGACTCTTCTAATTTTTCCGGAGTTATTCTAAGATTCTTTTCAAAGTGTGACGTAAGTATGATTCCCATCAGTCACATGCCTTCTCCAAGATCGCTTTCAAATTCTTGTTCATCATTGGTTCAACCTTTTAATTCTTCATTACGGAGTGCCTATACAATTCATGGTGGTGTATCTCATCGTCTTCTCAGATTTTGAAGACCGAAGACGAGTTTATCTTAAATCTTGGCCCGTTCTCTTGAAGATTCGTGGTTCTAGCTTCTTGCCATCCTCATTATTGTTCAGATTGTGAGGAATTCTTTTTATAACCATCCGAAGCGTTTCATGAATCCTTTCCATTGTGATCCTCCGAAGGACATAATTTCAGAATATTTCTTCGTTCTCAGTTTTCAACTTCGTCCTCCAACTATTCTTAATTGATTCCTTTTCGTTCGTCTCCCTATTCTTACGGTGGCTCGTTCAAGATTACTCTTTTGCGTTATCGTATTAATTCACTCGTTCTTTTCATAACCCTACCGGTGAGTCGTTCAAGACTTTTCTCAAGTTTGGCTATATCTCTCTCCAATCCTTTTCAAGAAGAATAAGTATTAGGCCAAATCCGTTGCTTGTCATCAATTTAATTTGATGAAGGATAAGCATACAGTAAATCTTATTCTTATTTCCCCGAAGTGATTAATCTCTGTTTTCCGAAGCTTGTTCATCATATCATATTCTCAGTTCTAAGTTGTTCATCTTGTTTTCCGGAGCTTTAAGTTATGTCAATTATACCATTCCAAACCTCCATCTAATTCATCGCAGGCCTTGAATCTTATTCTTTTCATCTTTCACTTCTCATGCTTTCATTACCGGAGTTTTCATGGTGGTTCATCAAGATTTAATTCATCCTCGAAGTCTTCATCAAGATTCTTGTTGGAGCTCAAGCATTCTTTATCATGCTTTCCAAATGTCATTCTTCTACCTTATCTTTTGAGGTGGTGTTATGTCATTCTTGACAATTTTTCCTTCATGTTTCATGGCTCACAAGTTGTCAGGAATGAGATATTTAAACCCATCATTTTCTTTGTTCAGGAGATCTTTCCAACCTTTCAATTTATTTGTTGGAGTAATCTTGGGTTGTATTTCACCTAAAAGCTTTCCCTAAGGATTGTTGTATTGTGGTGCTTATAAATGACCCAAATTCTTCATTTATCATTCCGGCGTAATAAGTTTATCATCTCCTTGTTGATCTCAATCCAAGCAATTCGTTTCTGTTAGTGGCTGGTTGTCACCTCATAATTTTGAGATGTTTTCCATAAGCCCACATGAAGCTTATTCGTTTTCGTTGTTGATTTTCCACCAACTCCGTTCAACCCTTCTTCGTAAGGATGTTTTTCATATTCATTTGTCGGAGAAGTTGTCTTTTTCTTCTCCGTTCAAGTCTTTCATTGATTTATATGCTATTCTTTCATTCCAGAGGCATTGTGATGTTGCTCTCTCCAAACCATCAAATCATTTTTTTCGAGATCATGTTCTCTCCCTTTCTTATCATTTAACCGGAGTGTTGTATTCTTCATTCAAGTTCCCTCATCTTATCAAGTTTTGCCTCTCTTTCAACCGGAGTGCTGTCTCAATCCTTCTTACCCCTTGTGCCATTCTTTCAATTGTTCAGGGGCTGTGTGTTGTTGTTTTCATCAAGTATCACTCCATCTCCTCAAGCTCATGTTAACTCTTTCCATTTTCAGACGGAGTGCTGTCCAAATTATGTCATTCTTATTCCTTGGCTATACCGTTGTGGTTTCATATTCTTTTGGTCCGTAAGCTCTTGTTTCATGTCTTGCAACCTACAAGGTTCTCACAATGCTCCTTGTTCCTCTTTTCTAATGGAGTGTTTTCATCTTCGTTCATCTCCATTGTACTCTTATTTAACTTGTTTAACCTCTCAAGGTTCGTGGTTTCACTCGTCTGTCAAAGAAGCAACTTTGTTTACCTCTTCCTCTTCCGTTTCTATCCGGTGCTATCTCTAGGATCTCGGGTCGAGATCCTCTGTTAGTGTGGGAGAGTTGTGACGCCCAAAGACCGACGTACCAGAAGATTCCAGATGTTCCGGGTTCTCCCGTGTGTTTCATTTGTGCTTGCGTTATTTATTTTGCTTTGCATCATATCATCATGCCATCATGTCTTTAATCTTTTGCATCTCAACTTAAATAAATCGTGTGGATCTTCGATCCATTTAAATCGAGGGAAGTGTGATTTCTCTTTAACACATATCCTCCCAATATTTAGGGAGCTATATTATAAAATATTCCAATTGTTTGGAATTAACCCAAACACACTTGCATATATTCCCCATGCCTTTTCTACTTTTGGTTTCACCATCTAAACCTTGTCTATAATTCTTTTCCGTTGTATCGAGGTTCCTCCAAAAATTCGAACATTTTTGGACACTTCAAAAACCAAGTCCTAGTTCAAACCCATTTGAATGAAATCAAATGTGTTTCAATTAACATCTTTCTTTCATGCCACTTATAATTTTCTTGGATCATGCTCATTTTTATGAGTCCGGGAAAATTAACCCTGTGCCCAAACATTATCCCAAACACTTCCTCTTTTCTCCTTTTCTTCTTTGCTTTTTCTTTTCTTTTCTGTTTTAGAAAGGAAGGAGAAGAGAAGAGTGGGATGTTAGAGAGGCCCAGCCGCCAGCCTCCTAAGGCCTGCTGCCCCTCGGCCGGACTGGCCCATCAGGCCCAGCCGCCCCATCTAATCGAAACCCTAGCCCGACCGCACCCCGATCCCCTCGATCCTCCCTCAGCGCCGCACCCCTTCTCTCTTCGCTCCTCTTCCTCGGGCGACGCCTGCCTCCTCCCGATCCCCTCTCTCTCCCCCAGGTTCCTCGTCGCCTGGACCTCTCCAGGGCCTCCCTCCTCCGCCTCGCCTTCCCCTGGTGCCGCGCGCCTCCCTCCTCCACGCCTCTGCTCCGCGCCAGGAGCCCCAGCGCCGCATTGCCAGCGCCGACTGGAGCCGCCCCATCCTCTCTGCGCCCTCCGGCCCCCTCCGTCGCCAGGCCGAGCGCCGCCGCGCCATGGCCTCTGCGCCATGTCGTCCACCCCAAGGCCCTGCGCCTCGCCCCGAGCGCCTCCCTCCGGCCTTACCGCGTCCCCGCCCGGCCTCGTCCAGTGCGACCGCACCGCCAGGTCGCCCGCCGAGCCCTGAGCGCCCGCGGTTGGGGGGCCTCTTCCTCGCCTCCCGAGCCGCCATGGACGCGCCCTCCAGGCCGAGTGCCCGCCGTCGTCTCCCTCCAGCGCGCCCGACCTTCCCTGGCCCTCCTCGTCGCCAGTCCGGTTCCGTTGGATCCCCATCGTCCGCTGCCTCCTCTATATCGCCGGTGCGCCCGACCTCTTCACCGCGTCGCTCCCCTGCTTCTGCGAGCACTCGAGCACGACGAACAGAGCCGTCCCGCGGCCACCATCTCGCCTCCCGATGTCGTCCCTCCTCCATCGCCTTGTTGCTGCTGCTAGACCACCATCACCGCTGTCGTGAGCACCTGGTTGCCTTTCGGCTGATTCCTTTTGGCCATCATGGGTACATGACCCGAACGACTACTGCACAAGTTCATCTACTTCCCACGACGACCTGCAAGTACCCCTTCGGATATGCCAAGTTCAACTACGCCCGATGATGCGCCAAGTACCTCTTCTTGCGACGCGAACATCTACAGAATATGTACATCTACGAACGTGAACAACTACCGTCGCCGAGGACCCGTGTAATGCAAGCGTCAAGTTTGACTACCATCGCCGTGTACCACTACTTCCTCGACGAACGTGAACGACTACTTCCTTTTGGCAACGTGAACGACAGCTTCGACAACGACCACCTCGAGAACGTCTACTTCCACTACTTCCACTACGTCCCTCGACGACTCGAACCGCTTTGAGAACGCACGCTCCAAAGGTATAACCCTGAGACGACGCCCGTGAACGGATGCATGTTATGTTGTATGAGATGTATCCTTTGTTGCACCGTGTCCTTTGTGCTCTCTTTTGTCGCCGACCCGTGGGAACCCGGAAAGCGGGAGCACCCCATCTCTCTTGCATGACACGCTCATGCCACCTTTCTTTTGCACCGGTCTCTCGACGAGTTACCCGAACCGAGATGTTGCCGTTGCAGCATTTTCGGATCGTTGCCGTGGCACCCTTTTCTTTCCACCACGGTGACAAGTGCTTCATATCTCTTCATGTCAACCTTTAACTAAAAATTGCATAAAACTTGATCATGTCATCCGCATCATGTTAACAACATTAAAAATGTGTGAATTGTTGTTGCTTAAAAATTGCTAAACATGCTCATGGGGATTTTCCGGAATTGTTGTTGTTTTTCCGGCCTCATTTAAAATGTCTTATTAGGTAGTTTGTTTTTGCTTCACCTCTTGCCATGTTAACAAACATTTAACCTTGTCTTGTAAATAAACGAGAGTCAACTAAATAAATAAAATGTGGTGTTTCGTCAATATGCAACTCGTTGCATATTGAGCTCCACTTAACTTGTAGTACTTGTTTGTGCACTTTGCCATGCCATGCATATTTAAACCGGACAGGCATCATACTTGTTTGTGCATCATGCCATGGTTATGATATGTGTGTTTACTTTGTTGTTTGCTTCTTTCCGGTTTGCTTCCCTCGTTAGCTTCGGGTTCGTTCCGGAGTTGTGAGGCTTCTTCTTCGTCTTCTTCATGTATCCGTTCTTCTCCCTTGCGGAATCCTAGGCAAGATGATCATACCCTTGGATACCTTTACTACCATTGCCATGCTTAGTTGTCTCGATGCTATCGTTACATGTCGCGCTACCCATCTTTTATTGTCAGCCCTCTCCTTATTGCCATGAAACCTCTAACATTTTGACACCTTCCTAGCAAAACCACTGTTTGGCTATGTTACCCGCTTGCTCAGCCCCTCTTATAGCGTTGTTAGTTGCAGGTGAAGATGAAGATCGTTCCAGGAGGGAACTTGTTGTTGGAATATCACAATATCTATTATTATTATTAACACACCTATATACTGGGCATGGGTGGAAGGCTTGGCCTTTTGCTCAGTGTTTTGTTCCACTCATGCCATCTTAGGCGCCGATAAACCGACATTATGTTCCTTGATTTTGCGTTCCTTGCACGATGGGTGGATGGGGACCCCTTGACAGTTCGTCTTTGAATAAAACTCCTCCAGCAAGGCCCAACATTGGTTTTAATTTGCCTCATAATAACAACTTAATTAATTATTTAAAATTGCATAGGGGGTCACGTCCCCGGGTATTCTTTCTACATAGCAGGGGGGGCCAGTGCTGATGGTGTTGGTCCCAAACGGGGGTCCTGCGGGGCCACACAGGGAAACTCGAGGATTGGTTTTACCTGTAGCATTGCCCATCCGGTTGTGGCCTGAGACGAGATACGCGCGGCTACTATCAGGGTGTCGGCACGCCGGGAGGTCTTGCTGGACTTGTTTTACCATTGTCGAAATGTCTTGTGCACCGGGATGCCGAGCCTGATCAGATTTCCCTAAGATAAGGGGTGATGATATTATATTTATCACTTCAGCTAATCGTGAGAGCTTGTGATGGGTTAAGTTGGGACACCCCTGCAGGGTTATGATCTTTCGAAAGCCGTGCCCGCGGTTATGTGGCAGATGGGAATTTGTTAATGTCCGGTTGTAGAAAACTTGACAGAGGATCCGAAGTAAAACACACAACTGTGTGAGTAACCGTGACTGTCTCTTTTCATTTTGAGAAGAGAACACGGTGGGGTTATGTTTAACTCGTAGGTAGTTCATGATCTTTAGCAATCACTACTAGTTGCGACTGTTTGCGTAGATGCTCATCTTATTCTTGTACTCGTAAGTTAGCCACCATATTATGCTTAGCCGCTGCTGCAACCTCACCACTTTACCTCTTCCTACCCATAAAGCTTTGCTAGTCTTGATACCCATGGTTATGGGATTGCTGAGTCCTCGTGGCTCACAGTTACTACAACACCAGATGCAGGTTCAGCCGAGATGATGGAGGAGCTGGTTCAAGTACTTCACTGGAAGCTCGATGAAGAGAGTGGCCGTATGCTTGTGACGTTTTCGACGATCAGTAGTGGTTTCTACTAGGGGCGATTCTGACCTGTGGCTTTTTGTTTTGGTATCTTTCTTTTGGATCTTCGCCCGTAGTCGGGTTGTGATGTTTTGAAGGTTGTTTTGCTTATGTAATGTATTGTGTGATGTGGCGATTGTAAGCCAACTATCTCCTTTTGCATTTCATCCCTATTTTTACATGAGTCATGCAAAGATACCAAACTTGAGATCATTCCAGAATGGGCTTATACCTTTAAGTCGTGCCTCGACACATAGGAGGTATAGTCCCATCCTGGGCATTACATGAATTTGCTGCCCGCGTGCGGGTGGTCTGCATGGAGGAGAAGCTTGCGGGCGAGGTCACGACCCTCGCGGGTTTGCCGCTGATCACTAGCGACGAGCTGCACATGATGGTGATGCCATCTCCCTTGAAGATTTCCCCGAGCATGGTGACGCATCTGAAGGCATGGGGGACTATGAACCCTACCCCCCGCCTAGCCGTGGTGCTATTTTTGGTCGCAATGGTCATCATTATGACCGTCGTGATCAAGATGATCGTGACAACCAAGCGAGAGTGAAGCTACATGTGCCATCATTCACGGGAAACGAGGATCCGGATGCATATATTGAGTGGGAGGAGAAGTGTGATCAAATCTTTTGCATCCATGGTTTTTATGAAGCCAAAAGAGTTGATCTTGTTGTGTTGGAGTTCTCTGCTTATGCTCTTACATGGTGGAATCAGCTGCAAGATGGTCGGTTGCTATCGGGCAATGATTATATCTGCAGCTAGACTTTCATGAAGCAAGTCATGAGGCGCCGTTTTGTTCCATCATACTACGAGAGGCAACTATACAAGAGATTGCAGGAACTCACTCAAGGTTCCTGCACTGTTGAGGAGTACTATAAAGAGATGGAGGTGCTGCTCAATCGAACAAGAACCCATGAAAGTGACAAGGCGAAGATGGCAAGATTTTTACATGGGCTGAATGATGAAATATCAGACTTTGTGGAGATGTTGCCTTATGATAAACTACAAGATGTGGTACATCAAGCTATACAAGTTGAGAAGAAGAATATGCGTAATGGTCATACTCGTGCTTTCCAAGGCCGCGCCACCACATCCTCATGGCAGCGAACACAACAACCATATGGTTCTCGGTTTGAGGGTGCAGCAACTAGGCACCCACATGCCTCGATGGCTTCCTCACCTGTTGTTCGCAATCAAGATAAGAGGTCATCACCTGCAGCAAGAGTATACTCTGCTCCACCCGCAGAAAAGAGTTCTACACGTAGCAGCGACATCCAGTGTCACAAGTGCAAAGGAAGAGGTCACATTTCTTCGGAATGTGTAGGCAAAAGAACTATGATCCTCAATGAATGAGGTGAATGGGAGTCTAAAAGTGACCCTGAAGGTGGCAATGATGAAGTGGAAGAGCAGCAAGGTTGGGAAGTAGGAGGAACTATTTTATCTCATGAATAACTGGATGGTGAAGCTTTGGTTGTATACTGTTCACTTAAAGCCCATGTTGTGGAGGAGGAAAGGGGTCAACGACATAATCTTTTTCACACTCGTTGCCTTATCAACTCAAAGATATGTCGAGTGATTGTTGATAGTGGCAGCTGCAACAATATTGCAAGCACGGAGATGGTTGAGAAGCTTCAATTGCAAACAAAACGTCACCAACACCCATACTGCATGCAATGGCTAAATGATTGTGGCACCATTAAGGTGATTATCAGCGTGCGAATACCAATTTCAATAGGGACATATCATGATGATGTTGAGTGTGATGTGGTGCCAATGCATGCTTGTCACTTACTTCTTGGACGACCGTGGTTGCATGACCGTGATGTGAAAATTAGCGGCCGTGCGAATCGCTTATTATTGTCCATAGAGGAGAAAAATTCACTTGGCTGCCCATGACACCAGAGGAAGTTTACCTTGATGAGATGAAAAGAAAAGGAAAGAACAAGGGAGTAAGTGATCATACACAGAGAGTGAGCCACCAACATAGTGAGGGAGTATTTCCATAGCCAAAAGCTCCACAGCCGAATATGACCAAGCCCCGGGAAAAACAGGGATTAGTTATGATGGCTAGGAAAAGGGATATGCGGGAATTGAGAGAACCTAATACTCCATTCTTTGTACTCATGTACAAGGAAACTTTATTGACTGCTAACGACTTACCCTCAACTCTTCCTAGCGTTGTTTCTGACCTTTTACAGGAGTATGAGGATGTGTTTCCCAAGGAGGTGCCACCTAGTTTGCCACCAAAGCGGGCATTGAACACCAAATCGACTTTCTTCCGGGTGCCCCACTGCCAAACCGACCACCGTACCGAGAAAACCCAGGGGAGGCGAAGGAAATTCAGAGGCAAGTAGAAGATTTTCTTAACAAAGGGTATGTAAGGGAAAGTCTTTCTCCTTGTGATGTTACCATTCTTCTAGTTCCAAAGAAATACGATACTATGTGCATGTGCACTGATTGTTGACCCATTAACAACATAACTATGAGATATCGGCACCCTATTCCTAGGCTCGATGACATGCTTGATGAACTTTGTGGCTCCACCATATTTTCCAAAATTGATTTGCGAAGTGGATACCACCAAATAATAATGAAAGAGGGTGATGAATGGAAAACTGCATTCAAGACAAAATTTCGCTTGTATGAATGGTTGGTTATGCCTTTTGGATTAATGAATGCACCTAGTACATTCATGAGATTGATGAATCATGTACTTAGATACTTCATTGGCAAGTTTGTAGTGGTTTACTTTGATGACATATTGATTTATAGCAAAACTTTGGAGGATCATGTTGGACATATAAAATGTGTGATTACTGTCCTACGAGAGGAAAAGTTGTACGCTAACGTGCAAAAGTGCACATTTTGCACAAACAAGGTCGTGTTTCTTGGCTTTGTTGTTTCAGCAAAAGGTGTGGAGGTCGATGAAGAGAAGATCAAGGCTATTCGTGAGTGGATGCCTCCACAAAATGTGAGCCAAGTACGTAGCTTCCTCGGACTTGCAGGTCTCTATCGCCGGTTCATGAAGGATTTTAGCACCATTGCTGCACCCATGAATGAGTTATAAAAGAAAGACACTCCATTCCAATGGGGTGATGCCCAAGACAAGTCCTTCCAAGAACTGAAGATGAGATTGACATCAACCCCATTGCTTTCACTTTCTGATTTTGGTAAGACATTTGAGATTGAATGTGATGCAAGTGGTGTTGGCATTGGTGGAGTTCTAATCCAAGAAGGTAAACCCATTGCCTACTTTAGTGAGAAGCTTAATGGTCCAACTCTTAATTATTTCGTCTATGATAAATAATTGTATGCACTTGTTAGATCTTTGGAAACATGGCAACATTACTTGTGGCCAAAAGAGCTTGTAATACATTCTGACCATGAATCTTTAAAACATCCAAAGGGCCAACTCAAACTGAACCATAGACATGCAAAATGGAGTGAGTTCATAGAGTCTTTTCCTTATATTTTCAAGTACAAGAAAGGGAAGGATAACGTTGTTGCCCACGCATTGTCTAGGCATCACATTTTACTTTCCCAACTTGATGTTAAAATCGTTGGTTTAGAAAACATCAAAGAATTGTATGCTACTGACTCATACTTTGCTGAACCACTTTCAAAGTATAACAAGGGAAAGGGATGGGAGAAGTTTCATTTGCATGATGGTTTTCTACTTCGAGCTAACAAACTATGCATCCCAGATTGTTCTGTTGGTTTGTTGCTCTTGCAAGAGGCTCACGCTGGTGGTCTCATGGGACATTTTGGAGCCAAGAAAACTGAAAGTGTGCTCATTGATCACTTCTTTTGGCCGCGCATGGGTTGTGACATGGAACACTATGTGATGAGGCACGGGATTTTCCACAAAGCTAAGTCCCGCTTGAATCCCGTTGGTTTATATACTCCTCTATCTATTCCGAATACTCCGTGTGAAGATATTTCTATGGATTTTGTTCTTGGTTTACCACAGACTAAGAGGGGGAGTGACTCGGTGTTTGTGGTAGTTGATCATTTTAGAAAAATGGCACATTTTATCCCATGTTATAAGTGCGATGATGCTTCACACATTGCTGACCTGTTTTTCAGGGAAGTTGTGCGGCTACATGGAGTACCACGCACGATTGTGTCAGACCGTGACACCAAATTTTTGAGCTACTTTTGGAAGACCTCGTGGGGAAAACTTGGCACCAAGCTCTTATTTTCCACGACATGCCACCCACAAACTGAACGTTGTCCATGATGGTACGAGCAGTCCTCAAGAAGAATTTGAAGATGTGGGAAGAGTGCCTACCTCATGTGGAGTTCGCGTATAACAAGGTCGTACATTCGACCACTAGATTTTGCCCATTTGAACTTGTTTATGGATCCAAACCTATTGCTCCCATGGATATTTTGCCTTTACCACTGTAGGAATGAATCAACCTCGATGCTAGTAAGCGTGCTGATTTCGTCAAGAAACTTCATGCCCAGGCAAATGAGAACTTTGAGAAAATGACTGAACAATATAAGAAGCAGGTCAACAAGACCAGGAAGAAGCTAGTGTTCGAGCAAGGCGATTTGGTTTGGGTACACCTTCGAAAGGCCCATTTTCCCGAGCAACGCAAGTGCAAGTTGCAGCCACTCAGTGATGGACCATTTGTGGTGCTCGAGAGGATCAACGACAATGCTTATAAGATCGATCTTCTAGAAGAATATGCTGTTAGCACAACCTTCAATGTCTCCAATCTTTCCCCATACTTTGGGCCTTTAGAATCGAGGACGACTCCTTCTCAAGAGGGGGAGGATGATGAGGACATCCCAACCATGGGCACCACACCACAAATCATCAACGATCCAATCACAAGAAGTCGCGCAATGCAAATACATGATAAGGTGAACGCTAACTTAAGTCTATCATTTGACCTTGAAAACATGGTTGTACCTTCACCTCCTTTGTTGTTGGTTGAATTCAGTTGCGATATCGAAGAAGGCCAAACACATTTCAGTCCGCGCAAAGCAATGTTTTATGGCAAAGAAACAAAGTTAGGAATCCATGAAGAAATGAGTTGTCTGGTGAAGAAACATTGTTCCGATTCTGACGAAACAATGTCTTGCACGAGTTTGGATATCCTGACTTACGAAAGGTTCCCAGAACTCGAGTATTCTGATGAAGGAAACATTGTTCGACCCCAGTGAACAATGTTTGGTCGGGAACTGCCAACCACCTCCAACGTGAGTTTTCCAGAAGCTACCTCATTAAGTCTCTAAGCCAGTTAGTCAAACCAAAGCTGGTTCTCTTTCACAACTAAGCTGGTTCCCAAAGCTAGTTTTATTTCACGCCCATCCATGGGGGTTGTCCCGATTGTAAATAGGCCAACTCTTCCCTTCATTGGGGACTTTTGCCATTTCTATCAAAGACCAAAGACATAGACTCCTCCTGAGATTGGAGAGCTCTAGTTATCCTTATTCTCGTGATTCCTTGAGAAATTGCTCCTAATTCGTGCTCCACGACTAGATTGTGTTATGTGGGTTAGAGTTTGTGGTTTCCCTTGCGGATTGCACCTATCCCGTGCTCCACGACGTGAGCTTGGTTGTGTGGGGTAGTATTGCGGGTTTTGGATCGGCGAATGTTCGGATTGCAAGTTTCGGTGAGCATCCTCCTCGTCGGGTCATAATCTCTTATTTTCTATTTTTCGACTGCTTGCAGCTAGTCATCCCCATCCGTTTATCAATCCTACGCCATGAAGATAAGACCTCCTCTTGTACACCCTCTTCCCGAAGACAGTATCGTATCCGTACAACAAAGAGGGGTAGGAAGACCAATTGATATGGTCATGTCGAACTACTCACTTCATGTTGAACTAGTTAAAACTATTTGCTATTTGTCTTGGGCTATGAACAAAAACTTGGTGGTTAGGTTGAACTACTTATTATCGTCGATTTTCTACACTATTTGCTATGTTGGACATGTAAACCTATTTGGTATGTTTGATGTGTTGAACTATCATTTTACGTCGATGTGCGATGCATGTTATAATGTGTGAGATCGTCCTTTTTTGATTTGCAAACTATATTGTTGGTGTGCAGATTTTTTTTGGAATTGAAACGAATAAGTTCTGCACAAAATTTAAGCTGGGCAGGACCCTACCGCCGAAGTCCCTGGCGGTAGGGTTGCACAACCTACTGTTATTTTCTTTCAAGTTTCATTTTCGGCAGCGTGCACAGGACCCTACCACCAGGGACTATGGCGGTAGGGTGCACAAGCCTACCGTTGTGTCGCGGGATATCCGCGGCCACCTATGGGACCAGGCGGCCCCTTGCTGGTTCAGCGGGGGGACAACGCGTTGCACAAAGAGCAGAACGGCACACGGCAGCACGACAGAGAGCACACAAGAATTTTACCCAGGTTCGGACCGCCGTGAGGCGTAAGACCCTACTCCTGCTTTGGTGGATTGATGGTGGAACGAATGTGGTGGTGCGTAGTTAACTTGCCCGGCAAGATGTGCCCTAGGGCCGCAACGATTACGCGTGTATGGTGGCTTGGGTTCATCAACTTTACAACCCCTCCTACGGGTGACATGGGCCTCCTTTTATAGATTAAGGGGTCACCACAGTGGCAAAATGGTCATCATCAACTGATATGATAGCGAACAGTGCTATCACACCTAACTCTGCGGGCTGACAGGGTGCATTAAATGCACCGCTTAGTGTCACATCACTGGTTGCCCGGCAAGGCACGCCGGGCTATCTTTCTAGCTCTGCATCTGCTTCATTGACACGTCGTAGGACGGGTGTCCTTTGTGGGTTTCTTCCGTAGGAAATGATTGCCATGTGGCGAATGGCTTCCACTTAATCATTTCACGGCTTAACACTGCACTGATTGACGACGTGGGTAATGCTTGAGTGGTTGGCGGGGTGGTTTACCCCCCGCGACCCCCGGCAGGCTCTGCCGGGGAGTCTCTGATAGCTTGTTTCTGGTGGTGGCCTCGCCCCTTGCTGGGCTCGCCTGCCTGGCAAGGGAGGCTCTTCTCTTGTCGATATCTTGTTCTTCTGGCTTGACCTTGATCTCTCTGGCTGCGTGTTGGTTCTTTGAATTTCTTGGTTCTTCAATCTTGGGCTTGAGCTGGTGCTTCAACCTTGGTCCTGTGCCTGTGCATAGTTGGGAAACAGACCCAGGGTTTGTTGCACCGACAGAAGCCCCCGATGTCAGTGTCTAAACTGGCGGATCTCTGGTAGGGGGCCCCGAACTATGCGTCTGAGGCTCGATGGTAACAGGAGATTGGGGACACGATGTTTACCCAGGTTCGGGCCCTATCGATCGAGGTAATACCCTACTTCCTGCTATATTGATCTTGATGAATATGGGTTACAAGATCTGATCTACCTCGAGATCGTAATGGCTAAACCCTAGAAGTCTAGCTAGAGTGATTGCTATGAATCAGTTGTCTGTTGTTCTCTAGCCTCTACGGACTAAACCCTCTAGTTTATATATGCACCGTAGGGCCCTAGGGTTTGTACGTGACCATCTTGCAGAGGAAGGAAAGATTACACCCAAGCCTAAAACCTACCATTATACGCACATAGGAATCCCATTCGGATAAGAGAGACGATCTCCAGTGATGATCTTCACGGCCCACCAGTCCGGCCCACAACGAGTTATCCGGCTACATGAGGACCCCTCGATCCAGAACTCCCTCAGTAGCCCGTGAACCTGTCTTTGATGGCGATGAGTTCGGCTTCCGTATTGTCTTCGGCATTGCAAGGCGGGTTCCTTCTTCCGAACATATCAAGGAACTATCTTCTACAAAAGTGTTCAGTGTCCAGCTCTGCATGGTTAGTACAAGCCTTTAGCCTTGAGGGCAAGGCATTGAAAGAAAATGAATAATGTGTCTTTACTGCCAACTTTTTTGGTCACGCATCGCGTCCATCCCATTAACATATCGAACTGTTTTACTTTGTCCGTGTTTCGAGGTATAACCCTACTAACACGTCTTATCAGAATAGAGATCGTGCCCTCTTATTATGGGATCCTTATCAATGCGACATGAGCATCCAAACCGTGCATTACGCACGACCGCTTTGAGAACCGGTGAGGTTTATGGCTAAAGTGGGGGGATGTTCTATATTCATAGTGTTATAAAAGGATATCAATCCCTTCCATCAGCCCCACGCTTTCCTCAAGCCCGAGCTCTCCAATCTTCCTAGCCCGAGCATCCTCATCTCTTGCGCCCGCAGCTCTCAGTTCCTCAACCACCACTTCCTTCCCCAGCAATGGCTGGATCCGGCGCCAGAGGCAAGTGGGAGGCCTCCGTGGTTACTTTGAAGACCGTGGAGGAACTTCGGAGCGCGGGCTACCTCGATGCCAACATCACGCACCGAGTCCCCGCCCAGGATCAGGTGATTCCTGTCCCGGAAGCGGGTGAGAGAGTCATGTTCCTCTCACAGTTCGTTAGGGGGCTAGGATTCCCTCTTCACCCCTTTGTACGGGGTCTATTGTTTTTCTACGGGCTGGATTTCCATGATCTAGCTCCGAATTCAATCCTTCACATCTCCGCTTTCATAGTGGTGTGTGAAGCTTTCCACCGTGTCCCCCACACTTTGGCCTATGGCTCAAGACCTTCAACGTGAAGCCGAAAGTGGTGGACGGGCAACATGCGGAGTGCGGGGCGCTATGATAAGCAAGCTCCCGAATGCTACCTGGCCAAAGGGATCGTTCGTGGAGACGAACAAGGTTTGGCAGCAGGAGTGGTTCTATATCACCGAGCCCCGCGACGCCAAATGGGTGGCGGCGCCTGCTTTCAGATCTAGACCCCCGGAGAGGCTAACCTGCTAGACCGATAAGAGTCTGAACTGGGGGTCTCAAGCTGAGATGACGGCACTCCAAGGCCGTGTGTCCGACATGATCACCAAAGGCTACCAACTCACAATTGTGGTTCAAGTAATGCTCGCACGCCTTGTCTTTCCTTGCCAACACCGGGACTCCACCCTATGGGAGTTCGATCCGGCAGGAGACCGGCCCTTGAAGCATCTATTCGGCTCCACGCACAAAGAGATCTGGAAACATCTCTTAAAGAGCCAGAAGGAGTGGCCAAAGGAAACTGAGGACTCATGCTATAGCACTGCGTTTACCGCACAAGAGGTAATAAAAAATTCCGCCGAACATATATCCCCTCCTTATTTTAATGATAATAGGAATTGGAGTATTTACGTGATATACAAAGCTCGACGAAGAAGGCAGTTCGGATCAAGTGTCCGCCCCCTTTGCCAGAAGACCCAGACATTCCTCAACTGTTGGCGATGCTAGTTCCGGCACCGTACAAGGCGCTGGACAAGAAGCCCAAGAAGAAGAGCAAGGAGGCCGAGAGCGGCCCCGCCCCGTGGACGCGAAGTCCGAGGAGATCAACATCCTCTCTTCCGGAGAGGAGGAGGATGATGAAGAAGAAGAATCCCCCACCCAGGGCAGGGGGATGAAGAGGGCGGCCGCTGCTGACGCAAGCGGGGCCGCACCCCGGAGGAGGCTAAACCTCCCCGCCTGTTCAGACTCATTGTCCGAACACTGCTTTGTGGTGAAGCCTAGGGAGAAGCCCCTAGCCGAAACGTAAGTTGTTCGAATATATTAATTGCTACACCTTGTTTATTCAGCATATTAATGCTTTTTAAGTATTTCTCTCCTGCTGACCTACAACCCTTCCCGAGCACACCCTGACGCCTCCTTATCGGAGGGGAACTCTCTCGCGTTTGGAGAGACGGAGAGTGACCCGCCGGTCCGAGCTCCATCGCCTGTGGCCCGCAGTGACACCGAAGTGTCCTCCTAGCGTGTGTCTCTTGCTCAAGGAGATGGGGGCGGGGCAGGTGATGAGGTGACCGAGGGTAACACCTCGGCTTCCGCTGACCATGGGGAAACAGTCCCCATGGAGACCAAAGAAGGGGGGGACCAAACAATCCGGGGCCCTGCCGAATACTGATCCGGAGCCTAACGCAGCTCCGGGGTCCGAAGACCAGACCCCAAGGTGGGAAGGATACAACAATGCCCGATGTCAATCCGGAGGCGCCGGACCCTCTGGAGGGAGCACTACAAAGTGCTTCCATCGTTGAGGAGCACTGCACCATAATGGGTGCGGTGATGAAGAACATTCAGTCCGTCAAAGGCGGACTGAATGAAGCCTTCAACAGCCTACTAACGGGCTTTGAGGTACGCAATGTAACGTTCTTTATGGAACTTCATTTGTTTTATATGCACGTATATAGCCAGTAGCCCCTGATGCTTTGTGTGATTCTGAACAGAATCAGACGAAGTATCCATAGTATATCATATTATAGAGCTAAACCGTATGATTTTGCATTTGATCATGCTTCACTAGTTGCGGCAACTACACAAGCTGTAGAAGTTGCCGAACTAAATCGGAGGCTTTTGGAGGCCAACGCGGACCTCGATCGCGTCAACCAGCGTTTGGATGAGATGCAAGGTATGCAGATTTGAAAAATTGAGATGTCAAGCAGACTAATAATATTAATTTAGTATGAGTATAAACTCTTTGTGATATTTTGTATTAAACAGTTGGCGCCACTAAGCCTGAGGCCCTCAAGGGCGACCTTGCGAAGGCCAAGAAGGAGGTCGATGCGAGCAAGGCAGCCGCTGACAAAGCGGTTGCCGATCTAGAGGCGGAAAAGGCCGCGTGCAAAAAGCACCAAGCTCGGGTGTCCGAAGTCGAAGTTGAGCTCAAAGATGCTATTCGCAAATGCGAGGCGTTGGAAGAGAAGACTTCGGAACAAGCAACCGAGCTTACTGCGGTAGTCAAGGCTGCGCAGGAGGCGCGAAGCAAGTCGCGCAGCGTCTGCGAGGAAATCAAGCAGGCGCGGAAGATAGCATGTGGTAAGACTTTTCTCTTACAGAGCATCTTCGGAGGGCAGAAGTACCTTGGGCTGACATGGTTATGGAGTTCTCCAGGCGTGTTTGCGGATCTCCCAAGGAGCAGTGCTGCCGCCGCCCAATACTTCCGAGCCCAGGAGGGGAACAACACGGAGAAGCTGTTCTGGTCGTAGTTCTATGCGCCAAAACATCCGGTGTCCCTTAATGACCATATGAAGCAGCTGGTCGAGCTGCACAACATGGCGGGTTCGGCCATGAAGGACTTGATAGTCTGGCTGTGGCCCGCTGAGCCAATCCCAAGTAGCAACTTCGGATTGGTGAAGCAGCTCGTCGAAGCGAGTCCACGGGTCGATGCGTTGAAGCGTTCGGCGTGCATAGAAGGTGCTCGGATGGCCTTCGCCCGTGTGAAAGTGCACTGGGCAAAGATGAAGGTGCATGACATAGCCACTGCTGGCCCGCCCGAAGGCAAGGAGCACCGCAAGCCGGAAAGATACTTTGAGGACGTCATAGAGGGCGCCCGCATTGTAGAAGGCCAGTGCTCAAAAGATATTATCTTTGAGTAATTGTATCCGGTTGTAAAGACTTATGCTTATGAACCGATGCATGTATAACTTTTACGCTATTATAGTGTGAGCGACTTTCACCTCCTGTGCGGCCGTTTATTTAAATCTGAAAGTTTCCAGTCGTCGGCTTCAGCCCCCATGTAAATATTACTGGGGTGTTCGGTCATATGCATAAACACTCTTTATCCAATGTCTTGGTCCATGTAGGAGGTGTATGCGGAACGAACCAGGCAATAAGACTATGCGGCATTATTGATTTCACTTAGCCATAGGAGTTTGACAGGTGGGGCTAAGTACTAGCCCCTGGTGCATATGTGGCATTTTCGAATTAAGGTATCCATTTGTACGCGGTTGGGCAAAAAAACCAACCCTTCGTATAACACGGGGTAGATCTCTATCGATCGTAGTATAACACTAAGTCACTGGATCGTAGAACAGATTCTCTCCTATCATGACAGTCAGTTTTCGGCTTTCTCTACTGTGGTACTTGACCGGACGAACCAGAAGTACAATCGCAGTAGTTCTCCCTTTACACCCTAGTCGAACAATCGGGAACGTAGGGGTAAGCACAGGAGCTGGGCAACCCAACTATTGACCCAAGACATGATTCAGAACTGATGCACATAAAGCAATATCCAGGACGCCGAACACTCCCTATAGGTGTTCGAACTTTTCAACATATACCGGGCTGAATACAGCCCCTGGTAATGGACCCTGTTGTCAAGGCACATGTGGCAATCTGACATGGGGAGAGAACACATGTGGTGAGAGAATAAAACTCCAAACATAATATGAACCAAGCTGTTTCTATAATATCCCGTTCTAGTATGGCGAGCCGTATACTTACAGATAATGCCGATAATTTCCTTGGACATATTACATGCCAGCAAAGTATAAAACAAAAAGAGATAAAAGGTTTACACAGGGTCTTAATCTAACAAGAAACCTTGGGGCCCTGCTGCACGTTTGCGCCATTTTCTCCTTTGTGATGTGTCCTCGAAGGGGGAAGTGTGATGGCCATCTGTAGAAAAAAAGAAATAGAAAAAACCTAGAAAAAAAGTATCCAGTGTGGCCGTAAACAAAGTTGGTTCGTTTACTGAACCTTGGAGGATAATTTTAGAGTCCGAATAGGGTCGAACCGAACTATGGACTATTTTCATGCAGTGTACCTCTAGCGCCGCCCAAGAAATTTTAAGGGCATAATTGTGTACACGAGGCACATATGCTACCACCTTATGGGGCAGTCGATGGGGGCGTAGCTGCTAGTCGAGCTCAGGTTCATCTGATCTGCCGCACTGAGGCGTACGCTGGACACGTTTAGCTATGTCCGCGGTCTTTAGGACCGATGAACTATTCGGCTTGAATAGGCCGTTTTGGACTTCGGCTGCTAGGGCCACAGTGTCCTCCTTTGTACGGAGAGGGCGCTCCATATTTCCATTAAACCTTTGATGACGCCACGTGGTCCAGGCATTTTGAGCTTTAAATAAGCATAATGCGAGAATGCATTAAAGCATTCGAAGGCCGTTCTTCCGAGTAGTGCATGCTAGCCACTTCGAAACAGAGCTATGTTGAAGATTAGCTCTTCACTTTGAAAGTTATCGGGAGAGCCGAATACGATCTCCAACGTTAAAGAACCCGTGCAGCAGGCTTCTACGCCCGGTATCACTCGGTTAAAGGTCGTGCTGCTTGGCTTGATTCTTGACGGGTCTATCCCCATCTTGCGAACAATGTCCTGGTATATCAGATTGAGACTGCTCCCGCCATCCATAAGGACTCGAGTGAGATGGTATCCATCGATTATTGGATCGAGCACTAAGGCAGCCGAACCCCCATGACGAATACTAGTCGGATGATCCCTGCGATCAAAGGTGACCGGACAGGCCGACCATGGGTTGAATTTGGGGGCAACAAGCTCAAGGCCATAGACATCTCGGAGTGCGCGCTTGCGCTCCCTCTTTGGGACATGAGTGACATAGATCATGTTCACTATTTTAATCTCTGGTGGAAATTTCTTCTGTCCCCCTGTGTTCGGCTGGCGAGGTTCATACTCGTCTTCGCTCTGAGGTCCCTTTCCCTTGTGTTCGGCGTTGAGCTTGCCGGCCTGCTTGAAGACTCAACAACTATGGTTGGTGTGGTTCGCAGGTTTAGCCGGGGTGCCATGGATCTGGCAGGGCCTGTCTAATATTTTGTCCAGGCTAGATGGACTATATTTGTTGCCTTTAAATGGCTTCTTCCGTTGACCGGGTTTGGAGCCATTGAATCCGGCGTTTATCGCTGTATCATCTGGGCTTTCATCATTATTTCAACATTTGTTTTTGTTACGTTGTGGCTTTCCATTGCCATCCCTGGCTTCGGATGTGCCAGGGTCGCTGGTGCTGCTACGAGCTAACCACCCATCATCGCCCGCGCAAAAACGGGTCATGAGTGTAGTTAGGGTTGCCATTGTCCTCGGCTTTTCCTGGCCGAGGTGTCTAGCTAGCCATTCGTCCCGGACACTATGCTTGAAGGCCGCTAAGGCTTCGGCGTCCGGACAGTCGACGATTTGGTTCTTCTTAGTGAGAAACCGATTCCAAAGCTTACAGGCTGACTCCTCGAGTTGTTGGATTATGTGACTTAGATCATCATCATCCGGGGGCCGGACATAGGTCCCTCGAAAATTGGCCCGAAAAGCATCCTCAAGTTCTTCCCAACTTCCAATGGAGTTTTCTGTGAGGCTATTCAGCCAGTGCCGAGCTGGTCCTTTCAGCTTGAGGGGTAAGTATTTGATGGCGTGGAGATCATCTCCATGAGCCATGTGGATGTGAAGAATAAAGTCTTCTATCCAGATGGCAGGATCTTTTGTTCCATCATACGCCTCGATATTTACGGGTTTAAACCCTTCTGGAAATTCATGATCCGGTACCTCATCGGTGAAGCACAGAGGGTGTGCGGCACCCCTGTATTTTGCTATGTCGTGGCGTAGGTCCGATGGTTTTGATGTCCGGTATTGGTTCCGAACTGGTATATGACCATCATATTTGGCTTGATAATTGCCGTCCCGTGCGGGAGCACGGTCCCTGGATCCGTACATGGATCTGGTCTTGCCAGCCTTCTTGTTCAGGTCCTCACGTCGATCGTGTTTCTGGCCCTGAGCCGCGGCCTGCTTTCCTTTACGGGGAGGGGGTGCGGGCTTGTGTACGCCATTGCTAGCCACTCTGTCCCGTCCACGAGGTGGTCGGTCTGGCTTATCGGCGGCATTGTTCTTTGGCGGTATAGGCGCAATAGCCTCGTCGTCGAAATTGGGCAGCAGTTTACGCTTAGGATAGCTCTTTGTTTGGCGATTGCAGCCACATTTTTCCTCAGCATCTAGCACGTCGTTCCATCTATCATTGAGCATGTCTTATGCGGCTTTAAGCCGTCGCTGCTGCTTTTTCAGGCTCCTTGCGGTGGCAATAAGCCTCCAATGGAAGCGCTTTTGTTCTAAGGGTTCTTCTAGGACGATGAATTCGTCGTTGCCCATCTAACATCCTCTTCAAAGACAGTTTAATAATTGTTGTCTTCGGCGTCGTTGTGATCAGACAGTGGTCCCGGACTGTGTTCGCCGTCTTCTCGCTCGTCCTGCTCCATCGCTAGATCTGCGGGGTCATTGGCCTGGTCCGGACTATCACCGTCGTTAGTGACCGTGTTGCTATCTTTCCCTTTACGGGGTCGAGATCGGCACTTCAGACACCGACGCTTGGGAGGTTCATCGACATGCTTATCCTTTTTGGGATCATTATCGCCGTCGTCCTCCTTCTTCTTAGGGGTGTCCACCATATACACATCGTATGAGAACGTAGCCGTCCATCGCCCTGTTACGGGTGGGTTTTGGTATGGATCTGCTTCGGCTTCGAGGTCCATCCTTTCGAAGTCTTCGGAAGCGTAGTCAAGTAGATCGGTTAAATCTTCGACCATGGCTACCAAGTGAGTGGTGGGTGGGAAGCGAAATTCTCCATCATCAGCCTCCAGTTCAAACCGGATATAATTCGGCTGTGAGTCCCCTGTTATGGAGAGAAATTTTAATGAATTTAGCACATCGCCTAAAGGTGAGTGCCGAAAGATATCTACAGAGCTAAATTCGATGATAGGCGCCTGATCAAGCTTGAAAGATGCAGATGCACAAGGTTTAGAACCTGTAGCCGGAGACGTGTCCGAAGTTCCGGTAGCACATACCCCGCTCAAGGTTGGGTCTATGTGCGGCTCCAGCGCTCCTGAGTCTGCGGCTTCCGTGGTGGGGTTGAGCTTCCCGTCCTCGAGTGAGGCGATCTGCTCTGGATCTAGGGCCAGAGCAGTTACATGTACTATCCACTGGATGCGATTCGATGACAGATTTAGGTCATGTTCATCGTGGTGGCAGGGAGCGGTCGCCATGGGCTCGAATCCGTCGAAGATCAAGTCTCCACGGATATCAACAACGTAGTTCAAGCTTCCAAACCTGACCTGATGGCCAGGGGCGTAGCTCTCAACCTGCTTGAGGTGGCCTTCTGTGTTGACACGGAGCACGAAGCCTCCGAACACAAAAAGCTGGCCGAGAGTAAAGATCTCCTCAGCGGTGGTGCCGTCGTTGTTGACGAAGCGATCCATCAGTCCTTCAGTCGAAGACATAGTGGAACTCTCAATGAAAGCACTAATGTCGGTGTCAAAACCGGCGGATCTCGGGTAGGGGGTCCCGAACTATGCATCTGAGGCTCGATCGTAAGAGGAGACTGGGGACACGATGTTTACCCAGGTTCGGGCCCTCTCGATTGAGGTAATACCCTACTTCCTGCTATATTGTTCTTGATGAATATGGGTTACAAGAGTTGATCTACCTCGAGATCGTAATGGCTAAACCCTAGAAGTCTAGCCAGGGTGGTTGCTATGAATCAACTGTCTATTGTTCTCTAGCCTCTACGGACTAAACCCTCCAGTTTATATATGCACCGGAGGGCCCTAGGGTTTGTACATGACCATCTTGCAGAGGAAGGAAAGATTACACCCAAGCCTAAAACCTGCCATTATACGCACACAGGAGTCCTATCCAGATACGAGAGACGATCTTCAGTGATGATCTTCACGGCCCACCAGTCCGGCCCACAACGAGTTATCCAACCACATGAGGACGCCTCGATCCAGGACTCCCTCACCCGGGCGTGGCCCGAACGCGCTGCTGAGCATCGTCGGGGTAGGGCCTAATAAGTGCACATGTAGGATTGCTGAAGGGGTTGGCCCCTTTATATTTCAATCGCTGCTTCATTTGTCTTGATTTTGGGATGGTTTCCTACTTCCCGGTGTGTAGTGTAAAGCCAATAGTGGTGGGGTCACTGCAGTGATCGCTCGTAAATGACTTTAACACACAGGGTGGAAACATCCAATTTACTCCTCCCACTACGCATCCTTATCCTTAGCCACGTATGATGGATGCATCGTGCGGGGTTGGTAACGGAGGCACGTGGCACGTGGCGCGGGGGAGTGCCTTGGAGTGGGTCCGCCCGCCTTGAATTGGCGGAGGAGGATAGTGGTTGCCTGTTGATGGAGCGGCTCCTCTCCTTGCCCTGCCTATAAAAGGAGGCGTGGAATAGAGTGGAGTCATCCATATTTGCCTTCTTGTTATTCTTCCTCTCTTGTTCTCTGCTTCCTTTGGCGATGTCGAAGAGAGGAGCTCGGGGCCATCTCCCGGGCTTCATCTCGAAGCTTCTCCTTGGTTTGAAAGGAGGAGTCGGGCGGCGCGGCGAGAACACCGGAAGTGGAAATTAAGGTGCGTTCGCCTCCGTTGCAGCCTCGCCACCCCCGATCTTGTCAGGCTGGGTTTGCCAGCTCTCGACAAGGATCGGGGTGGCATTGTGGTGGAACGCCGCCCGTCTCCTTCTCTCCCCACCACATTACTTGGGATAAGAGAGACATGGGGAGGAGTTTACGGGGTACCTATGTTTTTTTCAATCTTAAACTTGTAGGCGAATGCCAAATTTTAATTAAAATAATGTAACCTATCGAGTCCATCTTTTTGTTCTGTAATGCTTGTACTTGTATCAGCATGTGAATGAAAATGATGAAACTTGTCGGGATCCCGTGCATGTGTACGTCCATGTAGAGGTGGAATGCCTCTTTAATGAAAATAAACGAGTTTTCCCCAGCAAGATATCCTGCCGGCACCCTCTTCATCTGCCGGAGAACCACGTTTTTCGGGGAACAGACAGAGGGGCCAGCCCCGCGCCAACTCATTTTTACCAAAGGCTACCGCGACCATCCCGACCGAAGCAGCGTTCGAGTCATGGATGGGAGCACTTAAGTTTCAAAAGAGAGAGGCGAGGTTTTCCCAATGGACATGAGGTAAACTTATCTGTCTGGTTTGTCGGGGATCGCTGTGCTGTGCAATCTTCTCGTCCTTTGTCGAAGCCAAGTTCGCGGCAGGAACCTGCAAAACCATGTAGATGAGAATGAATGCAGGATGCAATACTATCTATATGCATATGCTAATGCTCATGGAATGCTAATGTAGTGATCTTGGTGTGCTTATGCATGCATGCAATCTTAGTTGCCCCCCTACAATGCTTCTTTATTTTCTCTTGCACGGGGTCATCGCCCTGGCTTTGTACGAGGGGTTACATGCAGCTGAGGCAAGGCCTATACAAAAGGGTGGCTGCCGGGCGGTGCCTGACAGCCTCGCACCTTATGGGTAGTACTTATGGAGATGCTCAATATTCTATGAGTTTTGCAACTGAGTGCCATCTCCAGTCTCCAGACGGACTGCGCCGGGTCTGGTGACTCGTACCACCCGGTAAGGGCCTTCCCACTTTGGTGACAACTTGTTTGTACCCTTGGCAGACTGAACGCGCCTAAGGACAAGGTCACCTTCCTCAAAACACCGGGTATGAACCCTGCGGCTGTGACAGTGATGCAGGACTTGCTGATAGCGTGCAGCACGCGTAGCAGCCCGGAGACGGTTCTCTTCAAGTAGCACAACATCATCATGCCGGTGCTGATCTTGCGCTACTTCATCACAGGCAAGCACTCTAGGAGACCCGTAAATGAGTTCCGTGGGGATAACTGCTTCGGCCCCGTAGACCAGGTAGAAGGGAGTCTGCCTGGTAGCTCGGTTAGGTATTGTTCTCAGGGACCAGAGAACTACCAACTGCTCCTCAATCCACCGCCTGTCGTGCTTCTGCAGCGTATCAAAATTTCTTGTCTTGAGTCCACGAAGAACTTCAATGTTCGCCCTCTCAGCTTGTCCATTGCTCCGGGGGTGTGCCACGGAAGCGAATGAGATCTTGCATCCGAGGGCATGAACATATTGCATGAAGGCGTGGCTCGTGAACTGGGTGCTATTGTAAGTGATGATCCTTGCCGGAACTCTGAAACGACACACCAATTCTTTCATGAACTTGATAGCTGATTGGACAGTCACTTCCGGCCACTTTGTAAACTTGTCGATGGCAACGAACAAGTATTCGAAGCCCCCGATTGCTCGGAGGAAGGGGCCGAGAATATCGAGCCCCCATACAGAAAATGGCCAAAAGAGAGGGATTGTCTGAAGGGCTTGGGCAGGCAGGTGTGTTCTCTTGGAATAAAACTGACAGGCTTCACATGTCGTGACGAGCTCGACAACATCTTGGAGGGCTGTGGGCCAATAGAATCCTTGCCGGAATGCTTTCCCAACTAACGTCCTTGATCCAAGATGTGAGCCGCACATTCCTCTGTGAATCTCAGCCAACGGTTCCTTTCCATCCTCTCGGCAAATACACTTCAATTTCACACCGTTGGGTCTCCTTATGTATAGAGTGTCATCGACAAACTGATACATACTGGCCCTCCGGGCTACTTTATCAGCTTCATCATGGTTGCCAGGCAGTTCTCCGGTTTGGAGGAAGGGGACAATGTGCCTCGCCCAAGTTGGAGCCTGAGGCTCAGCAACAAGGACTAACGGCACCTCCTCTGCTGCGGGAATACTAGCCTCGCGTGCAGGGCCCTTGGGCCCGGCAGGAGGGGGTGGTCCGGCAGGCTGTGAGGAGTTATTTCCGGCAGGGTCTCTGCCGAGAGAGGGTCGCTCTGCCGGGAGAGGCTTACCGTAGTCTAACTTTCTCCTTTCCGGGCCATTGTGGCTGGTGATACGGAGGGCTGAGAGAGACGGAGAACAAAATTCCTGGTTCCGCAGGAAGCTTCTGCATAGCACACTTTGACAGGTGATCAGCTATGTTGTTTTCCGCACGGGGTACGTGCTTTGTTTGCAACCCATCAAAGTGCGCCTCTAGTCTCCTCACTTCCTCGACGTATTCTTCCATCAATGGGCTTTGATAATCTTTGTTGACTCCACAAGCTATAAATCTCCTCGTATGATCAGCTTCTTAATTCCCAATTCTGCTGCAATCCTGAGCCCGACAAGGAGCCCTTCATACTCAGCTATATTGTTGGTGGCTTCTTCCCAAATGGCATTTGGATGGCGTACTTCAAGTGCTCCCCGGAGGGTGCTACAAGAAGCACGCCAGCCCCTGCACCTTGTAGGGAAAAAGCACCATCAAAATACATAATCCATTCTTGGGGTGATTCCGTGCCGGGGAGAGCTATTTCTGTTACTTCCTCGTCAGGGGTTGGCGTCCATTCTGCAATAAACTCTGCCAGTGCCCTGATCTAAATGGTTGAAGTTCTCTCAAATTTCAAACCAAAGCTGGATAACTCCAAAGCCCACTCCACTATTCTGCTAGTAGCCTCAGGGTTTTGGAGTATCCTTTGCAACGGGAAACGAGTAACAACCGTGATCTCATGGGCTTGGAAGTAGTGGTGCAGTTTCCTTGAGGCCATGATAAGGACAAAGATCAACTTTGCACGCCAGAGTACCTCGATCGGGCTCCTTGTAACAAGGAGTTGACGAAATACACTGGGCGTTGCACCACTTTCTTCCTTGCCGTGTCCTTGGGGTTGCTCTCGTTACCGTGCTTAGTGCTGTCCTGATCCTTTCCTGCTTTTGTCATGATCTAGCCACTTTCTGCTTCATCTACTTCTCGCTGTGCTATCAAGGCCGCACTGACCACTTGGTTGGTTTCCTCCAAGTAAAGCAACAACGGCTCTTGGGGTTTGGGTGTAACCAAGGTAGGCACAGACGATAGGTAGGCCTTCAACTCCTGCAATGCTGCATCTGCCTTCGGGGTCCACTTCATTGGCCCTGCCTTCTTCAGAATTTTAAAGAACGACAAGGTGCGCTCGGCAGACTTGGAGATGAATCTGCTTAGCGCGGCAACACATCCCGTCAAGCGCCTTACATCCTTGACTGTCCTTGGCGCCTGGATCTATTCAGTGGCTTTGATCTTATCGGGGTTGGCTTCAATCCCCCGATGGGATATGAAGAATCCAAGCAACTTGCCGGAGGGAACACCAAACACACACTTCTCCGGATTAAGCTTCAAGTTGATCTTGCGCAGATTAGCAAACATCTCCTCCAAATCCTGGATAAGGGTGGCCTTATCCTTGGTTTTGACCACGATGTCATCCATATAAGCTTATATATTCATGTGTAGCTGTGGCTCAAAACCAATCTGGACTGCTCTTGCAAAAATGGACCCAATACTCTTCAACTTGAAAGGCATGCGGACAAAGCAGTATGTTCCACACGGAGTGATGAACGATGTCTTTTCCTCATCTTCTTTGGACATGAATATTTGGTGGTACCTGGAGTATGCATCCAAAAAGGAGAGCGAATCACGACCTGATGTGGAATCCACAATCTGGTCCATACGTGGCAAGGGGATCGGGTCCGTTGGGCAAGCCTTGTTGAGATCTGTGAAATCAATGCAAAGCCTCCATTTCCCATTAGCCTTCCGGACTACCACTAGATTTGCTAACCATGTAGGGTGCAGTACTCCTCTGACCAAACCAGCTGCCTCTAGTTTCTTGATTTCCTCGGCAATGAGCTGCTGCCGCTCCAAGGCCTGCTTCCGGACTCTCTCCTTGACAGATCGGGAATGTGGGCAGACAGCAAGGTGGTGCTCGATTACCTTCCTGGGAACACCGGGGATATTAGATGGTTGCCAGGCAAACACATTGATATTCGCCCGCAGGAAGGCAACGAGCGCGTGTGACAGCCTGATTTTTGCCCTCTTTTATTTGCCTGAGTTTCATTTGATTTTAATTTGAACCTTGGGTTTTTTGAATCTTTTCATATGGACTTAAACACTTGGGTACCCTTGGCTTTCACCCAAGTACCTAATCTCCATCTCAAATCATTTCTTCCCCTCTGGTTCACCCTAAAATAATTATTGGAATATTTTTCTTTATTGAAAAATATTCATTTTTCCCTCCAAAACCCTAGTTAGCTCACTGTGCTCCAAAGCAACCCCCATTTTTCTTGCTCACAAAAATCTGAGGAAATTCACAAATATTCTTTGAACCCTAGGACACCTTCCTGAGCAAAAATATTGCACCACTTTTTGGAATATTTTTTCTACAGAAATTATTTTCTGTTCTGGACAGAAATGGTAGTTTCTACAGAAACTACCATTTTACTTGCTCCATTGTATCTGAAACTCCTTGTGCATCTTTACCTTAGTAACTTAGGACTAGCCTCCAAAGCACAACTTACAACTCCCAGCCATTTTAGCTCAGTAAGATCTCAAAGTTACTGTCGAGAAACTTACCAAGCTGGTGAAATCTCTTCTACTGCGTCTGGGTGCAAACCAAACCAGGGTAACATTCAAATCTACCACGAACAACACGCCAGACATGATATTTGTCCCCAAGTCGGCCTGGAGGCAGAGTTCACGCGGTGACCACGCGTGTGCACCATGCCAGGCTGCTAGTCGACGCGCTCTGATTGCCGCCGAGCGCTCTGTTTCGCGCGTGCTCGCTTCCCCGCCTGCCAGAGCTTGCCTAACCTCCCCACCATCTTCGTCTCGACTTCTACAGCTCCTCCTGGCACTCGCCAATGCCGGAGCTTGCCGCACCAAGCACGGGCGCGGTCCGGCCAAGGCAACAGTGCGGTGCGCACTGTGCTCGTCGCCTTCCCAGTGATCCTGTGCTCGTCTCCGTTCATCCACTGTCCTCGCATGAACCACGTTGCCTTCTCCCCCTCTCACTGACGCCGTTCATCACCGGGCGCAGCGTCCAGGTGTCGCCGACGGAGCCCCGATCCCCCCTATCGGCTCGCCTATAAATGGAGCCCCTCCCAGCCTTCTCGAGAACCTCACTCCACTCCCCACACACTCCACAACGGCGTAGAAAGCCGTAGCCCGGCAGGGAAGGCCGCAGGCCGCCGTTCCGGAGCTTGAGCTCGCCGGCGATCCCCTCGGGTCGTCGCGGTAGCTCCAGCCCCTCTCAGGCCAGGGCAACCCTTCCAGAGCCTCCGCCACTCTCTGGTGGTGCTGTTCCACCTAGTTGGAGCCTCTGGAGTTGCCGTTGCTCGTCGTCGTCCTCAACTCCGGCGACCACCTCGTTCTGCCTCCGCTTGCGAGGCCGTTTCCGACGCCGCCCGACCACCGCTAGCTACGCTACGGGTACGGGAAGGTGTATCTCAATCCCCTCTGTAGATTTATCCATCTCATCTTGGCCAAGGAGCTCACGTCGCCAGTGTATGCTCCGACGAAGCCACGGCCGCCTCTGTTCCTCTCTCCCTCTCCCCCTCACCTGACTAGCGGGGCCTGCTAGTCAGCCACTCTGTACTCGCGCGAACCGGTACGAGTGGTAGCGCCCACGGTCTTTACGCCTACGACGTCACCCCTTCCCAGTCTGTTTATTTAAATTTCAAATTTATATATATTCCAGAGAACTTCAAACAACAATAACTTTTTAACCATAAGTCCAAATGAATTGATTCTTTTTGCATTGTGTTCTTTGTAAAGAAATCTTGCAACACACCAAAAATGAGATCTTTTCTGTGCCGTGTAGATTTTCTAGTGAATTTCATGATGGTTCTTGATATTTTCTTTTTGTACCTTTAAATCTTTTCAGAAGGTGAAGCTTGTCTTGAGGATCACCAGGAGGCTTGTGAACCTCATTTGTTTTAAGGCAAGCCACATCAACATTTTCTTGGTGCCATTTCAATATTTGTGATTTTCCAACTTGAATAAATGATTTAATCCGTGCACATGAATTATTTTTGTTATTTGTATTCTTTTGGTTGCTGTAGTTAGTTGTTGCATAATTTACAGAAAGTTGGAAGTTGATTGAGTTGTTAATGTAACTACAAGAAAGTTTGGGTTATGAAGAACTAATATGGTTATGAATATAAATATTTATGTGAAGTCATTTTCTTGCATAAGAACTATGGTAAAATTTTGCTAGAATATATATTCTATTTTAATTGAAAGTAAATCCTAACACAAGGAATATTAGAAGTTGTGATGCTTACACTTAGTATGGTAGAGCTGATCCAGTTCTTTATGGTAATGCATATTGGTGTGTTGCATTTGCATGGCATTTTATGACACCAGTTATTTTTAAGTTGAACCTGCTAATAACTCTACTTGAATAAATTGTTGACCGGGTCATAGTGCCACTGAATCGAGTTTTTCCCAGTGCAACCACATTTGCCTCTATGGGAAGGTCTTTATTCAGTCCGTTGTCATGCCTCTGGTCGGTACCTCCAATTAGGGAAGGTTATGGGCGTGCGGTGAAGGAAATATGCCCTAGAGGCAATAATAAAGTTGTTATTTTTATTTCCTTATATCATGATAAATGTTTATTATTCATGCTAGAATTGTATTAACCGGAAACTTAGTACATGTGTGAATACATAGACAAAACAGAGTGTCCCTAGTATGCCTCTACTAGACTAGCTCATTGATCAAAGATGGCTATGTTTCCTAGCCATAGACATGAGTTGTCATTTGATCAACGGGATCACATCATTAGGAGAATGATGTGATGGACTAGACCCATCCGTTAGCATAGCACTATGATCGTTTAGTTTTACTGCTATTGCTTTCTTCATGACTTATACTCCTATGACTATGAGATTATGCAACTCCCGAATACCGTAGGAACACCTTGTGTGCTATCAAACGTCACAACGTAACTGGGTGATCATAAAGATGCTCTACAGGTGTCTCCGAAAATGTTCGTGGTGTTGGCATAGATCAAGACTAGGATTTGTCACTCCGAGTGTCGGAGAGGTATCTCTGGGCCCTCTCGGTAATGCACATCATAATAAGCCTTGCAAGCAAAAGACTAATGAGTTAGTCACGAGATGATGTATTACAGAACGAGTAAAGAGACTTGCCGGTAACAAGATTGAACTAGGTATAGAGATACCGACGATCGAATCTCGGGCAAGTAACATACCGATGACAAAGGGAACAACGTATGTTGTTATGCGGTTTGACCGATAAAGATCTTCGTAGAATATGTGGGAGCCAATATGAGCATCCAGGTTCCGCTATTGGCTATTAACCGGAGACGTGTCTCGGTCATGTCTACATAGTTCTCGAACCCGTAGGGTCCGCACGCTTAAGGTTTCGATGATAGTTTTATCATGAGTTTATGAGTTTTGATGTACCGAAGGAGTTCGGAGTCCCGGATGAGATCGGGGACATGACGAGGAGTCTCGAAATGGTCGAGACGTAAAAATTGATATATTGGATGACTATATTCGGACATCGGAAAGGTTCCGAGTGATTCGGGTATTTTCGGAGTACCGGGGAGTTACGGGAATAGAGGAGAGAGGCCAAAAGGAAGGAGGCGCGTGCCCCCCTTCTGGTCCGAATTGGACAAGGGGTGCAGCCCCCTTTTCCTTCTCCCTCTCCCCCTCTTTCCTTCTCTCCTACTCCGGAAAGGAAAGGGGAATCCTACTAGGACTTGGGAGTCCTAGTAGGACTCCCCACACTTGGTGCGCCCCCTCTAGGGCCGGCCTCTCCCTTGCTCCTTTATATACGGGGGCAGGGGGTACCCTAGGACACACAGGTTGATCAGTTGATCTCTCCCAACCGTGTGTGGTGCCCCCCTCCACAGAAACACACCTCGGTCATACCGTTGCAGTGCTTAGGCGAAGCCCTGCGCCGGTAACTTCATCATATCCGTCACCACGCCGTCGTGCTGACGAAACTCTCCCGTGAAGCTCAACTGGATCAAGAGCTCGTGGGACGTCATCAAGCTGAACGTGTGCTGAACGCGGAGGTGCCGTACGTTCGGTACTTGATCGGTTGGATCGCGAAGAAGTTTGACTACATCAACCACGTCACTAGACGCTTCCGCTCCCGGTCTACGAGGGTTTGTAGACATACTCTCCCTCTCGTTGCTATGAATCTAGTAGATAGATCTTGCGTGATCGTAGGAAAATTTTGAAATTACTACGTTCCCCAACATGCGGTACCCTGGCCCGGTAAGCAGACATAACCTTGTGTGCCCGTTGTTGAGTTTATGGTACCGAGTCCCTGTTTGGGACAATTTATGTTTGGCCTCGACGTTGGCCGTTGTACCTTTGGTAGGCTCGAGGCCACCCAGGACTATTCCGATGGTAAATGAGTCGGAGTGGCCGAGAGAGTGTCATGGCAATGGAAGGGTTTCGTCGAAACGCCGTTGGTCCACCCGAATGGGAAAACGAGGCCATGGGTTTCGTGGTGTGGGTACAGTGCACTACCTCTGCAGAGTGTATCAAATCTATCGATAGCCGAGTCCACGGTCACGGACACGCTCGAAAGTAGGTCACACCATGGGTCAACATATAATAAAATATTTCTCACTAAGTTATGAACTTTGCACTATTAAAGATGGTGGAAGAGCCACTGGGATGATTGAGACCAAGTGTGGTCAGGGTTGTGATCGCTGGAAAGATCACGAGATATGTCCTTTTGAGACGGACAAGTTGGTATGTTAAGAAAGATCACCGTTGGTAAGTCAGTCCGAGGGACTGTTTTCACAAAGGCATGAGCACAACATGTTGGTTACATCCATACACACGTATGTTGTTGCATTTTAATAATTAAATAATTATCATGATATTGTTTGTCATTATGATTATGTTTGCTGTAAGCTTGCAAGTACATTCAATGTACTGACCTGGCGTGTCATGCCAGATTTCAGGAAAGTTTCACTGGAAAGGAGTGCCGTCCGAGTCTAGATCGTGTCCACATCGGTGTCCCTGTGCTATGGAGTTCCACTACGAAGTCGTCCCGCTGCTGCATAGTTGTTATGACCGAGACCTTTTATGTTCACTAAATAATGTACATATTGTCCAGACGCACCAAGTGTGCGCTTGGCCTCGCTACCTGTTGTAATGTAAAACTTTGATTCGCTAGTATCAATAAAGCGGTTATTTTCTGTACCAAGATGTTGTGTGTTGCCAGAAGACAAGGTCTCTGGGCTGGGAATGTAGGGTAAACCGGCCGCTCTGAGCCGGGGTGCCACAACGCTTGGTATCAGAGCCGCGCTGACTGTAGGGCACGTTAGACTACGACGGGTTAACCGAACGCTAGTTACGCGTTTAAGATGAGTGCCGGTAGTATGTGTAGCCGGTTGTTGCTTTGCATATACTTACTTTAATTTTATGCTAACATACTAATGGTTATGGTGTAGATGGCTCTGGTGCCATATCCGTGCCAGTTGCAGCTGATGCCGTACACGTCACCGCACCTCCTTCGTAACGTGTGGCGTCGGCTGTACCCTCTCGGAGACGACCCAGTCTATCATGTGTACCGGGAGCGTCTAGCAGGTTCAGTATATGAGTATCCGGCAGTGGTGACTCTACGCACCAGTTCCTACTCTAGTACTTACACTTGTACCTCTCGGAGCGGTTACGCTTCTACCACTTTGCAGGCCGTCCAATTTCCTGCATTCGAGATCCTTGTTAAACTCCGTCACAGCGAGGTCCGCATGCAGAACCACCCAGGTTTCCAATACTATCCTTCTCTGCATTACAATGATCATGTTCGTTTCCCTGATATTGATCCGGAGTCTGATAGTATTGCTAGCCACCTTTCCCGATATATTACTGCTAGCTATCTCCTGATCCACGAGCTGGCTCGAGAGTTGCCTAACACTCGTATTGCTTTAGCCACTACTAGGTCGGTCACTATTCCCGCATCCACGGGATTTACCCCTTACATCCCCGCCAGTTCTGGTTCCCCTATTTCACCAGTTACTCCTCTGAGTAGCTTAGGCGCCTCGACCATAAATCCTCTTAGTGCTCCTCCTGAGTGGGTTTCGCTTCTCACTACTCCTGTAGCTCCTATGATCCACCCTACTCCTGCCCCGGAAGGAGAGCCTCCGAGGCAGCGTCGTCGTGTTACCTTTAAGCCAGAGGTTTTAGTTAACCTCGACAGTTCAGGATCCGAGTCCTCTTCAGGAGAGGACCCCGCAGCACCCGCAGAGTAGTAGAGCTCCAGAGTATTCGCAGTTGGCAGGATGATGTATGGATGTAGTTGTACGAGTCATGATGTTTCGTTTCATGTATGAGTGTGGTGGAACTAGGCATGTTAACTACTTTTCATGTATGAGTCCATGTATAATTATGCTGGAACGGTATTTCTTCTATTCACTGTCTTTTCTTCGTAATTTTGTTTTCTCTCGGGATTTGTTGCTGGCTTTTCCCCAATGTTTCTTTTGAATGTTTCTCATCTCGGTTGCGTTGTCTTGGGAAAAATCCATAATAGGATGACGCGGGGAGGCAACAGTAGCTGCGCTCACGAGGATGCTCCTGTTCGTCGTTCCGCTCGACAGGCAGGACACTCTCCCGAGCCGTACATACCACCGCCTCCACCGCCAAATCCTCCTACCACCAAGCAAATTCTGCGTATGTTTGAGGAAAGGAGAAGCAATGATCTGCTTGAGATATTGAAAAGTGTTCAAGCTATGGTTGGACAGAATGGAAGTCAGAGCGGTCATCACTCAAATCTATCAGACTTTCAGAGAACTGAGCCTCCCAGTTTCAGTCAGGTTGTTGACCCTTTGGATGCCGACGATTGGTTGCGAGCCATTGAACGGAAGCTTGAGATTGCCCGTACTGCAGAAGTGGACAAAGTTCCATATGCAACTCACTATCTTGAAGGCGCTGCTGTCATATGGTGGGAAAATGCAAAAGCCATGTGGCCTGCTAATGAAGAACTCACCTGGTCAAAATTCAAGGATCAGTTCCGAAAATACCATATCCCTACTAGAATTATGAAGACCAAGCAGTGTGAATTTCTTGCACTCACCCAAGAAAATCTGTCTGTGGGTGAATATTTGCAAAAATTCAATCATTTGGCCCGTTACTCCCTTTATGACGTGGCCACTGAAGAAAGAAAGATTGAAAGATTTCCTGGAGGATTAAACTCGCAACTCTGGTGCACCCCCAGCATGCTCGATTTTCCAGACTTCCAAACTTTGGTGAACAAAGCTTTCATTGCGGAAAGAGAACACAAGCTCGTGCTAGACAACAGGCCTGCTACCAACGAGCACAAGCGCAAGTTTGAACCAAGGAGAGAAGGGCAACCAATGCAGAAGGCTCGAACCTGGCAGCAGGCTCACGTAGAATACAAGCCCAATTTGCAACAGAATGTTAACAAGACCACTACTCAAGTCAAGAATGTCGTGACCAACCCAGTACACAAGGAGTGTCAGCGCAACAATTCTTGTTTCAGTTGTGGGCAATACGGACATTATGCCAGACAGTGCCCCAAGAACAGCAAGGCGAACGCCTTATTCAGGCCACAAGTCAACTTTATGGTGTCATGCCCGAACCAGCAAAACATCGTCGGGCACGTCCACAACCTCTCCGCAGATGAAGCCCAAGAAAACCCCGAAGTAGTCATTGGTATGTTTTATGTTAATAGCATACCTGCAATAATTTTATTTGACTCGGGGGCTTCCCACTCTTTTATTTCTCGGAGTTTCGTTGCCCAAAACAAATTTCCTTGTTCGCTTTTGGACAAAAATATGCTGGTACAAACCCCGGGATCTTTAATCAAGAGTAACCTGGTCTGCCGTGATTTGGAAATCAATATCAACGGAATAAGCTTTCCAACTTCCTTGATACTCATCGAGTCAGTACAGTTGGACATTATTTTGGGCATGAATTGGTTAACCCAATATCAAGTATGCATAAATTGTGCAACCCAAGAAGTCACTCTGACCAGTCAGAAGGGGCAGACTACCAAATTCTACTCTCGTAGAAGCATACCCAAGAAGGGAATAATATTCACCGCTGTGGCTGAAATGGAATTAATTCCCGTGGTCAGTGAATTTCCTGATGTATTTCCAGAAGAACTGCCAGGCATGCCGCTAGATCGAGAGCTTGAGTTTGCAATAGATCTTGTATCCGGAACCGCACCGTTATACAAGAAGTATTACCGGATGCCCTCATCAGAATTAGTGGAACTAAAGAAACAACTCGATGAAATGCTCCAGAAAGGATATATCCGTCCCAGCTCCTCACCATGGGGATCACCTGCTCTCTTCGTAAGCAAGAAAGAAGGCAACCTCCTCATGTGTGTGGATTATCGTCAGCCGAATGATGTCACCATCAAAAATAAATATCCGCTGCCAAGAATTGATGACTTGTTTGATCAGCTCAGTGGGGCCAAGGTATTCTCCAAGATTGAATTACGGACAGGATACCATCAACTTAAGATTAAAAAGGAATATATTCCTAAGACCGCATTCACCACTCGATACGACCTTCATGAATATACAGTTATGTCCTTTGGTCTCACCAATGCCCCTACGTTCTTCATGCACATGATGAACAAAGTATTCCTGGACTTCCTCGATAAGTTCGTGGTAGTTTTTACCGATGACATACTTATATACTCAAAAAGCAAAGGGGATCACAAAGAACACCTCCGAGCAGTGCTACAACGACTCCGCGACCATCAGCTTTACGCCAAATTCAGTAAGTGTGAGTTTTGGCTCAAACAAGTTGGATTTCTTGGACATGTGCTATCCACCGAGGGTATAGCCATAGACCCAAGCAAAGTAAAAGATGTGCTCAATTGGTTGCCACGAACAACGGTATCACAGATCCGGAGTTTCCTTGGACTGGCCGGATATTACCGTCATTTCATTGAAGGGTTCTCCAAGATTGCTAAACCCATGACAGAGGTGCTCAAGACGGATAAGAAGTTTGAATGGACTAAAGACTGTGAGAAAAGTTTCAGCGAAGTAAAAATACGGCTGACAACCGCACCCGTATTAACTCTTCCAGACATCTACCGCAGTTTTGATTTATACTGTGACGCATCCAGACAAGGACTTGGTTGTGTACTTATGCAAGAGGACAAGGTAGTAGCATATGCGTCACGACAATTGCGACCGCACGAGGGAAATTACCCTACTCATGATCTGGAATTGGCCGTGGTAGTTGATTCTCTAAAAATATGGAGGCACTACCTCATCGGGAAGAGGTGCCAAATTTTTACTGATCACAAAAGTCTCAGGTATATATTTACTCTGCTAGATTTAAATCTCCATCTGCGAAGATGGCTTGAGCTGGTTAAGGATTATGATCTTGGAATAAATTACCACCTGGACAAAGCCAACGTGGTGGCTGACACACTTAGTCGAAAGCCGGTCAGCCTAAATGTCATATTAAAATCCTTGCCCCCTAAACTTCAAGAGGAGATTGCTCTATTCAATCTGAACATAGTTGATGTTGGTCTCACTAATATTTTGGAAGTTACCCCCACACTTGAGGAAGAAATCCGCAAGGCCCAGTCAGACGACCCTGTCCTGCAAAGTCATGCCAAGAATATGGTAGCATGACGTACATATGATTTCTCAAAGGATCACTTTGGTACTCTCCGATTCCGTGGAAGAATTTGTGTACCCAATCACTCGGACTTGAAAGGGAAAATTCTGTCAGAAGAACACGAATCCTCATACTCTATTCACACGGGAGGTACAAAAATGTATGAAGACCTTCGACAAATATTCTGGTGGGATGGAATGAAGAAAGACATTGCCTATTTTGTGGCCTGTTGCGACATATGCAATAAATTAAAGGGAGACCATCAGAAGCCAGCCGAACTTCTCCAACCACTACCCGTTTCACAATGGAAATGGGATGACGTCTGCATGGATTTCATCACTAGACTACCCAAGACTCAGCGAGGCAATGATGCGATATGGGTCATAGTGGACACTTTAACGAAGGTCGCCCACTTTATTCCGGTCAAGACCACATATCGAGCAGATCAAATTGCACAGCTGTATGTGTCCATAATAGTCAGTCTGCATGGAGTACCTCGGACCATCACTTCCGACCGAGGTTCACTCTTTACCTCCACTTTTTGGTCATGTCTCCACCAAGCCCTAGGGACCGCACTGAAATACAGTACCGCTTATCATCCTCAGACTGATGGACAGACAGAGCGGTAAACCAAATACTTGAAGATATGTTATGAGCCTGCGTCTTGGCCCAAGGATCTAAATGGGAAGATTGTCTGCCTTACACCGAGTTCTCCTACAACAACATCTTCCAAACCAGTCTAAAGTTGTCACCGTACGAGGCTTTGTATGGCCGTAAATGCCGCACCCCTTTAAATTGGTCTCAGACTGGAGATAGCCGTATCTTCGGGACAAACCTTATGGTGGAAGCTGAGAAACAAGTTAAGGAGATCAGAGATAGATTGCAATTGGCCAAATCTCGACAAAAGAGTTATTATGATGCAAAACACCGACAAATCAGTTTTGAGCCCGGAGAACACGTATACCTCCGAGTCACTCCTATTAAAGGAGTCAAGAGATTCCAGACTCGCGGAAAGTTGGCACCAAGATTTATTGGCCCCTTTCCAGGTATTTCTCGAGTGGGCAGTGTTGCTTATCAGTTGGAATTACCCCCAGAATTATCCGATGTGCACAACGTGTTTCATGTCTCGCAGTTAAGGCGGTGCATATCGCCGCCTGAGAAAAGGACTGCCATGACCAACATAGAGTTGGTAAAGGATTTAACATACGAAGAGAGACCGTTCAAAATTGCGGATCAGATGGAAAGGGTCACTCGCAGTAAAGTAAGGAAGTTTTATAAAGTCCAGTGGGATCATCACACCGAGTCAGAATCAACTTGGGAACGGGAAGAATTCCTAAGGACACATTATCCAGAATGGTTTTCCCAAGCAACCGAATCTCGAGGACGAGATTCATTCTAAGTGTGGGAGGTTTGTGACAGCCTGATTTTTGCCCTCTTTTATTTTCCTAAGTTTCATTTGAATTTAATTTGAACCTTGGGGTTTTTGAATCTATTCATATGGACTTAAACACTTGGGTACCCTTAGCTTCCACCCAAGTGCCTCATCTCCATCTCAAATCATCTCTGGCCCTCTGCTTCACCCTAAAATAATTATTGGAATATTTTTCTTTACTGAAAAATATTCATTTTCCCCTCCAAAACCCTAGTTAGCTCACTGTACTCCAAAGCAACCCCCATTTTTCTTGCTCAAAAAAATCGGAGAAAATTCACAATATTCTTTAAACCCTAGGACACCTTCCTGAGCAAAAATATTTCACCACTTCTTGGAATATTTTTGCTACAAAAATTCTTTTCTGTTCTGGACAGAAATGGTACTTTCTACAGCAACTACCATTTCACTTGCTCCATTGTATCTGAAACTCCTTGTGCATGTTTACCTTAGTAACTTAGGACTAGCCTCCAAAGCAAAGCTTCCAACTCCCAGCCATTTTACCTCAGTAAGCTCTCAAAGTTACTGTCCACAAACTTACCAAGCTGGTGAAATCTCTTCTACTGCGTCTGGGTGCAAACCAAACTAGGGTAACATTCAAATCTACCCCGACCAACACACCAGACATGATCATTGTCCCCAAGTCGGCCTGGAGGCAGAGTTCACGAGGTGACCACGCGTGTGCACCATGCCAGGCTGCTAGTCGACGCGCTTTGAGTGCCGCCGAGCGCTCTATTTTGCGCGTGCTCGCTTCCCCGCCTGCCAGAGCTTGCCTAACCTCGGCACCATCTTCATCGCGACTTCTACAGCTCCTCCTGGCACTCGCCGACGCCGGAGCTCGCCGCAGCGAGCACGGGCGCGGTCCAGCCAAGGCAACAGTGCGGTGCACACTGTGCTCGTCGCCTTCCCAGTGATCCGTGCTCGTCTCCGTTCGTCCACAATCCTCGCATGAACCACGTCGCCTTCTCCCCCTCTCACTGACGGTGTTTGTCGCCGGGCGCAGCGTCCAGGTGTCGCCGGTGGTGCCTCGATCCCCCTCTCGGCTCACCTATAAATGGAGCCCCTCCCAGGCTTCTCGAGCACCTCACTCCACCCCCACACACTCCACAATTGCGTAGAAAGCCGTAGCCCGGTCGGGCAGGCCGCATGCCGCTGTTCCCGAGCTTGAGCTCGCCGGCGATCCCCTCGGGTCGTCGTGGTAGCTCTAGCCCCTCTCAGGGCAGGGCAACCCTTCCAGAGCCTCCGCCACTCTCTGGTGGTGTTGTTCCACCTAGTTGGAGCCTCTGGAGTCGCCGTTGCTCGTCGTCGTCCTCAACTCCGGCGACCACCTCATTCTGCCTCCGCTTGCGAGGCCGTTTCCGACGCTGTCCGACCACCCCTAGCTACGCTACGGGTATTGACAGGTGCATCTCAATCCCCTCTGTAGATCTATCCCTCTCATCTTGGCCAAGGAGCTCGCGTCGCCAGCGTACGCTCTGGGGAAGCCACGACCACCTCTGTTCCTCTCGCCCCCTCCCCTTCACCTGACTAGCGGGGCCCGCTAGTCACCTAGTCTGTACTCGCGTGAAGCGGTACGAGTGGTGGCGCCCTGGGTCTTTACGCCTTCAACATCACCCCTTCCCAGTCTATTTATTTATTTCAAATTTATATATATTCCAGAGAACTTCAAACAGCAATAACTTTTTAACCATAAGTCTAAATGAATTGATTCTTTTTGCATTGTGTTCTTTGTAAAGAAATCTTGCAGCACACCAAAAATGAGATCTTTTCTGTGCTATGTAGATTTTCTGGTGAATTTCAGAATGGTTCTTGATATTTTCTTTTTGTACTTTTAAATCTTTTCAGAAGGTGAAGCTTGTCTTGAGGATCACGAGGAGGCTTGTGAACCTCATTTGCACTAAGGCAAGCCACATCAACATTTTCATGGTGCCATTTCAATATTTGTGATTTTCCAACTTGAATAAATGATTTAATCCATGCACATGAATTATTTTTGTTATTTGTATTCTTTTGGTTGCTGTAGTTAGTTGTTGCATTAATTTACAGTAAGTTGGAAGTTGATTAAGTTGTTAATGTAACTAGAAGAAAGTTTGGGTTATGAAGAACTAATATGGTTATGAATATAAATATTTATGTGAAGTCATTTTCTTGCATAAGAACTATGGTAAAATTTTGCTAGAATATATATTCTATTTTAATTGAAAGTAAATCCTAACCAGAGGAATATTAGAAGTTGTGATGCTTACACTTAGTATGGTAGAGCTGATCTAGTTCTTTATGGTAATGCATATTGGTGTGTTGCATTTGCATGGCATTTTATGACACCGGTTATTTTTAAGTTGAACCTGCTAATAACTCAACTTGAATAAATTGTTGACCGGGTCATGGTGCCACTGAATCGAGTTTTTCCCAGTGCAACCACATTTGCCTTTATGGGAAGGTCTTTATTAGGTCCATTGTCATGCCTCTGGTCAGTACCTCCAATTAGGGAAGGTTATGGGCGTGTGGTACCCTGGACCGGTAAGCAGACATAACCTTGTGTGCCCGTTGTTGAGTTTATGGTACCGAGTCCCCGTTTGGGACAGTTTATGTTTGGCCACGACGATGGTCGTTGTGCCTTTGGTAGGCACGGGGCCACCCAGGACTATTCCGATGGGAAATGAGTCGAAGTGGCCGAGAGAGTGTCATGGCAATGGAAGGGTTTTGTCGGAACGCCGTTGGTCCACCCGAATGGAAAACGAGGCCATGGGTTCCGTGGTGTGGGTACAGTGCACTACCTCTGCAGAGTGTAACAAATCTATCGAGAGCCGAGTCCACGGTCACGGACATGCTCGAAAGTAGGTCACACCATGGGTCAACATATAATAAAATTTTGCTCACTAAGTTATGAACTTGGCACTATTAAAGATGGTGGAAGAGCCACCGGGATGATTGAGACGAAGTGTGGTCAGGGCTGTGATCGCCGGAAAGATCACGAGATATGTCCTTTTGAGACGGACAAGTTGGTATGTTAAGAAAGATCACCGTTGGTAAGTCAGTCCGAGGGACTGTTTTCACAAAGGCATGAGCACAACATGTTGGTTACATTCATACACACGTATGTTGTTGCATTTTAATAATTGAATAATTATCATGATATTGTTTGTCATTATGATTATGTTTGTTGTAAGCTTGCAAGTACATTCAATGTACTGACCTGGCGTGTCATGCCAGATTTCAGGAAAGTTTCGCTGGAAAGGAGTGCCGTCCGAGTCTAGATTGTGTCCAAATCGGCGTCCGTATGCTATGGAGTTCCGCTACGAAGTCGTTCCGCTGCCACATAGTTGTTATGACCGAGGCCTTTTATGTTGACTAAATAATGCACATATTGTCCAGCCGCACCGTGTGTGCCGCTTGGCCTCGCTACCTGTTGTAATGTAAAACTTTGATTGGCTAGTATCAATAAAGCGGTTGTTTTTTGTACCAAGATGTTGGTGTTGCCAGAAGACAAGGTCTCTGGGCTGGCAATGCAGGGTAAACCGGTCTCTCTCAGCCGGGGTGCCACATCGCGCTTTCCTATTTGTCATCAAGGATGGCGCTTATAGTGAAAGTACCATCAACGCCAGCCAGCCCTGCCGGGACCTTCTTCACTTGGGGTGCAGCAACCTTGGGCCTCTTGCTGTTGGAACACTCTAGCACGTCGTCAACGGGTGCCATGCACTTGGAGGGGGCATGCTTCCCGGACTCCTTGCCGGAGGTCCAACAATCCCTTTTTTTCCTTTGCTTTCCGTGGTGGGAGCTGCCACTGCCGCAGCCTATGCAGTGACTACATCCCGGTACATCTTGTCCACGCAGATAATGGCGTCCTTCTCGTATGACCGGATAGTGATGACTCCCAATGGCCCATGCATCTTAAAAGTGTTATAAGCATAATGGGATGCTGCCATGAACTTAGCTAGGGCTGGGTGTCCCAAAATCCCATTGTGAGGCAGGGGGAGGTCAACCACATCAAACACAATCTTTTCAGTCCGGTAGTTCAGCTCTCCCCAAAACATCACCGGCAACGTAATCTTTGCCTTAGGACGGCTCCTGTCGGGATTGACTCCTTGAAACGTGCCGGTAACCTCTAGCTCTTCTTCTCCTATCTGAAGCTTCTTGATGACTGCCGGGGAAATCAGATTCAACCCGGCCCCGCCATCCACTAGCATCTTTCTGACCTTGAGGTTGCGAATTATTGGAGAGACCAACAATGGCAAACACCCTATCGCTGTGACGCGACCAGGGTGGTGCTCCTCATCAAATATGATGGACCACTTGAGCGGCTTCTGGGCCTCTGGCGCTGGCTCCACAACATTGACCTCCCTTGCCCATCGCTTGAGTTGGCGATGGGATGTGTGCAAAGATGCACCTACGTAGGCATCTCTGGCTTGAACGTGCGAATGGATGGGCAACAGACTTGCCGCAGCTCTTGTGTAAAGGCAGGGCAGCCGACCTCAAAGGGTAGGCACCCGCTAACACCGAGCGCAGGCTTGTCAGCGTTGAGGCCGTCGCACCCTTCGGTTGGGCGGGGGTTGTCGCGCCGTCGATCTATGACTGCGCGGGCGTCTCCCCGTCGCCTATTCTCCGGGGTCCGACGTCGGCCTGAACGTGCTCGAGGGTCAGAAGAGGCCATCGAGACACCATCGGGGTCTTGATACGGCTGCGCCCGCGCCAGCTGCCGTGGTGGGGACTGCACGGTGGGGACGCCCCTCCATTCGGCGAGCCGTGCAGGCGGTTACTGTCACTTGGGGAGGCTGTGGTGGGCAGGCTCGTCGCGAGCCCCCAGCTTCGGCGAAACCGAGCAGGCTTTGGATGGTGGCACTCCATTCATCCATCTGCTCGGCCGCCGGTGGGAACCTTAGTAGCAGTTGTGCTCGCGCCATGGTTTCCATGGCTATGCTTGGCATGGATGTTGAGGACGTCGACCGCACTATTGTGTGGCTCCTGATGGTGCTAACAGTGGCATCGTGCCCGCGCTGCTGTGGGATGACCACCTGGGCAGCGGGATTGCATGGCGGTGGTTCTCGAAGATCAACAACTCCATTTAGCGCAGCGGTTCGGTTAGCTCGCCCGGGAAGAGGTGCACACGCTGTAGTCGCTCCCTGGGTGGGGGCGACTGGAGGGCGGTGGTTTGCCCCGGACCGAGCGCCGTTGCCGCAGCTATGCTCATCAGCGGGAGGAAAGGGTGCGAATGGAGTGACCCCCTCTACCGCACCTTGCTGAACATGATCGACGAGACGCTACTGGTGATGTTCTCCTCCGACGCCTTCAGCCACCGTGTCGGTCGTAGGGAGAGTGGCAATGGCGCCACCTGATCCAATCAAGCCCCCAGCGGCGCTCACAACCTCGCTTGTCTCCGCATCCCCCGCAACATTAGAAGCCGCGGACAGCGTTGCCTTCGAGGTAGATGGCTGGGCCAAAGGGCCGGATTTCTTCTTCTTGGGCACCATGGTTGATGGCCTCATCGAAGATAAAGATGGCGATGAAGATGATGCACTGCGTACGCTTTCAGATTCTCGCAAGCGCTCCCCCTACCTGGTGCGCAAAAGATGTCGCGGGATATCCGCAGCCACCTATGGGACCGGGCGGCCCCTTGCTGGTTCGGCGGGGGGATGACACGTTGCACAAAGAGCCAAACAGCGCACGACAACACAGCAGAGAGCACACAAGCAATTTACCCAGGTTCGGGTCGCTGCGAGGCATAAGTCCCTACTCCTGCTTTGGTGTATTGATGGTCGAATGAATGTGGTGGTGCATAGTACACTTGCCCGGCAAGTTGTGCCCCAGGGCCACAGCGACTACGCGCGTATGGTGGCTTGGGTTCATCAACTTTCCAACCCCTCCTACGGGTGCGATGGGCCTTCTTTTATAGATTAAGGGGTCACCACAGTGGCAAAATGGTCATTATCAGCTGATATGATAGCGAACAATGCTATCACACCTAACTCTGCGGGTTGACAGGGTGCATTAAATGCACCGCTTAGTGTCACATCACTAGTCGCCTGGCAAGGCACGCCGGGCTGTCTTGTCAGCTCTGCGTTTGCTTCCTTGACACGTCGCAGGACGGGTGTCCTTTGTGGGTTTCTTCCGTAGGAAATGGCTGCCATGTGGCAAATGGCTGCCACTTAATCACTTCGCGGCTTGACACCGCACTGGTTGATGACGTGGGTCATGCTTGAGTGGTTGGCGGGGTGGTTTACCCCCCACGACCCCCGGCAGAGCCCCCGGCAGGCTCTACCGGGGAGTCTGTGATAGCTTGTTTCTTGTGGTGGCCTGGCCCCTTGCCGGGCTCGCCTGCCTAGCAAGGGAGGCTCTTCTCTTATCGATATCTTGTTCTTCTGGCTTGACCTTGGTCTCTCTGGCTGCGTGTTGGTTCTTCAAATTTCTTGGTTCTTCAATCTTGGGTTTGAGCTGGTGCTTCAACCTTGGTCTTGTGCCTGTGTACAGTTGGGCAACAGACCCAGTGTTTGTTGCACTGACACGTTGTTTTCCCCCAAATTCGAGTTACAACACGATTTCACTATGGAGGACCCAACTACCAAGCAGTGCGGCGGTAGCCTACTACACCCTACCACCAGCCTCTCTGGCGGTACAGCCGTTATGCCAAGCCAGCAAAAATAGATGACGACAGTTGCCGTCTACCTACCGCCGATGGCCACGATGGTGCGTTAGGAAACCCTACGGCCAGCCTCCTTGGTAGTAACAAAAGGGTCAGATCCCTATTTTTGGAAGAAAATGGGGTCAGATCCGACTGAACTTTGCAAAAAAGTTCAGAACACCAAATTTGGCCACCAGAGGCGCCCAAAGCTTCAAATTTCATCAAACGTTTCTCAGGAAGACGTTACAACAAGGATCATCACTCCAAGATAGTTCAACAAGCAAGAAAAGGATATTAGAGTCACTATGACCTAGTTTTCTTTTTTTACAAGTTGGCTATGAGAAAGTTTAAGACAAATAATGTTGGAGATATGCCCTAGAGGCAATCATGTGATGATGATATTTCCCGATGTATTCATGAGTATTTTGTGTTGTCCTTGAACATCATCAATGATATGTACCAATAAGTATGTGACTTGTTTGTGGGCTATGTATTGTATGATGATCATTCTAATGGTCCCTAGTTGACAAGGTTATGCAGACACATATCCTTGACTAGTATATGACTCCGTTGATGACTATGTTTCATAAGTCATGTGCATGGAGATGGTGAACCTATAGTATGGACTCGGGAATGGAGATCACCGAGTCAGACAGACACACTTTGAAACGCAGGGAGATATTGTCATCTGTTAGTCTCAAGTACAATGTTTATGCCATGTCCAAGACCCGAGGTCCTCTCATGTTCTCGGGATGAGGATCGAATCACTTAGGGTCTATCAAATGCTACTCCGTAACAGAGTACTTATAAAGGTAGCTTTCATGGTGAGTTGTGAGACATGCCGCGAGACATGGCTGAGCAAGACGGGATTTGCCCCTCCTATATGGAGAGATATTCTATGGGCCCTCTCAAGTGATTCGGAAAGCATGGCCATGCGACTTGGGTTAAGTGTTAAACCGCTTTGGGAATCTGCATCACAGTTTCGAGAAGAGAGGTCGAGCTGCCACAAGGGTGACAAGTACTCACCTTGATCTCGACAACATATATCGTGAGGCAAAAATTAATGTTGCATATGACACGTTGTCGAGGTTCGTCAAACGACTTTACGCACACATGGGAGTTGGCACGTTCTGCTAGGAGCCGCTACCAAATATCGACTCTGGTTGTGTCCATGTGTACGTGAACCTATAGGGTCACACACTTAAGGGGTTGCAGCCCATTCGTATTGGATCCGAGTGGAAAATGGATGTAAATTCCTAGTGAGCACAAGTGTTGGGCCCGCCTTAGAGGTCTATATAAAGGAGAGTGGTCACACCACTTTGGGTTGATCTTTTTCCAGCCTGGACAGTCGCCGCCTCAAATCCCCACGCCCATGTCGTGTGGCCGGACCTAGTAGTCCGCCGCTCAATGATGCACCCCACACGTGTGGATACCTTGGAGGCATGCACTTGTGGTGCTCGGACGAACTATTCAAGGGATCCGCGAGGTACAATTTGCAGGTCTTTGCTGTTCACGAGAAATCGGCAACTCGAGGAAGAGACGCCCCATGACATCGACTACATGCATCACCAACTCTACTTCCGCTATGGTGACTGTACGTCTAGTGGTAATCCTGATCCCATGATCTATGTCCAGCAGCATGATCTTTGGCGTGCGGTTGAATTTTTTATTTGGCATCAGCATAGCGTACCGCATGTTCCTACAGTGGCTTCGAGCCTATGTTGCATGTTGTTAGATTCAGGGTAAAATTTTCATTTGATGATATGTAGATTGGTATGTATTATGTACTGGCCAATGAGACCGGTTGTCAATATAATTGATTGTGCATGGTGTGAGGTGTTCAGAATTGTGATATGTTTTTCCATGATCATGTTGTGGAGGTCGTGACACAATTACCCCTACTAGTCTGTTTCCGCCATGAGGTAGATAGTGGAACGTAAAGCCGGTCACAGCATGCGAAGACCAATGAGATTGGTCGAATCGGAAAAGATGGTCAAAATTTTGTAAATATGATTTGCTGGTGAAATTTCGAGTGTAAAATTGCATATATTGGATCTCTGTTTTTTATGACGGGCCAACCCCCTCGACCCCCACAGGGGCGCTGCCCCTTGAACCCTTGGGGGGCAAAGCCCCCGCGACCCCCATTACGTTAATACCTTAGGGTGGCAAATAACTTGTTTTTGCAGGGAATGCTTGTGATTTGGTACTGTTGTATGTATGTAATTATATCATGACCCGCACATCGTGAGTACGGCAACCGGCTGGAGCCATATGGTTGTCTCGTTATTATTTTAGTGACATGCGTGTCAACATGAGCCATGGTATTAGTTTGTAATAGCGTAGTATCTAATGTAACACTTGGCGGTTGACATGTGTGGCTTGGAGATGGAAATCACCACAAGGACATCCATGCATGGAGATGGAGATCACCATGGGCAGATCACAGACATGGAGATGAGATCACCATGTGAAAAGGGGCTATACTATATCGCACTTGTATAAACTGCCTGTGAAAGTTTATCCCTTTTTTGCACCCTTCTTTTGCATTGTAGATGTTTTAACTAGGGTGATCCCTCAATGAATGTCAAGTATAAATGCCTCCCCAGTTGCTGCATCTTCACATATCAAGTATATGTAGTGGTGGGCCTATAAAATTAGGGTGCCAGTATATCTCCTTGAAGTGATGGCTTTGTGTCAGACACTTACATCTGAAGTATTGGTTTACTTGTCATGGCTATTAAAAGAGTTTTGGGCCACGAGGCATAGGAGTTGGCGCAACATGAGATGTTCCCAACAACAAGAGTCATATGGAGATACGATTAGCAAGAGCAGCTGACCGAGTGATCTTGTCTTCTAGGAGTGGTGCAAAAGCTCACTAGTTGACATGTTGATCTTGGATCTTGAATCACTAAGTATCAATGAAGGGATGTTGATTTTAGTAGGAGTAATGATCTTATTAAAATGTTTAATATGAATTAATGTTCATGAATACATGTCTTAGTGTTTTGCATATTTCAGTTGTAGATCAATGGCACCACATGCTCAAGTTACTCCTTTTGCGTTGAAATCAATCCTGGAAAAAGATAAATTGAATGAAACAAACTTTACCACCTGGTATAGAAACCTGAGAATTATTCTTAGGCATGTAAAAAGGAACAAGTTCTAGAGAATCCGCTTCCAGAGGAACCAGTCAAGAATGCTAATGCCACAACCAGAAATGCCTACCAAAAACTCATTGATGAATCAAACAAGATCAGCTGTCTCATGCTGGCTTCTATGGAGCCTGATATGTAGTAGTAGTTTGACAATATCGAGGCTTTTGATATGATCGAGAACCTCAAAAGCATGTTTCAAATGCATGCTAGGACTGAAAGGTTCAATATCTGGCGATCCTTGATGGATTGTAAGCTGAAAGAAGGTGATCCACTTAGCCCACATGTGATCAAGACGATTGGGTACATGCAAGCTTTGGATCGGTTGGGATTTCCACTTGGGAACGAGTTGTCCACAGATACAATTTTGGGTTCTCTTTCGGATAGCTATGGGACATTCATCTTGAACTACCATATGCATGGGATGGTAATGGAGCTCACTGAATTGCATGGGATACTCAAGGTGGAAGAGCGGGATATCAAGAAAGGTACGCATCGTCAAGTGTTGATGGTGCAGAACTCGACTAAGTTCAAGAAGAGCTGGTCCAAGAAAAAGGCTAAGGAAAAGGGCAAGGAGAAGGAGGCAACTGCAACTACCGTCGCTGCCCCTAAGTCGGGGCTAGCCTCGGGGACAATTTGCTTTCACTGCAAGGAACCCAGACACTGGAAAAGGAAATGCGGCAAGTGGCTTGCCGAGAAGGGAAAGAAGACTGGAAGTGTGACTTCTTCTTTAGGTACACTTATTGTATATGTTATAAACATTTATCTTGCTAATATTTCAAGTAGCTCTTGGGTATATGATATCAGATCAGTTGTTCACATATGCAACTCGATGCAAGGGCTAACAAAACTTGGAATGTTGCAAGAGGAGAGAAGTTTAACTTTGTAATTCTAACTTTGTTTGATTTTGAACTTTGTTTGATTTTGAATCATTCGAGACATGTGAGTCTTGCCTACTCCGCAAGATGACTAAGACTCTTTTTGCAAAGAGTTGCAAGAGGGCGTTCGAGCTGTTGGAACTTATACATAGTGATATATGTGCACCAATGAGCATGGCAGCCAGAGGTGGTCTCCAATACATTGTGACCTTTGCCGGCGACTTGAGTAGATATGCATATGTGTTGGGGATATAACCGCATGGTATGACCGGCCCATATCATGGCCATGGTTATCCGGACGCAGCTTGAAGAATAGGCTCATCGTATGGGTCGCGATGATCAAGAGTTCAAGGCCCACAGGGTGACCCGTAGAGCAGGTGTAATGCCCCGGATGTAACATTTTCCCAATATGGCAATATATAAACTTTGGTTTCATCAATTCATTTTCGGGTTCTTCTTTCTTTTCGAGTTCTTCGTTTTGTCATGTGCGTGTGTGCATTTGATCCATGTCATGTTGTCATGTGCATTGCATTGCATTTGTGTTGTCACTTGCATCCGGTCCCACTCATCTCTTCTCGTTGTCCGTTTCGAGTTCCGACGCTCTCACACGTGCCCGTGGCATCCCCGAGTCCTTCTTTCGTGTGTGGCCGTGTAACGTTTCTGGATTGGCGTGAGACTTGTCGTGCGATGTTGTTTTGATACATGTAGGCCGCCTGTCAAGTTTCGTCGCGTATGGAGTTCGTTTGGTACTCCAACGGTTAACCTAGTGGGCTAAAAGAACCTCTTCATTGAGGCCCAAGACCCCCTCCACAACAGCCCACCAACCCTGCACAACCCTTCTCATTATCTCGGTCGTCGAATTGTGATCGCGTGGCCGAAAACCGCTCCCCATTTGGAGTATCCTAGCTCCTTATGCCTATAAAAACGTCCCCATGTCCATTTTCTCATCCAAAAACCTAGCTCCACCGCTCCCTCCGCCGCCGGACACGTCCGGACCGAGCCGGACGCGTCCGTCCGCCGCCACCAGCCAATACGCGCCTGCCACGTCACCCCGCCGCCGTTCCCACCGCGCCGGCCCGCGCGGCCCGACGCGGGCCCGCCGCCGCCGTCGAACCGGGTCGCGCCCCCACGCGTCCACCTCCGGTCCTTCGTCTGCGCGCGCTCGCCGGCCGCCGGCCCGCAGCTCGCCGGCGCCCGGGTCACCGCCGGCCACATCTTCTCCTCGCCGGGCCTCAGCCATCCCGCCGCCCCGAGCTTCGAGCTCCGGCCGCCGTCGCATTGAAGTGCCGCCCCGGCGTCCTCCGCGACCACCGCTGCAGGCCGCTCTGCCGGCGAGGCCCCAGGCCGCCGGAGCAGCGCCTCCGCGCCCCCTCGCCGGCGAAGCGAGCAGCCGCCGGCCCCGATCCAGTTCGCCCGATCCAGCCGAGGGTTGCGAACCCTAGGGGGTCCCGGGTCCCGGTGCCCGCGACCCGCGACCCGCTTCGCCCGACCCGTTGACCCGACCCGATCCGCCGTTGACCAGATCTGAGGTTGACCCCGTTTTCCTCTAAGTCTTTTGCTAAAATTTGTTGTCTGATGGCTTGTTGTGATGGCGATAACTTTTTGTGTGCATGTCCGATTTGTGCATATAATATGTCAAAATGACTGTGGTGATGTGTACTACGTTTTGTTCCATTGTGTCATGCTTGTTTGAGTCCATCTAGATGTCTTAATCTTCGTGACAAGACTGCTACTTGATATAAACTGCTGCTACTTGTTATTTTCATGCCATGTTTGAGATGTGATAACTTGGTGCATGTTTATCCAAATGAAGCAAATGATATGTAAAAATGTTCATCATGAGATGCTCTACATGTTGGTTACTGTAGCATGCATGTTAGGATTCATTTTGCCATGTTTATCTCTGTTGCAAAAGTGCATGTGGCTGTTAGGTTTTGTAACTTGTTACGAGATGCCTAGTGGAGGAGCTCGTTGCTATTGATGTGTTTGTCCCCATGTCGCATGCTGTGGTGCAAACCTTTTGCCATGTTATGCTTTAAGATGACTTAAACATGCTCGCAAACATGCCATGCTAATGTTACTGTTTTAACACTTCGTGAAATTTCACTAAGTCTGGAATCTGTAATATCCTGATGCTATGTTTGCTTGATGTCCTAGGCAAATCCATGTTAGTTTTGGGGTGGCCATTGATCATTCCTTGCTGTATATTTTGTTGTCTATCCATCCATGCCCTTACTTGCTCTTTTGGGTTGCTGTAGCTTATTTAATTCTTGCTCCCAAGTTGCTATAAAATATTGCTGTCAGGTTTCTAATGTCATGATCAAAATGTTGAAGCTTGTTGCTATTGATCCATGCCTCCTATGGAGATGCTCCAATGGAGTTGTGTGCTGTAGGATATGTATACTTCATGTCCATGCTTCTTGTCACCATGTTTGAGTCCTGTAGAGTATATATTTCTTGCTCCAAAGTTGCTATGTGGCTGTTAATTTCAGCTTTGCTTTGTTTCTTGTTTCGGGTGTATCTTTTAGTCCGTTGCTCCGTTTTGAGCAAGTACTATATGAAACTTGTGTGATTTTGCATGTAGAATCATAATATCATCTTGTTAACATGTTTGGAGTATGTTTGCTTGATGTTTGGGTGCATCTTCACCGTTGCCATGCTTATCTTGTTTTGATCATATCTTCTAGACCGTAGCTCCGTTTTAAACAAACTTTATATGAAACTTGACTAGAATTCCGTGTAGATCATCATGATGCGTGTTAACTTGCTGTTTATCAACTTTAACTTAAGGTTAGTTCAGATCTGGACTAATTCCAAACTATGCATACGAGGACTCACCGGATTTGTCTTAAGTAGTTTCCGGCCTCATTTAAACCTGTTGTTTCTTGTGTTGCTTCTCTGTGCTTCCTACCTTGTCATGTTTTGCATCCTATATAGATCTGTCTTGCATCCTGCTTGCTTGAGCATATTGTCATGTTCTTGTGTTGTTCTGGTGTGCTTCCTACTTTGACATGTTATGCATCCTAAGTGCATCTGCAGTGCATCCTAAGTGCATCATACATGCATCCTGTAGTTTGCGCATTGCACCTTGTTTGATTTCGTGCCTCATGTGTTCTTGTGTTGAGTAGAGCCGGAAGCCGAGACCGAGTACGAGAACGAGGTTACTACCGAGGTTGAGAATGAGGAGCCGTCTTACGATCCCATCGACGACTCGACAGGCAAGATGACCTGACCCAGATATCATTACTATCTTTGCCTATTGCTAGATGTCTCGCTCTTTAGCTTATTGCCTCGATGCCCATGTTTGTCTGTCAGCCTCCTATTGTAACCATGAATCTGTCTAACCATCCTACCTATGCAAACCTTTGATTGGCTACGTAGGCTTCGCTCAGCCCCTCTTATAGCATTGCTAGTTGCAGGAGAAGATTTGAAGATTCTGGCTTCATGTTGAAGTATTTGTTGGGATATCACACTATATAAATTCTTAACTAAATCATCTATATATTGGTAATGGGTGGAAGGCTAAGCCTCTTGCTTGGTGATTTGTTCCACTCATACCGCCCTAGGAACCGTATAAACCGGTGTTATGTTCCTTGATTATGCGTTCCTCACATGGTTGGGGTTATGGGACCCCCTCGATAAACCGCTTAGCGCTAAGTCTTTTCCAGCAAGTCCCAACATTGGTACTCCATTTGCCTAACAACTAAAACTTGTCGAGGGAGTAATTAACCCGAGGATTAATCAACAACCCGGGCCAGTGCTCCACATGAGTGTTGGTCCGAAATGGGGAGCCTGCGGGGCCACCTTGGGGAAACCCGAAGGGCTGGTAAAAACCCGTAGCTTCACCCATCCGGTCATGGCCCGAGACTAGATACGCGCGGCTACTGTCAGGGTATCGGCACGCCGGGAGGATTTGTTGGATTAGTCTTACCTTAGTCGGAGTATCTTGAGCACGGGATTCCGAGAATACTCGGGCCTTCCCACCTTGGAGTTGCGACTCCGCGGATCGTGCGCTTGTAATGGACCAACTTGGAACACCCCTGCAGGGTTTTGGACTTTCGAAAGCCGTGCCCGCGGTTATGTGGCAGATGGGAATTTGTTAATATCCGGTTGTAGAAAACTTGACACCATGTTGAGAACACACTACCAGCGTGAGTAACCGTGACGGTCATTTTCCGAAAGGGGTTCGGGAAGTGAACACGGTGGGGTTATGTTTGACGTGTTTAGATAGGATGACTTCCTGATCACCTTGTCATTCGTGGCACTTCTCTTCTCGCTCTAAACATGAAAGCTAGTGCTAGTGCAGCTGCAACCTTTATTCTTTCTTCAGCCTTGCTCCACACCCAAGGCTTGGATAGTTTTGCTACCCGGGAACGGGATTGCTGAGTCCTCCATGGCTCACAGATTCTACACCACACCAGATGCAGGTACCATGGTGAACTACTCAGGTGACGGCACAGAGCTGTACTGGGAGTACGATGAAGAACGTAGCCGATACTATGTGCACTATCCCGATGATCAGTAGTGGTTACTACTAGGGGCGATTCGGACCTGTGGCTTTATGTATTTGGTATCTTTCATTTGGATCTTCACCCGTAGTCGGGTTGTGATGTTATTTGGATGATGTTTTGCTATGTAATGTTTTGTGTGATGTGGCGAGTGTAAGCCAACTATCCTTTTGTAATTTCATCCCTATTTTTACATGAGTCATGCAAAGATACCGAACTTGAGATCATTCCAGAATGGGCTTATACCTTTAAGTCGTGCCTCGACACGTAGGAGGTATAGTCCCATCCTTGGCATTACAAGTTGGTATTCAGAGCCTTCTCCGACCTAGAAGCCCCCACTGATTAATCAAATCGTTGATGGTCGAGTCTAGGCACACACTTAAAATGTTTTGAGTCCTATATATATATCGGAGAGTAGGATTTCTTTTGCTCCTCATCTCTTTTCACTCTGGTGAGGACTCGTGACGATTACTCTTGTCTCTTCTACTCTCAAAATTTCACCAATTTTTTTTAGGAATCTCGCGAGTATTGTTTGGATTGTTCCAATGTCTTTGTGACGAGAACATTGTTCTCGATGCCTCCTGTCATTTAGGGGTTGTGGCAGTGTCCCGGGGAGTTGAGCTCCGAGGTGTTGTCGTCACGAATATATCGCATCAGTTCTGGAATACTTAAGATGGCCGACATCGAAAACTCTCCTATGCGGTTAGTGGCAAGATAAACCTGACGTCACCCAGTACTGGGGAGGTAGTTCGGGAGTATTGCCATAGCTTGTATAGTAGATGCGTTTCGAAGGTCCGAGGTAGACGGTTTCCGGAAATAACTGGTTATGTGTTGAAGGATGGATACATCTGGATGTAGGATTAGAGTTGAGTGCGCGATGCTTCCCCTGCATCCCCAACACCTGATTGCATAACTGGAAACTTTCGGAAATTAATAGGTGGGTTCATCTAGTAGCTCATAGGCACTCTTCCAACGAATGAATGATATGGAGTTCGGGGTTCTACATTGAGTGAAGTAGTTTCATGGCCGTTGTTCCGATCGGGAGTTACATCTTACAGGGTCCTTGGCTATGCTGATCCGGGGATTGCAAAACCCTTCTGTAACACGTTCCATAAGCTTTCAGCACGAATATGTCGAACGAAGCTTCTATCTTGTATTTGTTCTATCTGCTCCTTGTTTTTTTATTTACCTTTTGTTCTCCCAAGTGGCTTCTCGTGAAGATTGTTGTTACTATTAAACTGTCGATTACATTCGATCATTGTTGTTCGAATGTTCTTGTGAAGACTACGTTGCAATTTCTAGCCGTTGATTCAACTTATATATTTTCTCTCAATCAATGGCTAATAGTTGTCATCTCATTCAGGATGGCTCCTAAAAAGGTTCCCAACGCTAACCCAGAAGGTGAAGAGGTTCATGATCGTCCTCCTTCCCCTCCTCCTCCGTCTGAGGCCTGGAGAGCAATTATGCAAGCGACAAACCAGAACACACAGATGCTTTTGCAAATGATGCAGAACATTCAAGCAAATCAAGCAAATCAGGGTGCTCATGGGAACCAAGGCCAAGGCAATTTGTTCAACCAACCTCACTTTGCTACGCTCAACCAGTTCTTGGCAAACCAACCAAAGGCATTCAGTTATTGTGTGGACCCTCTAGATGCTGAAGACTGGATAACAGATATCAAGAAGCATTTTGAGTGCAGCAACGTAAGGCCCGAGGACTATGTGAAGTTTGTCGCCTTCCAACTCAAGGACCAAACCGCTGATTGGTGGCAGCGGTACAAAGATTCCAGAGAGGGATGTGTAATCTCCTGGGATGACTTCTGCAAGGACTTTCGCTCTCACCACATTCCAACAAGTGTCATCGAAGGTATGCGTGAGCAATTCCGCAACCTGAAGCAAGGCTCAATGACTGTATACCAATATAATGTCAAGTTCCAGAACCTTGCCTGCTATGCCAAGCAAGACATCCCAGATGCCAAGAGCAAGATCTATCAGTTCCGTGGTGGTCTGAAGGATGAACTCCAACTAGCTCTCACCCTGTTCGAGCCTGATGAGTTTGATCAATTCTATAACATGGCACTTAAGCAAGAGGCAGCCTAGCTCAAGATGGAAGCTTCCAAAAAGAGGATCAGAGACGCTGTTCACTCCTCCTCTTCTTCTCAAGTTGTCGCAAAGCAACAGAAGTTTTGGCTTCCACCTCCTCCAGTGATCCGAGCCCCCAACAACAACAACAAGAATTCTGGTGGCCGTGGTTTCTCCCACCCACCCAACCCAAGCAACCAGTCAAAGAATCATTTTCAAGCTTCAAAGTCAAGTTCTCCTTATCACCGTCCTCTCTCAGAAGTGGTTTGCAACAAGTGAACTCAGAAGGGTCATTATGCCAACAAGTGCCCCAACCCAAGGCGCCTTCCGCCTCCTCCACCTGTCAGCACTGCTATTGTCAAGCACAATCCCAAGCAAGCAAGAGTGAATCTGATGAATGCAGCTCAAGCAGAAAATTCTTCAGATGTGATACTTGGTAACCTCTGAGTTAACTCTATTCCTGCAAAAGTGTTGTTTGATTCTGGTGCATCTCTCAGTTTCATATCAAGGCCATTCTTTACCAAGCATAATTTCACTTCGGCATTTCTGGATAAGAAGTTGCAAATTATTTCTCCGGGCAAGTGCATGACTTCAAATTTGAGGGCTCCGAATGTATCTATTCGCATGGGTGATTACCGTTTCTGGCTTCTCTGGTTGTTCTCGACAACTCCGACATTGATCTTATTCTTGGGATGGATTGGCTTTATCAGCATGATGCTCACATTGATTGTGCAAATAAGGAAGTCAAGATTACTCATCCTAACGAAGACGTGATTATCTTCGCCTCTCGAGATAACACAATCAGGCTATTCTCTCTCAATGAAAAGGGCGAGATTAATGCCATCTCTCAAATTCCGGTGGTCAATGAATACGAAGATGTTTTCCCTGAAGAGCTTCCAGGCATGCCTCCGCATCGTCAAGTTGAATTCGTCATTGAACTCGAGCCCGGTACTGAGCCAGCATGTCGGCGTCCGTACAAGCTTTCCCCTGAAGAGTTGAAGGAGTTGAAGAAACAGCTCGATGAGCAAGAGCGTATGGGTCTAATCAGGCCTAGCACTTCTCCTTGGGGCTGTGGTGTCTTATTTGTCAAGAAGAAGGATGGCACGGAGCATGTCGTGGAATTGGCACGGCAGATGTACGGTTTAGAGGACTTAGGTGTGAGGCCATCGCGCGGGTTAGCTTGAAGAGGTTAAAAGCACACAAAGGACATAGAGTGTTTATACTAGTTCGGCCCCTTCGATGAAGGTAAAAGCCTACGTCTAGTTTGGTTTGGTATTGCTTGGGCGTCGATGAACAGGGAGCCGATTGCTTGCCTGTGTCTCGACGGGTTGTTGCTTGTCCTTGAACCGTCGCCGGGTCGTCCCTTTATATAGGAGGCGACGCCCGGTCCGGTTTACAGAGTCCCGAGGCCGGCTCATAATCGTGCCCGCCTCGGTCTCTACTCTTTCTATCTCATACCTCAAGTTACATGATATGACGGTTCATAAACCGTAAGATTTACATACGGGCCCTAAGCCTCTATGGGCCGTAACCTCTGATTCATATTCTACTGGGCTTTATGATAATACAACTATGTTAACATAATCCGGATCTTCCTGGCCGGTTTATACCTGCTAGTAATATCCCTGACATTAGGCCCCAGATTGATTTGAACTTGTTCATGTCAGTCTTCTAAGTCTTTGCATGAATTTCTTCTCTGCAACTCATCTGCTTCGTAAACCGGCCATGACGTCATCTCCAGGAATCATCTTAATCCGTCATGACGTCACCTCCGCATTTATTGCTCTCCTCTGTTTGTTACCTTTGTTAAATGCTATCCCAAAGATCAAGGCGACAGCGTATCTTTATCCAATCTCTGACCTCCTCGATTCCCGCGCTTGCCGTTTTACCTCATCAGCTTATAAATACCGCGTCGGTCTGTTTCTTTTCTTCCTTCTGCACTTCGTCTTCCTCCGTCGCCCGAAGATCCGCCGTCGTTCTTCGAACCCGTCGCCGTCGTCCAGCCAGGCTGCTGCATCACCCTGAACCGTGTCCAGAGCACTCCGCCGTCGTCTTCTTCCTCCTCAGGTATTCCTTCTTTCTCACTGTAGATCTCAATCTAGGGTTCCTCCACGGCTACAGCCATGAAAACCTTGAAGCTTGTTGTTCATCCCTGTAGGTTACACTTGCAGTAGAGTCAAACCTTGGATTCGTTTTGAGTGCGCTCCTGCTCCGTGGTTTAAACCTTAGATTCAAACCTTAGGCTCAAACCTTAGATTCATTTTGTCTGTAGAAACCCTTCGTGATTCTTCCTGTATAAGACTTGCATATATTTCATCTTTTTCTTACGTCTCAGATCCATTTTTACTTTAGCTTTCTGTAGAAACCTGTTTCTTCGTCTTCTAGATCTGTAAGTTACTCGCCGGTTTAACCAATCATATGCTCTTCTGGTAAAGAATTAGTCGTAAGCCCGACGGTTTAGCGTCCTCTTTTCCTGTTATCATAAACCGGTAGCTGCTCGCTTCACATCTGCTTCCGGGTTGTCAATGCCATTAGTCCCTTGTCTAAACCGTCGATATAATTTGATGTTATGCTCCGGTTTATGCTTCAGCAATTGGTAATCCGGATTTTGCACTGTATCTTTCAGTGTTTCCTTAGTCAAGATGACTGCCAAACAGTTCATTGCTTGCAACCGGGCTCCTTCCCGCATTACTGAAGAGGACCTAATGAACGCCGCTTCAATTGGTCTTCTGGGCCCTAAAAATGTTCTGCACTGGCGGGCCCCAGGAGATGAATACCCCCTACCCCTAAGGAAGGAGAGATCATTGTTTTCTTTGATCACATGGCCCGGGGTTTTAGCCCTCCCGGTTCAAAATTCTTCCGGGATGTGCTAGCCGCTTTTCAGCTCCATCCTCAAGATATAGGTCCGAATTCTAAATCAAATGTCTGCAATTTTCAAGTCTTCTCGGAAGCATACCTTCAAGAAGAACCATCAGTGGATCTGTTCCGAGACTTTTTCCATTTAAACCGGCGGACAGAGTTTACTGCCGGACCGCATCAAGAGTTGGGCAGCGTTAGCATTCAAAAGAGAAAAGATGCGACCTTCCCACACGCTGCTCTCCATACACACCCCAAGGAATGGAACCAATCATGGTTCTATTGTAAAGATACCTCGCCCGAAGGAGATAACCCACTGCCGGGTTACCATGCACATCGTCTACCTGAGGATCACCCCCTGCCGCAGCGCCTTAGTGCTCCAGAACGGGCCCGGTTTGCCCCTCAGCTATCTAAGCTTAGGGCCTTTATGGCCAACGGTTTAACCGGAGTAGACTTTGTTCGCTGTTGGCTTTCCTGGAGCATCATTCCACTGAGCCGGCGCTCCGGCCTGATGTGCGAGTATACCGTAAAAATGGATGACCCTCAACGCCACATTGACATAATACTTCCTGAGAAAGAAGTCACTGAATCCGCAAAGAAAATGCTCAACATCTCCCTGGAAGAGTGCAGTCGGACCGGATTAGCTCCATTCTGTGAAAACAACAAACCGCCAGCAGTAAGTTCTTTCTGACCTCTTATGCTTATTCTGATCCGTCCATATCAATTGTCTTCTATTTATTTTTCATCTTCTGCACAGGCCAACGACCCCTTCTAGAAGAGAAAACCTCAAGATAAATCAGGCAAACAGCCACGCCGGAAGACGTATGCTGTCAAGAAGAAAAAGGCGGCCGCTGCCTCCGGTTCACACCCTGAGGAAGATGATCCGGATTCCGAGGTATGAATTGATCCTGATATGTTTTAATCTCCCTTTATCCAAATTTATGTTAATAGTGTCTTTCCGCAGGATCTGGCTGAAGGAAATAAAGCGGCGGAAGTTGAGGTAATCTCTCTTTCTTCAGACTCAGAACCGCCGGCGCCCAAAATCCGTCGGGCGTCCCGGAAATACCCTTTTTCTCATCCTTACGCTCAATTGACCCCAAATTTCTTTTGAAGAAACAGCAGCATGAAGCACGCCGGACCACGCGCCATAGTGGCCACGTAGTAGAATCCTCCGGAATATCTCTTACTCCGGCTCGCAGGCGCCGCTCTGAGGTTTTACTTTTTCCAACTCGTCTTCATCCAAAGGCTGGGCTTATACGTAAACCACTTAAACCGTCTGATCCTAACTATCAGGAGGCTCCTTTGTCCTCTTCCGGCGAGTCGACTGCCACACAGGTCCCTGTGCTGAAGACCGTGCCTGGGTAAGTCCTTTTCAACATCCGGTTTATCTTTGTATTTGCACCCTGATGATTCTCATTGTTCCTTTGATTTTATCCAGCAAGCCGAAGCCTAGCAAGAGGGTGAAAGCGACCAAAATGGCTGCCGAAACTGCTACTGTTGAACCGGCCGCTGATCCGGACGAAGCTATCCCTCCAGAAGACAATCCTGCAGCTCAGTTTGATGACCCTGCTCCCATGGATCGTGATGATATTGTTGCTCCGGAGAATATTAATACGGAGAATGTAGTTGATCCGGCTAGTCCTGTCCGGGTTAGCCCTCCTCGGGCTAGCCTAGCTCCTGTTAGTCCGGTGCCTACAGCTGCCCCTTCTCAACCAACTACTGCTTCTTCCCCGGACGTTTAGATAACCGGGTCAGGTTTTACCGCTCCTGCTGAGCCTATTGTCTTGGCCAAACATACTGCCAAAGAGGAGAAGATTCAACAAGAAAAGGGCAAATGGAGCACAGACTTATCCAGCTATGCCCAATTGAGTGCCCAGGAACTTCATTCCGGGTATTTGAACCGGCTTTATACCAGCCGCGATTATGAATTGGGGTTGGTTAATATGATAAAGGATAAGTACGAGGTAACTTCCTTCACTTGTCTCTGTTTGGTATTCTTTGTACTCCTGTCTTTAGGCCATAGTAGCCCCCAAGTGCCGGTTTAGCTTTGTTGTAGGTGAACCGGCACTTCCAATGTATGCAAAATGAACTTACATTAGCCCCCAAATGCCAGGGGCATAACTTGTTTTATGTGCGTGGGACTTGTCTGAATTTCTCTTTTGATACTTCAATTGTACATTAGCCCCCAAGTGTCAAGTGGATAACTTGTTTATATGCTTGAGACTTATCTGAATTTTCCTTTACTCCATTTGATTTCCTTGTAGGCTGACTTGACCCGGAGGGCTGCAGAGGTAACTGAGCTCCCGAATAGACTGGCTGCTACTGAAACTGCTTCTGCCAAGGCCAAGGAAGAGCTTGCGCTGAACTTAACCAACACAGAAAAGTTGAAAAAAGACTTTGAAGCGGAGCGGTCCGCCTGGGAGGTGCAGAGGAATGCTCTTGAGAAAAGAGCAAAGGATGCTGAAGCTGCCCTTAATCTGGTGACGCAAGAGCTGACCGGTTTAAGACAGCAAATAGAACTTATGACATCTGCTATCTTTGGTGAGCACTCAATTTGCATGTGTTTTCATCTCTGCAATCTTTGTTCTGCTCCGGTTTAACTTTAACAATCAATTTTAGGGCGACGCATAACTCATCTTGGAGATGACATCCAGAAGAAGCTCAAGGCCTCTTATACCCTGGTAGAGCAGCTGTACTCCGGTGCTCAAAGGATTATAAGTGCAATGTCCCATCAGAAGGCGCCCCCCACTACTATCCAAGGTACTTTGGAGAAGCTATCTATACTGCATGTGCTCTTGGTGGAAGTGAAGAAATCTGCCGCACGGGCCGGCTCTCTTGTAGCACTGACTAGGGCCAAGGCATGGGTTCCGGATTTTGATCCGGAGGAAGCTATGAACGGATATCCCAGTAATAAGGAAGATGGATCTTCCTTCTCTGGCGAGGACCTCCGTGCTTTAACCAAGGAGATGCGCCCTCTTGCCAGCAAGCTTGCCGATGAAGCGGACCTGACAGGTATCATCCGGCATATGACTTAGAAAATGAACGGGTGGATCGGCCGGTTTATGATACCGAGAATCTGATCCCGTCAGTGCGTGCCCATACTTTCGCTCCAGATATTGATCCGTCCGATCTTATTACCAAGGAAATGTACTTCCATGCACTATCCAAGATTGACTGGCGCGTTCCCGACTTCCAGCCACTTCATGAAGACGAAGAAGTTCAGGAACAAGCCGATCCTCAGCCTTCGCAGCAGGAAGAAGAATCATAAACCGCTCAGTTTAACTCTTAGCTGCTGAAATCTATTGCCAAAACTTTAATCCGTTCAGGCCTGCAAGTGCCTTGTAATAGGATAGTTCAAAACATTGTCTGTCTCAATTCGGATGTCATAGCTTGACTTGGCGTCTGCCAATTTTAATCCCTTGTTTGCTAGGGTTGATCCGTTTATGTTATCTGTATCTGCATAGACAACACTAAAAAGATGTCCTGGCGGTTTACCACCGGACCTATTACATTGCTCCCATAGGCATATATATTGAAAGAGTATCTGTTTTATATCCAAAAATACTTCATACCTTTGATTAAGTGTGCTTGACATCCTTAATCCGGTAGGCATAATTGAACGTGTAGATTCTGATTAGGCTCTTGGCCCTCTTGGCGTATGCCCAATGACTGTTCCGGGTTATGATAAACGCCGGTTTAAATCATGCTGGTGTTTATGACCCAGACTTTGAACTTATGCTGGTATTCATGATCCAGACTTTTACTTTGTAGATATGTGGTCAACTTTGAAGTTGCCTAGTTCCGGATCAAAAACTTAGTTAACCACAGAAAACTTTGAAAAATCACAAAACACAAAACATTGTTGCAAATAAGATTATGTAGTCGAGGCTTTTTGCGAGCTGCCAGGCTCCAAATCGAGGCTTCTGATTCGAATGCGATCAGTAAACCGGACCAAAGGGGTTCAGCTAGGATTCGAATGCGACCATGTAGCCCCCAGTGGCCTTGAAATTTTTGCCAATCAATGGATTCGAATGCGATCCAAGGAGCTATGATTTTGCCAATCAATGGATGCGATCCAAGGAGCTATGATTCATTTTGCAAATCAATGGATGCGATCCAAGGAGCTATGATTCATTTTGCCAATCAATGGATGCGATCCAAGGAGCTATGATTCATTTTTGCCAATCAATGGATGTGATCCAAGGAGCTATGATTCATTTTGCCAATCAATGGATGCGATCCAAGGAGCTATGATTCATTTTGCCAATCAATGGATTTGAATGCGATCCAAGGAGCTTGTAATTCGTTTTGCCAATCAATGGATTCGGATGCGATCCAAGGAGCTTGTAATTTGTTTTGCCAATCAATGGATTCGAATATGATCCAAGGAGCTTTGCGATTTGAATACAATCATATAAACCGGACCAAAAGGGGTTAAGCTCGGATTCGAATACGATCTGTAGCCCCCTAATGACCGTGGAGGCCGGGTACCAATAAGAGAGTTGCGCTTGTATGGCAAGTCATGTTTGGTCCCCTATAGAATTGTCCTGCATAGCAAAATGGACTGATCAAAGCATCATGTTTTTCTTGATGAAAATAATATGTATCAAAGGAAGTAACCTTTAGATGGATATCACTTGAGTGAACTCCCATAAGACATTTATTTAGAAGAAAAATGGCTGATCCCCCGGTTTACCAGGGGTGCCGGTTTATTTATTAATCACAATATATACAGGATACATGAAGCAGAGCTCATGGCTCAAGTGTAGTAAGGCCGCAGAAGAGCAATGTTCCATGGCCTCTTCGTCTCTTCCTCTGCTGTCCGTGAGTCTTTATGTTCTTGAACGTCCACCAGGTAGTATGAACCGTTGTGTAGGTTCTTGCTGACCACAAAGGGCCCTTCCCAAGGTGGGGATAGCTTGTGCATATCTGTCTGATCTTGTATAAGCCGGAGTACCAGGTCCCCCTCCTGGAACGTCCTGGTCTTAACCCGGCGACTGTGATATCTGCGCAGAACCTGCTGATAAATTGCAGATCGTCCTGCTGCTATGTCACGCTCTTCATCCAGCTGGTCTAAGCTATCCTGTCTTGCTTGCTCATTAGCCGCTTCAACATAAGCTGCCACCCGTGGTGAGTCGTGCCGGATATCACTAGGAAGAACCGCTTCAGCGCCGTACACCATGAAGAAGGGTGTATAGCCTGTAGACCTGTTAGGCGTAGTGTTGATGCTCTAGAGGACAGAAGGTAACTCCTCAACCCAGCACCCTGGTGTTCTCTGCAAGGGAGTCATAAGCCGGGGTTTGATGCCTCGCAAGATCTCTTGATTGGCCCTTTCAGCTTGACCATTGGATTGAGGGTGAGCTACAGAAGACACATCCAGGTGAATATGTTCCCTCTGGCAAAACTCTTCCATCTCTCCTTTAGATAGATTAGTGCCATTATCTGTAATAATGCTGTGTGGAAAGCCAAACCGGAAGATCACCTTTTTGATGAATTTAACCGCTGTTGCCGCATCACACTTACTGACAGGCTCTGCCTCAATCCACTTTGTAAACTTATCTACTGCCACCAACAGGTGGGTTTTCTGATCTTGGGATCATTTAAAAGGCCCAACCATATCAAGCCCCCAAATCGCAAATGGCCAAGTAATTGGGATCGTGCTTAACTCTTGCGCCGGGATAAGAGCACGCCGTGAAAATTTCTGACAAGCGTCGCATCTCCGGACTAGATCCTCCGCATCAGCATGGGCTGTTAACCAATAAAACCCGTGACGAAAAGCCTTGGCTACCAGCGATTTTGAACCGGCGTGATGACCACAATCTCCTTCGTGTATTTCTCGAAGAATATCACTGCCTTCTTCCGATGATACACATCGCTGAAATGCCCCAGAAATTCTGCGGTGATGAAGTTCTCCATTAACAATGGTCATGGATTTGGATCGCCGGATTATCTGCCTTGCTTCAACCTCATCATCTGGTAACTCTCCTCGGCTTAAGTACGCCAAGTAAGGGAGTGTCCAATCCGGAATGACATGAAGTGCTGCAACCAGCTGTGCTTCCGGATCAGGAACAACCAAGTCCTCCTCCGTTGGTATCTGAACTGATGGACTGTGTAACTCATCCAAGAAAGTATTTGGTGGCACCAGTTTACGCTGAGAACCCAACCGGCTTAGAGCATCGGCCGCTTCATTTTTTCGCCGGTATATGTGATCCACCTGATATCCTTTGAAACACCCTGCAACTGCTTCAACTTCTCGCGTGTAAGCTGCCATGAGAGGGTCTTTAGAGTCCCACTTGCTAGACACTTGCTGCGCCACTAGATCTGAATCACCAAAGCACTTGACCCGGCTCAAGTTCATCTCCTTAGCCATTCGGAGGCCGTGAAGCAGTGCTTCGTATTCAGCCGCATTGTTAGTACAAGGAAACATTAGTCGGAGGACATAACAAAACTTGTCACCTCGTGGGGAAGTTAACACGACTCCAGCCCCCGAGCCTTCCAATTTCCTTGAACCGTCGAAGTGAATAGTCCAGTATGTATGATCCGGCTTCTCCTCCGGTGCTTACAACTCTGTCCAGTCATTGATGAAATCTACCAATGCTTGGGATTTGATAGCAGTACGGGGTACATACTTCAATCCATGTGGGCTAAGCTCAATGGCCCACTTTGCTACTCTGCCTGTGGCTTCTCTGTTCTGGATTATATCCCCCAACGGGGCTGAGCTAACAACGGTGATTGGGTGGCCCTGGAAGTAATGCTTCAGCTTCCGGTTTGCATGAACACGCCATATACCAGCTTCTGCCAGTGTGGGTACCTTTGCTTTGATTCAATTAGAACCTCACAGACATAATAAACCGGACGCTGAACCGAATATTCCTTGCCTGCTTCTTTGCGTTCCACCACAATTGCCACGCTAACTGCACGGGCATTGGCGGCCACGTATAACAGCAATGGCTCGTTGTCAACCGAGGCAGCAAGAACCGGCGGTTCCGCTAATTGCCGCTTCAAGTTCTCGAACGCAGCGTTTGTAGCATCGCTCCATATAAACCGATCTGTCTTTTTCAGCATCTGATAAAGCGGAATTGCTTTCTCCCCCAGACGGCTGATGAATCGACTTAACGCTGTAATCCGGCCAGCTATGCGCTGGACATCATTGATGCAAGCTGGTTTAGTCAAGGACGTGATCGCCTTGATCTTCTCCGGATTGGCCTCTATTCCTCTGTTTGATACTAAGAACCCAAGGAGCTTGCCTGCTGGAACACCAAAAATGCACTTCTCCGGATTAAGCATCATCTTATAAACCCGGAGGTCCTCTATCAGCGTCTCCTCCTTCCTTGACTTTACGACAATGTCATCCACATAGGCATGGACATTTTTTCCGATCTGCCCCTTGAGACAGTTCTGTACGCAACGCTGGTAAGTTGCTTGGGCACTCTTGAGCCCAAAAGGCATAGATACATAACAAAAGGCTCCAAAGGGAGTTATGAAAGCTGTCTTCTCCTGGTCTTTAACTGCCATTTTTATCTGATGATACCCTGAATATGCATCCAAGAAACTTAGCCGCTCACATCCTGCCGTAGCATCAATGATCTGATCAATACGGGGGAGAGCAAAAGGGTCAGTTGGACAAGCTTTGTTTAAGTCTGTGTAATCCACGCACATCCTCCACTTTCCATTCTTCTTTAACACCAGAACCGGATTAGCCAACCACTCCGGATGGAACACCTCAACTATGAACACTGCGGCCAAAAGCCTGGCCACTTCCTCACCTATAGCCTTGCGCCTTTCTTTGATGAAGCGGCGCAGATACTGCTTAACCGGTTTGAACTTCGGATCAATATTAAGACTGTGCTCAGCGAGTTCCCTCGGTATACCTGGCATGTCAGAAGGTTTCCATGCAAAGATATCCCGGTTCTCATGGATGAACTCGATGAGCGCGCTTTCCTATTTGGGGTCTAGGTTAGCGCTGATAGTGAACTGCTTGGATGAATCGCCTGGCACAAAGTCAACCTGCTTGGTTTCCTATGCCGATTTAAATTTCAACGCCGGATCATGCTCTGTAGTTGGCTTCTTTAACGGGGACATATCTGCCGGATCAACATTGTCTTTGTAGAACTTCAACTCCTCTGTAGCACACACTGCCTCTGCATAAGCTGCGTCCCCTTCCTCGCACTCCAATGCAATCTTGCGACTTCCGTGATCCGTGATGGTTCCCTTGTGCCCCGGCATCTTGAGCTGCAGATAAACATAGCACGGTCTAGCCATGAACTTGGCGTAAACCAGCCTTCCAAACAGAGCATGATATGGGCTCCGAATCTTTACGACCTCAAAGGTCACTGTCTCTGACCTGGAGTCCTGCTCATCTCCAAAGGTGACTTCCAGATCAATTTTTCCAACTGGGTAAGCCGATTTACCTGGCACCACTCCATGGAACACCGTGTTGGACTGTCTCAACTTTTTGTCTGTCAACCCCATACGACGGAAAGTCTCGTAATACAAGATGTTGATACTGCTGCCGCCATCCATGAGTACCTTCGTGAATTTGTAGCCACCCACCTGTGGTGCCACCACTAAGGCCAACTGGCCCGGATTATCAATCCGTGGCGGGTGATCCTCTCTGCTCCACACAATAGGTTGTTCCAACCAATGCAGAAAGCGTGGTGTTGCCGGTTAAACTGCGTGTACCGCCCGCTTCAGGATTTTTTGATCCCGTTTGCACAAACTTGTAGTAAAGACGTGGTACTGTCGACTACTTAGCGCCTTCGGATTGCTCTGGTTTCCGGATTGCTGCTGTTGTTGACGCTGCTGATTGCCTTGGTTATTGTAACCACCCTGACCATGCTGCTGGTTGCCTTGGTTGTTATAACCACCTTGACCGTGCTGCTGGTTGCCTTGGTTGTAATTATTGTTACCACCATGATATCCTGATCCAGAACCATTACCCTGGTGACCCGGACCATGAAAACCGGGACTCGAGCCGCCGCCCAGTGGTCTGTTGTTGTATTTGGCTTGTCTCATGGCCTCTATCATGATCCGGCATTCCCTCCATGTATGTTTAGCTGGGTGTTCTGACGTGCTATGTTTCGGGCAAGGCTCATTCAACTGTTGATCTAGATTGACGGATCCTCCTTCACCCCGTGGAGGTGGCCTACCCTTGCGGCGCTGAAAGTTTCCTTGAACATTGGTATTGGCCACAAAATCAGAGCCGCCCTCTGCCTTTCGCTTACCATTGAAACTTGTTCCTGCCGGATTAGCTTGCGCCGGTTTACCAGCCTTGTTTGCTTTCCCGGACTTGTCTCCAACTGCCTCGGGGTACTTAGCGTTATCAGAGTCCCCATACTTCACCAAAGCGCTCATGAGTGTCCCCATGTCATTACAATCCCGCTTGAGCCATCCCAACTTCAGCTTCAGAGACTCAAACCGGCAATTGTTTTCGAGTGTCACTATCGCTCTACTAGGATTGATGCTATTGGAAGAGTGCATGATTTCTGACACTCGACGTACCCAGGTGCTCGTAGGCTCCTGCTCTCCTTGAACACATGCCGCTAAGTCTACTACTGACATTGGTTGCTTGTACGTGTCTTTGAAATTTTTGATAAACTGGCGACGCAGCTCACCCCATGATCCGATGGAGTTAGGTGGTAAGCCCTTTAACCATGTCCGGGCTGTACCCTCAAGCATCATGGTAAAATACTTGGCGCATGCCGCTTCATCCACATCTAGCATCTCCATAGCCATCTCATAGCTCTCAACCCACGCCTCTGGAGCTAGGTCTGCCGTATAGTTGGGCACCTTGCGCGGACCTTTGAAGTCTTTAGGTAACTTTACGCTTTGTAAAGCGGGGACAAGACACTGTACTCCAAAGGAACTCGCCGTGACTTCTGTCTCTGCTGTGGTTGGGTGAACCGGCATCATTTGACGGGTATCCTCGCGGGCGGTAGGTCTGGCCCGGTTCATCGCCTCCTGGGCGTGCGCTTCTGCTCCTGCCGGATTATCATGCCTGTGACGGTGACGTCTCCACTCGCCGCTAGACACTTTCGGTTCATCCCAATGCTAACTCCTGCTGTGATGGGGGATTGAATGAATCCTCTCCCTGCTGTAAGAGTACGCCTGCTGCTGTGTCAATGCCGTGTCCAGCAACTCCTTAACCCGGCGCGCTTCCATCGCCACGGGGGATGTCCCCTCAATAGGTAAAGCGGCCAGTCCTGAAGCGGCGGCGACAATGTTGTCCAACGGGTTTGAGTAATGGCCAGGAGGGGTGGGGATGTGCGGCGTGGGCACAACTTGACGATTTCGCTCTGCGGCCGGCTGTTGAACCGGTGCGCCTGCTCCTGGGGCTCCTCCCCGGTTTACTTCTAGGTTATTGCTGGCTCCCGCTCCTGGTGTGCCAAAGAGATTCATCGCCTCATAGACCGGCGGTAGACGAGTTTGTTGCCTTCTGTTCCTTACCTCCTGCGCAGAAGTCTGATCAATCCTGAGCCGGAAAGCTTGAGAGTCTAGCTCTGCTTGCCTTGTAACCATCATGGCTTTCTCTGCGTCCAGATCCCGTTTAGCTTGCTCAATCCGGCCCTTCAGCTGAAGGATCTCCGCATCATGCTGCGCCTTGTTGGCAGGAGCTACTTCTGCTATTGCGCGTGCTGTCAACTCCTCAACCAAGGTGGATAGAGCATCAGAGGGTGAGAGGGCTTGGCTGCTCGCCCCTGCACCAGCTACCTCTGCTGTGAACGCCCCAGTCACCGTGGGCTGCTTCATAGACTGTGATCCGGCCATGAAGACAGCCACCCGGTTTGGCGGATCAAAGGGGGCCGGAATACTGTCACCATCGGATACACCCCCGGATCGGCCATCCTGCAACAGATACAAATATTCGGTCTCCCCGGATGAAGATTCATCGTCAGAGTAGACAACTGTCTCACCACCAGAATCCGATCAGTCCTCGGCTTGGACTCCATGTACTGCTCCAACGAAAACACGCTTCACGGCGGGCTGAATCCGGGCCGATCTCGCACGCTGAGCCGGCTCGATGATGTTGGGGAAGATGTCCGGCTCAGGTCCCGGTTCACCAATCTTGCCGATGAAGACGTGGATGCCGCCGAAGGGGACTCGATACCCGTATTCGATTGAATCGGCCTCGGGGCCCCAGCCTGCGTCGTCGATGTAGATCCGGCCGCGGCGACTCTTGGTCATCCGGCCAACCGCGTAACCCTTGACTCCTTCAAAGCTGCCCTTCAAGAACTCGAAACCATTGTGTGATAGCCCCACGGTGGGCGCCAACTGTCGTGGAATTGGCACGACAGATGTCCGGTTTAGAGGACTTAGGTGTGAGGCCATCGCGCGGGTTAGCTTGAAGAGGTTAAAAGCACACAAAGGACACAGAGGGTTTATACTAGTTCGGCCCCTTCGATGAAGGTAAAAGCCTACGTCTAGTTTAGTTTGGTATTGCTTGGGCGTCGATGAACAGGGAGCGGATTGCTTGCCTGTGTCTCAACGGGTTGTTGCTTGTCCTTGAACCGTCGTCGGGTCGTCCCTTTATATAGGAGGCGACGCCCGGTCCGGTTTACAGAGTCCCGAGGCCGGCTCATAATCGTGTCCGCCTCGGTCTCTGCTCTTTCTATCTCATACCTCAAGTTACATGATATGACGGTTCATAAACCATAAGCTTTACATACGGGCCCTAAGCCTCTATGGGCCTTAACCTCTGATTCATATTCTACTGGGCTTTATGATAATACAACTATGTTAACATAATCCGGATCTTCCTGGCCGGTTTATACCTGCTAGTAATATCCCTGACAGAGCGCCTTTGCGTTGATTACCGGCCATTGAACAAAAAGACAATAAAGAACAAGTATCCGCTCCCCAACATCAATGAACTGTTCGAGCAGCTCAAAGGAGCAAAAGTGTTCTCAAAGCTCGATCTCCGGATGGGTTATCACCAGATTCGCATCCGCGAAGAAGATATTCACAAGACTGCATTCATAACTAGCTACGGCTCCTATGAATATACAGTCATATCTTTTGGCCTCGCTAATGCTCCACCCACCTTCTCGAGAATGATGCACTACATTTTCAACCCCTACACCAACGAATTTGTGCTTGTGTATCTGGATGGCATCTTGGTATTCTCCAAGAATGAAGAAGATCACGAAAAGCACCTCCGTCTGGTTCTCGACAGACTCCGTGAACATAAGTTCTATGCCAAGTTCTCCAAGTGCGAATTCTGGCTCGATAAGGTCTTGTATCTGGGCCATATCATCTCCGCTGACGGTATTGCGGTCAACCCCGAGAAAGTTGAAGCGATTGTCAACTGGGAACCCCCTCAGAACGTCAAGCAACTCCGAAGCTTCCTTGGTCTTGCTAGCTATTGCAGAAGGTTCGTTGAGAACTTCTCCAAGATTGCCAAGCCTCTCTCCAACTTAGTGCAGAAGAATGTCAAGTACAACGGGTCTCCGGATTGTGATGTGGCATTCAAAACTCTCAAAGAAAAGCTCGTCTCTGCTCCAGTTCTTACCCCTCCAGATGAGTCCAAGCCCTACGAAGTATTCTGTGATGCTTCTCTTCAAGGACTTGGTGGTGTGCTTATGCAAGACAAGAAAATTGTGGCATACACTTCTCGTCAATTGAAGCCAAGTGAGAAGAACTACCCCACACATGATCTCGAGCTATCAGCTGTGGTACACGCCTTGATCACATGGAGACACCTTCTGTTGGGCAGAAAAGTCGACATCTTCACCGATCACAAGAGCTTGAAGTACATCTTCACACAGCCGAACCTGAACCTTCGCCAGACTCGTTGGGTTGAAATGATCCAAGAGTATGATCCAAGCATCGAATACACACCTGGCAAGGCCAATGTCATTGCAGATGCCTTGAGCAGAAAGGCATATTGCAACAGTCTCCTTATCAAGCCGTTTCAGCCTGAGCTTTGTGAAGCTTTCAGGAAGCTCAACCTCCAAGTTGTTCCGCAAGGCTTTCTTGCAAATCTTCAAGTTGCTCCTACCTTGGAAGATCAGATCCGTGAGGCCCAACTCAGTGATGCTATGGTGCAGAAAGTGAAACATGGTATCGCAAAGGGTACTCCCAAATACAAGTGCTATCGCATTGATGAGAAAGACACCTTGTTCTTTGAGGACAGACTTGTGGTTCCCAAGGGTGATCTCAGGAAGCTCATAATGAACGAAGCACATGACTCCCTCCTCTCGATTCATCCTGGAAGTTCTAAGATGTACCAAGACCTCAAGCAATCTTACTGGTGGACTCGCATGAAAAGGGAGATTGCCCAATTCGTGAATGAATGTGATGTCTGCAGAAGAGTGAAGGCAGAGCATCAACGTCCAGCCGGTCTTCTCCAACCTCTTCCTATTCCCGAGTGGAAGTTCGACCACATTGAAATGGATTTCATCACTGGGTTTCCTAAGTCCAAGAAGGGGAATGATTCTATCTTTGTTGTCATCGACAAGCTTACCAAAGTAGCTCACTTCCTTCCAGTCAAAGAATCCATCAATGCAGCTCAGCTGGCAGAGTTGTACACTTCCAGAATTGTGTCCTTACATGGCATTCCTCAAGTTATCTCCTCAGACCATGGAAGTTTGTTCACATCCAAGTTCTGGGACACCTTTCAGTCTGCCATGGGCACTAAGATCCGTTTCAGCACTGCGTTTCACCCTCAGACTAGTGGTCAAGTCGAGAGAGTGAACCAGATTCTAGAAGACATGCTCAGAGCTTGTGTCATCTCTTTTGTCATGAAGTGGGAAGATTTCCTTCCATTTGCCGAGTTCTCTGACAACAACAGTTTCCAAGCAAGTGCCGGCAAAGCTCCGTTTGAAATTCTCTATGGCAGAAAGTGTCGTACCCCTCTCAACTGGTCCGAGACTGGTGAACGTCAACTTCTTGGCAATGACTTGATCTCAGAAGCCGAAGAAATGTGCAAAGTCATACGTGAGAATCTCAAGGCCGCTCAGTCACGTCAGAAGAGCTACTATGACGGCAAGCATCGTGATTTGGCCTTCAACATTGGTGATCATGTCTATCTCCGTGTTTCTCCTATGAAAGGCACCCAAAGATTCGGTATCAAAGGCAAGCTTGCTCCTAGATATGGGGGCCCTTTCAAGATCCTTGGCAAAAGAGGCGATCTAGCCTATCAACTTGAGCTCCCTTCCAACTTCGCTAATGTTCATGATGTGTTTTACGTGTCTCAACTCCGCAAGTGCTTCAAGACTCCTGAACGCACTATTCCGTTTGAGGAGATTGATCTTCAACAAGACTTGTCTTACCGAGAGCATCCCGTTGCTATTCTTGAAGAAACCGAGCGCAAGACCCGCAACAAGTCAATCAAGTTCTTGAAAGTTAAGTCATCACACCATACCGACCGAGAAGCTACGTGGGAACGAGAAGATCACCTTCGTTCTGAGTATCCCTCCTTCTTCTAGTCCTAGATCTCGGGACGAGATCTTTTCGTAGTAGAGGAGAGTTTGTAATGCCCCGAATGTAACATTTTCCCAATATGGCAATATATAAACTTTGGCTTCATCAATTCCTTTTTGGGTTCTTCTTTCTTTTCGAGTTCTTCGTTTTGTCGTGTGCGTGTGTGCATTTCATCCATGTCATGTTGTCATGTGCATTGCATTGCATTTCTGTTGTCACTTGCATCCGGTCCCACTCGTCTCTTCCCGTTGTCCGTTTCGAGTTCCGACGCTCTCACTCGTGCCCATGGCATCCCCGAGTCCTTCTTTCGTGTGTGGCCGTGTAACGTTTCCGGATTGGCGTGAGACTTGTCGTGCGATGTTGTTTTGATACGTGTAGGCCGCCTGTCAAGTTTCGTCGCGTTTGGAGTTTGTTTGGTACTCCAACAATTAAGCTAGTGGGCTAAAAGAACCTCTTTTTTGAGGCCCAAGACCCCCTCCACAACAGCCACCCAACCCAGCACAACCCTTCCCATCATTTCGGTCATCGAATTGTGATCGCGTGGCCGAAAACCGCTCCCCATTTGGAGTCTCCTAGCTCCTTGTGCCTATAAAAACGTCCCCATGTCCATTTTCTCGTCCAAAAACCTAGCTCCACTGCTCCCTCCGCCGCCGGACACGTCCGGACCGAGCCGGACACGTCCGTCCGCCGCCCCCAGCCAATACGCGCCTACCACGTCACCCCGCCGCCGTTCCCACCGCGCCGGCCCGGGCGGCCTGACGCGGGCCCGCCGCCGACGCCGAACCGGGCCGCGCCCCCGCGCGTCCGCCTCCGCGCCCCCTCCGCTCCTTCGTCCGCGCGCGCTCACCGGCCGCCGGCCCGCAGCTCGCCGGAGCCCGGGTCACCGCCGGCCACATCTCCTCCTTGCCGGGCCTCAGCCATCCCGCCGCCCCGAGCTTCGAGCTCCGGCCGCCGCCGCATCGAAGCGCCGCCCCAGCGTCCTCCGCGACCACCGCCATAGGCCGCTCCGCCGGCGAGGCCCCAGGCCGCCGGAACAGCGCCGCCGCGCCCCCTCGCCGGCGAAGCGAGCAGCCTCCGGCCCCGATCCAGTTCGCCCGATCTAGCCGAGGGCTGCGAACCCTAGCGGGTCCCGGCGCCCGCGACCCGCGACCCGCTTCGGCCAACCCGTTGACCCGGCCCGATCCTGCGTTGACCAGATCTGAGGTTGACCCCGTTTTCCTCTAAGTCTTTTGCTAAACTTTGTTGTCTGATTGCTTGTTGTGATGGCGATAACTTTTTGTGTGCATGTTGATACGTCCAAAACGTATCTATAATTTCTGCTTGCTCCATGCCACTTTTGGGTGATATTGCTATGATATTCATACACTTCCATACACTTTTGATCATATTTGGACTAACTTACTAATCCAGTGCACCCCAGTGCCAGTTTCTGTTTTCGGCTGTTTTTGTATTTCAGGTTTTCACGTTTCGAGAACTGCCCAGAAAAATCCAGAAAAAATATATAAAAAATCAGCGATACGGAAACAACACTGCGTCCGAAGGGCAGCCTGGGGGGGGGCCACAGGGGCTCCAGGCGCCCTGTGGGCGCGCCCCCCCTGGGCCGCGCCGGGGGGGCGCCTGGGCCCCCCGAGGCTCCCCCGGTGCCCTACTTTGACATATATTTAAAGGGTTCCCCGTAACCCTCAGAACAGGACTTCTTTTCGTGATCCCATCTCTGTTCCGCCGCCGCCGCCGCTTCCAAGATCGGGAGCACCAGGAGAACTCTTCCCGGCACCCTGCCGGAGGGGAGGATCACCACCGGGAGCTTCTCCACCACCATGGACGCCTCCCGGATGACTCGTGAGTAGTCTCCCTTGGACCATGAGTCCATGACCAGTAGCTATGTGATGTTCTCCTCTCGTTCTTGTGCTTCACTAATTAGTCCTCGTGAGCTGCCCTACATGATCGAGGCACCTATGTAATCCTTATGCTGTTGCTATGTTGAGTTTGCTGGGATCCGATGGATTATGAGATTATGTTCAGATTGATCTTGAGTAATATATTTGATTCACCTCTTTTATATTTTAGTTCATAAGTAATTCTTGCATGTTCTCCGTTGTTATTTATTGCTTTGGCCGAGTAATAGGTAGTGACTCCAAGAGGGAACGTTATGCTCGATTGTGGGATCATGCCCCTCGATGACTAGCTTGAGTGACAGAAACATGAGCCTAGGGGATGTGCTGTTGCCACAAGGGGGAAAACAACGGTGCTGGTGCCCGCGGGTGCAAGGATTGTTTACTTTACGCAAAGTTCTTTTAATGCAGTTGTCTGTTGCATTGAGTTTACACTATGGGTGGGACTCGCAACTTAATACCAGCGAGATGTTCTGGATAGATATCTCAAGGTGGATGATTAGTAGTAGATATTGATGGATTTCGGTCTACTTACTTTGGCGTACCGCCCATGCTTTGAACCTCAACCTTTCTTGCAATGTAGTCAACATTGGTTTGCGTTCGTGGTCCTGTCAATTGCCCAGCTGTAATTTGTTTACCTCACATAGCTGTTTTATCGTCTTTTGGGAGAGAGACATCACTAGTGAACATCATGAGACTCCGGTCCATATTACCATCATTGACCACATCCACTATTTACTTTTCGCTATTTTATTTACTATTGCAAAAACTATCTATCACCACTATCATATTGCTTTTAACCCTTTGTGAACTACAAGGCCGGAGAGATTGACAACCTCTCTGTACTCGTTGGGAGCAAAGTTATTTGTATCTGTGTGCAGGTCCACGTTGATTGCTAATTGCGCCGTTAGCAGTTGACACCTACCTGTTGAACCTAGGAGTCTCTGGGGATTCGATCCTTGGCATCTTTGCTAGGGGAAAACACTTCTACTTACTGCATCTTACACCTTCCACTTGGGGTAACCAACGAGGGGTTCGAGGCCCATCAAGGAGTATTTTCTGGCGCCGTTGCCGGGGACTCCACTCTTCAGGATAGGGGAGTTGCATGCTATCTTTTACCTTTGCTTTTTAGTCTTGTTAGTTTACCTATCATTTTTGCTTTAGTTCCTTTTATCGAAAATAACAAAAATAGTTATCTTGCTTGCTTGCTACTATGGGTTCCACCGAGAACACCAAGTTGTGTGACTTCACTAGTCACAACAACGATGACTTTATCAGCACACCTATCACTACACCTGCCACTTCAGCACCTTCATATGAAATTAAACCTACTTTACTGAACTTAGTCATGAAAGATCAATTCTCCGGTGCTGGAGATGATGCTGCTTTACACTTGAAAAACTTTGTTGAACTTTGTGATATGCAAAAGTACCAAGAAATAGATGGTAATATTGTTAAGCTTAAGCTTTTTCCTTTCTCCTTGAGAGGAGGAGCTAAAATTTGGTTTCAGTCTTTGCCTAGAAATAGCATAGATTCATGGGACAAGTGCAAAGATGCTTTTATCGGAAGATACTATCCACCTGCTAAAATTATCCAACTTAGAAGTAACATCATGAATTTTAAACAATTGGATAATGAACACGTTGCCCAAGCTTGGGAACGTATGAAATCTCTTATCAAAAACTGCCCTACTCACGGTTTGACTACTTGGATGGTTATCCAAACTTTTTATGCAGGCTTGAACTTTACCTCGCGGAACTTGTTAGATTCGGCCGCGGGAGGAACTTTTATGTCAACTACACTTGGTGCTGCCACAAAGCTTCTCGATGAGATGATGACCAACTATTCCCAATGGCACACCGAACGCGCTCCAACAGGTAGGAAGGTAAACTCTGTCGAGGAGATTTCCTCCCTCAATGAAAAAGTTGACTTGATTATGTCTCTACTTTCGAAGCAATCTACTGTTGATCCTCGTGATGTTCCTTTAAATTCTTTGATTGCTCAAGAAGAAGTAGATGTTAACTTTATCTCTAGAAATAATTTCAACAACAATGCTTATAGGAGTAACTTTGGTAACAATTCTAGACCGTTCCCCTCTAACTCTTATGGGAACAAGAATGCTTACCCTAGTACCAAGAACTCCAATACTGAACTAGAGACCATGCTTAGAGAATTCATCACTACCCAAAAAGCCTTTAATAAGAATGTAGAAGAGAAATTGCATAAACTAGATGATCTTTCTTTTAAGGTAGACCACTTAGCCAATGAGTTAAAATTACTAAAAATTGAAACTTCTCCTCTTAAGGAGAGGGAAGTCATCCCTATTAATGCTACTCAAGTACAAATTAATGAAAACATTAGGATGATGGCTAAGCTAAAAGAAAGATGGGCTAGAGAAAGGGAGGAAGAGGAAAGAATTAAGAGCCTTCCTACCCACTACACTGTTGCTACTATCCAAGTTATTGAAGATGTTCACACTCTTAGCACCCAATGTACTCCTGGTCCCAATGGACCTATTAATGGTGATGCTATAGAAACTACCAAACAGGTGAACCTTAAGGACACCACTACTACTTTACTTGATGCTCGTGACCTTGATTTTGATAATTGCACTCTTACATAAGTTATTGATTTCCTTCACAAAATGTCTAGAGATCCCCGCACTAGCACGCTTAACCTTGCCTTCACAGAACATATCACTAATGCTCTCATCAAAGCTAGGGAGGAGAAACTTAGAGTAGAAGCCTCCATACCTAGAAAGCTAGAAGATGGTTGGGATCCTATGATAAAAATTTATTTGAATGACTTCTCTTGTTATGCATTATGTGATGTTGGTGCTAGTACCTCTGTTATGCCCAAAAGGATATATGATATGCTTAAATTGAAACCTTATGATTCTTGTTCTTTTGGTGTTCGTCTCGTTGATTCTTCCATAAAGAAACCTTTGGGGAGGATCAACGATGATCTTATTGTTGTCAATGATAATTATGTGCCCGTTGATTTCACTATTATGGATATTGAATGTGATCCTTCATGTCCAATTATTTTGTTACGTCCCTTTTTGCGCACCGTTGGTGCTGTCATTGACATGAAAGAGGGTAATATAAAATTTCAGTTTCCTCTCAAGAAAGGGATGGAACACTTCCCTCGTAAGAAGGTCAAGTTACCTTTTGAGTCCGTTGTACGGGCTAGTTATTCTTTTACTCTTGATAAAACTTGACCTATGCATTATGTCTAGCTTAAAGGCATAAAAGAAAGCGCTTTTGGGAGGCAGCCCACATGAATAATTTTTTTGCTTTTGTTGAGTCTTGATGTTGTTTACTGCTGTAGCATCATCATTGTATCTTTGCTTTTCATATTTGTGCCAAGTATAGCCTCTGATTGCTAGAAAGTTCAAAAGTTGTGAGGTGCTGTCCAGGAAACAGATTCTGTCCTTGGATAGAAAAATTCGTATAAAATCACCAGATCATCTTTTTGGTCTGAATTTTTTCGACAGCATTCTCTATATAATTGTCTTTCGTGCGTCAGTTCTGAGTTTTTTGATTTGAGTTGCAGAAGTATCCCGAACAGGTCAATTACTGCCTGCTGTTCTGTTTTTCACAGATTCTGTCCTGTTTTGCCTTACCTTCACTTTGAAATTAAGAACTTGCTTTTTCTTTGCAAAAACCTTTTGGCAATCTTGAGAAACAGTAGAACTTCAAGAATATCCTTATTTCCAGCAAGGTATAATTATTTTATTAAGGGTACTAACCTCGCTAATCAGATTATGATGAGTTGTGTATGAAGGGAGTTTTCAAGTGTGCGAGGGAAGATGATAAAAAGATTCAGGAGTGTCAAGCGCTCAAGCTTGGGGATGCCCCCGTGCACCCCCAAGAAATATTCTAGGAGACTCAAGCGTCTAAGCTTGGGGATGCCCCCGTGCATCCCCTTCTCCATCAACATTATCAGTTCGTCTTTCGTTCCGCTATATTTTTATCACTTCATGTGTTATGTGCTATGCTTGGAGCGTCTTGCTTTTAGTTTTCCTTTTAGTTTTTCATAACGAGTCGGAACCCAGCATTCCTTTATGTGGGAGAGAAACACGCTCCACTTCTACATAGAACATAACATAGAATTTTCATGTCTATCTATGATGTGTGTGTTCTTTGTCTTTTAATAGCTACTATCGTGCTCTGCTCTTAGTATTCATGCTTATCTTTTCAAGAGCTTTTATTTAGTTGGTTGCTTGAACTCTCTTTAATTACCATGCTCACCTTATTAAGAGAGTTTGCTTCCGTTGCATGGGTTAATGTGTCTATGATAAAGATGCTACTTTCATGATGGTGCTTAGTAGTTTAGGTTTTCTTTTGGTTAATCTCAAATAGCTGGGGGGTTCCCAATGTGTTATTGGAGTACCAACTTGGTTTGTTTGCCTAGGATGTGGTATGGTTTAGTAATATCTTCCTTCGAGAATTTATTTAGATCGACTTGGCGTATGCTCACGCATATTCAAGACTGTAAAGAAAGTCTGTCAAGCCTTGATGATCTTTTGTTTCTGAGTAGCGATATAACTACCATGCCTGATTCAATATTGCTTTGTCGCTCTGCATGATTATGACCGTCATTGCTCTCTTAGTTGGTCGCTCCCAGTCTTTTGCTAACCTCCACCTGCACTAAGCAAATTAACCATGCAATACATAGCTCATGGGAAAGTAGCCTAAAAACTATTGTGGTAAAGAATATGTTGCCTATGTATCTTATTTCTTGTAAGTTGCTTGCTGAGCGGTAACCATGTTTCTAGGGACGCCATCAACTATCACACTTTTGTTGAATATCATGTGAGTTGCTATGCATGTTCGTCTTGTCTGAAGTAAGGGTGATTTACCGTGGGTTGAATTAATATGCATATTGTTAGAGAAGAACATTGGGCCGCCAACCAAAGCCATGCATCATGGTGGAAGTTTTAGCTTGGACCTTAATCCTCAATCTCTCATGAGAATATGCTTATGCATTAAAGAGGAGTCCATCATCTATTTTCTATGTTGTCCCGGTATGGATGTCCTCAAGTTGAGATCTATCAAAAATGAGAAATCAAATGCGATCTATCTCCTTGGACCTTTGTACAGGTGGCATAGAGGTACCCATTTGTGACACTTGGTTAAAACATATACAATGCAATGATAACCCATGGGGATCCGAGCTAATTAGGACAAGGAGCGAGCACTATTGGTATTCGATGCATGAGGCTTGCAACTTATAGGATGTTTTATGCATGACACATATGAAGTACTACTACCGTTGACACAATTGCTTCCATGTTTCAAAATAAAAAGCTCTAGCACTTAGCCATTTCTTTTACCTTTATGATTGAAGCACCAACTACTGAGAGCATGATTGTCATTCTGAGTGTAATGTGCATTGCCCCAAAGTAGCATTGTCTTTTGCATGATTGTGATATCGTTTATTCTGAAATGATTGTATCTAGTTATCACTTAAACCTTGAAGGTGCCCTTGCATTTATGTTTTGCATCACTAAAGGGGGCAAGCTAGATATCACTTTATCATATTTGCACATCATGTTCATTGCAAATCTTTTTGATGTTTCAGTTTCATGTTGTAAAACTTTCAGTCATTTGTGATTTTCTCTTGAGACAACTTAATTACTTTAGAATCATTGTCTCAGTAAGCTTTTGTCATATGACTATGAGAAAGTCCTATATGGTTAATAGCATGTCACCACAGAAATTATTCTTGTTATCATTTACCTACTCGAGGACGAGCAGGAATTAAGCTTGGGGATGTTGATACGTCCAAAACGTATCTATAATTTCTGCTTGCTCCATGCCACTTTTGGGTGATATTGCTATGATATTCATACACTTCCATACACTTTTGATCATATTTGGACTAACTTACTAATCCAGTGCACCCCAGTGCCAGTTTCTGTTTTCGGCTGTTTTTGTATTTCAGGTTCTCACGTTTCGAGAACTGCCCAGAAAAATCCAGAAAAAATATATAAAAAATCAGCGATACGGAAACAACATTGCGTCCGAAGGGCAGCCTGGGGGGGGGGCACAGGGGCTCCAGGCGCCCTGTGGGCGCGCCCCCCCTGGGCCGCGCCGGGGGGGCGCCTGGGCCCCCCGAGGCTCCCCCGGTGCCCTACTTTGGCATATATTTAAAGGGTTCCCCGTAACCCTTAGAACAATACTTCTTTTCGTGATCCCATCTCTGTTCCGCCGCCGCCGCCGCTTCCAAGATCGGGAGCACCAGGAGAACTCTTCCCGGCACCCTGCCGGAGGGGAGGATCACCACCGGGAGCTTCTCCACCATCATGGACGCCTCCCGGATGACTCGTGAGTAGTCTCCCTTGGACCATGAGTCCATGACCAGTAGCTATGTGATGGTCTCCTCCCGTTCTTGTGCTTCACTAATTAGTCCTCGTGAGCTGCCCTACATGATCGAGGCACCTATGTAATCCTTATGCTGTTGCTATGTTGAGTTTGCTGGGATCTGATGGATTATGAGATTATGTTCAGATTGATCTTGAGTAATATATTTGATTCACCTCTTTTATATTTTAGTTCATAAGTAATTCTTGCATGTTCTCCGTTGTTATTTATTGCTTTGGCCGAGTAATAGGTAGTGACTCCAAGAGGGAACGTTATGCTCGATTGTGGGTTCATGCCCCTCGATGACTAGCTTGAGTGACAGAAACATGAGTCTAGGGGATGTGCTGTTGCCACAAGGGGGGAAACAACGGTGCTGGTGCCCGCGGGTGCAAGGATTGTTTACTTTACGCAAAGTTCTTTTAATGCAGTTGTCTGTTGCATTGAGTTTACACTATGGGTGGGACTCGCAACTTAATACCAGCGAGATGTTCTGGATAGATATCTCAAGGTGGATGATTAGTAGTAGATATTGATGGATTTCGGTCTACTTACTTTGGCGTACCGCCCATGCTTTGAACCTCAACCTTTCTTGCAATGTAGTCAGCATTGGTTTGCGTTCGTGGTCCTGTCAATTGCCCAGCTGTAATTTGTTTACCTCACATAGCTGTTTTATCGTCTTTTGGGAGAGAGACATCACTAGTGAACATCATGAGACTCCGGTCCATATTACCATCATTGACCACATCCACTATTTACTTTTCGCTATTTTATTTACTATTGCAAAAACTATCTATCACCACTATCATATTGCTTTTAACCCTTTGTGAACTACAAGGCCGGAGAGATTGACAACCTCTCTGTACTCGTTGGGAGCAAAGTTATTTGTATCTGTGTGCAGGTCCACGTTGATTGCTAATTGCGCCGTTAGCAGTTGACACCTACCTGTTGAACCTAGGAGTCTCTGGGGATTCGATCCTTGGCATCTTTGCTAGGGGAAAACACTTCTACTTACTGCATCTTACACCTTCCACTTGGGGTAACCAACGAGGGGTTCGAGGCCCATCACATGTCCGATTTGTGCATATAATATGTCAAAATGACCGTGGTGATGTGTACTACGTTTTGTTCCATTGTGTCATGATTGTTTGAGTCCATCTAGATGTCTAAATCTTTGTGACAAGAGTGCTACTTGATATAAACTGCTGCTACTTGTTATTTTCATGCCATGTTTGAGATGTGATAACTAGGTGCATGTTTATCCAAATGAAGCAAATGATATGTAAAAATGTTCATCGTGAGATGCTCTACATGTTGGTTGCTGTAGCATGCATGTTAGGATTCATTTTGCCATGTTTATATCTGTTGCAAAAGTGCATGTGGCTGTTAGGTTTTGTAACTTGTTACGAGATGCCTAGTTGAGGAGCTCGTTGCTATTGATGTGTTTGCCCCCATGTCGCATTCTCATATGTTTTAGATTCCCCATCATGTGTTCTTTGCTGTGGTGCAAACCTTTTGCCATGTTATGCTTTAAGATGACTTAAACATACTCGCAAACATGCCATGCTAATGTTACTATTTTAACACTTAGTGAAATTTCACAAAGTCTGGAATCTGTAATATCCTGATGCTATGTTTGCTTGATGTCTTAGGCAAATCCATGTTAGTTTTGGAGTGGCCATTGATCATTCCTTGCTGTATATGTTGTTGTCTATCCATACATGCCCTTACTTGCTCTTTTGGGTTGCTGTAGCTTATTTAATTCTTGCTCCCAAGTTTCTATAAAATATTGTTGTCAGGTTTTTAATGTCATGATCAAAATGTTGAAGCTTGTTGCTATTGATCCATGCCTCCTATGGAGATGCTCCAATGGGGTTGTTTGCTGTAGGATATGTCTACTTCATGTACATGCTTCTTTCCACCATGTTTGAGTGCTGTAGAGTATATATTTCTTGCTCCAAAGTTGCTATGTGGCTGTTAATTTCAGCTTTGCTTTGTTTCTTATTTCGGGTGTATCTTTTAGTCCGTTGCTCCGTTTTGAGCAAGTCATATATGAAACTTGTGTGATTTTGCATGTAGAATCATAATATCATATTGTTAACATGTTTGGAGTTTGTTTGCTTGATGTTTGGGTGCATCTTGCACCGTTGCCATGCTTATCTTGTTTTGATCATATCTGCTAGACAGTAGCTCCGTTTTAAACAAACTTTATATGAAACTTGACTAGAATTTTGTGTAGATAATCATGATGCATGTTAACTTGCTGTTTATCAACTTTAACTTAAGGTTTGTTCAGATCTGGACTAATTCCAAACTATGCATATGAGGACTCACCGGATTTGTCTTAAGTAGTTTCTGGCCTCATTTAAACCTGTTGTTTCTTGTGTTGCTTCTTTGTGCTTCCTACCTTGTCATGTTTTGCATCCTATATAGATCTGTCTTGCATCCTGCTTGCTTGAGCATATTGTCATGTTCTTGTGTTGTTCTGGTGTGCTTCCTACTTTGACATGTTATGCATCCTAAGTGCATCTGCAGTGCATCCTAAGTGCATCATACGTGCATCCTGTAGTTTGCGCATTGCACCTTGTTTGATTTCGTGCCTCGTGTGTTCTTGTGTTGAGTAGAGCCGGAAGCCGAGACCGAGTACGAGGACGAGGTTACTACCGAGGTTGAGAACGAGGAGCCGTCTTACGATCCCATCGACGACTCGACAGGCAAGATGTCCTGACCCAGATATCATTACTATCTTTGCCTATTGCTAGATGTCTCGCTCTTTAGCTTATTGCCTCGATGCCCATGTTTGTCTGTCAGCCTCCTATTGTAACCATGAATCTGTCTAACCACCCAACCTATGCAAACCTTTGATTGGCTACGTAGGCTTCGCTCAGCCCCTCTTATAGCATTGCTAGTTGCAGGAGAAGATTTGAAGATTCTGGCTTCATGTTGAAGTATTTGTTGGGATATCACACTATATAAATTCTTAACTAAATCATCTATATATTGGTAATGGGTGGAAGGCTAAGCCTCTTGCTTGGTGATTTGTTCCACTCATACCGCCCTAGGAACCGTATAAACCGGTGTTATGTTCCTTGATTATGCGTTCCTCACACAGTTGGGATTATGGGACCCCCTCGATAAACTGCTTAGCGCTAAGTCTTTTCCAGCAAGTCCCAACATTGGTACTATTTGCCTAAACAACTAAAAACTTGCATAGGGAGTAAGTAACCCTTTTCTTAATCAACAACCCGGGCCAATGCTCCACATGAGTGTTGGTCTGAAATGGGGAGCCTGCGGGGCCACCTTGGGGAAACCCAAGGGCTGGTAAAAACCCGTAGCTTCACCCATCCGGTCGTGGCCTGAGACTAGATACGCGCAGCTACTGTCAGGGTGTCGACACGCCGGGAGGATTTGCTGGATTAGTCTTACCTTAGTCGGAGTATCTTGAGCACGGGATTCCGAGAATACTCGGGCCTTCCCACCTTGGAGTTGCGACTCCGCGGATCGTGGGCTTGTAATGGGCCAAGTTGGAACACCCCTGCTGGGTTTTGAACTTTCAAAAGCCGTGCCCGCGGTTATGTGGCAGATGGGAATTTGTTAATATCCGGTTGTAGAAAACTTGACACCATGTTCAGAACACACTACCAGCGTGAGTAACCGTGACGGTCATTTTCCGAAAGGGGTTCGGGAAGTGAACACGGTGGGGTTATGTTTGACGTGTTTAGATAGGATCACTTCGTGATCAGCTTGTCGTTCGTGGCACTTCTCATCTCGCTCTAAGCACGAAAGCTAGTGCTAGTGCAGCTGCAACCTTTATTCTTTCTTCAGCCTTGTTCCACACCCAAGGCTTAGATAGTTTTGCTACCCGGGAACGGGATTGCTGAGTCCTCCGTGGCTCAGAGATTCTACACCACACCAGATGCAGGTACCATGGTGAACTACTTAGGTGACGGCACAGAGCTGTACTGGGAGTACGATGAAGAACGTAGCGGATACTATGTGCACTATCCCGATGATCAGTAGTGGTTTCTACTAGGGGCGATTCGGACCTGTGGCTTTATGTATTTGGTATCTTTCATTTGGATCTTCACCCGTAGTCGGGTTGTGATGTTATTTGGATGATGTTTTGCTATGTAATGTATTGTGTGACGTGGCGAGTGTAAGCCAACTATCCTTTTGTAATTTCATCCCTATTTTTACATGAGTCGTGCAAAGATACCGAACTTGAGATCATTCCAGGATGGGCTTATACCTTTAAATCGTGCCTCGACACGTAGGAGGTATAGTCCCATCCTGGGCATTACAGCAGGCCGGCTCATGACCCAACGCTTGAGGTGACGACATATTGAAGGAAACAATATGAGTTCTCTTACTTGGGGAATACAATGAGTAGGAAACATATTAGGGCATGGTTAAACCGCAACCCGGATTCTATTGTAAACTCAGGTCCTCAACCTATATATAAAGGGGATCCCCTGAGGTAGAGAGGACTAAGTTACAAGCTCTCGAGTACTAGGTTAGCCAAGTCACACCCTTGTAATCAAGACCACAATCAATAACAAGCAAAGAAGGAAGTAGGCTATTACCTCGATTGTGAGGGGCTGAACTTGGGTAAACTCTCGTCTCTCGATTCTGATCAACCCCGTTCAAGCTACCGCCTAGTTTCGATGGCCTCACGACTAAGTCCTTTTTCGAGGACATCTGTCGTGACAAAAACCACGACAGATGGCGCCCACCGTGGGGCTATTGCACATTGGTGTTGAGTTCTTGGAGGGAGCTCTTCCAGAGATCGTGGGATACGCGATCGGCCGGATGACCAAGAGTCGTCGCGGAAAGCTGTACATCGATGATTCGGGCTAGGGTTCCAAGGCCGACTCAATCGACTACGGGTACTGGGTCCCCTTTGGCCAAACCAATGTATTCCTCGGCAAAGTCGGTGAGTCTGGGCCCGAGCTGGACATAAGTGCTGACATCGTCGAGCCGACTCAGTGCACCCAACCGGCCCGGGCTCAAGCCGGCAGGAAGCATGTCTTCATCAGTTTCGCACAAGGGGTCGAGCTCGCGGAGAATTCTGCATCTGGCAGTGAGAATCTTGTATGCTCCGATGACGAGTCCTTGGTTGGGGATTCCAGGTCAATCCTCCCCTTATTCGATGATAAGCTTGGGGCTAATCCTATGGCAGCATTATTCTGGACGCCCCCGAGCCGCCATATACATGGCAGGTACGTCACAGCTCTCAATTCCATGGTGGCTGGTGCAACCGAGGAGACAGGGACTTCAGCTCTGGCTCGAGGTGCAGGCGAAACAACGAAAATACCAACTCAGGCGATGGCAGACTTGATGGCCGCCCTAGCAATGCTTTTTGGAGGCCCCACTGACAGCAGAAAACCAGGCAACACACAACGCGGAGATCGCAATAGTTCATGAGCTTATGACAAAAGTTGAGGAGGATATCAATGTGGAAAATGCCCGCCTGGCAGAGGTGCAAACCCAAATTCATAACAAGGTGGAATGCCTGAGGACGGAAGCCTGGCGCATGGGTCTTCGCCAGAGTGCTTAGAACGTGGTTCATCAAAGAAGGCACATGAGCCGGCTCCCACCTGTCTATGAGCCCACTCATTTGTTCAATACACCGCAAGACAAGCCCGCTCTAAGAGTAGGGCCAAGCACCCCCGATGTGCCAGTTATACCTCAATTGACCCGGGTCGTGCACCCAAACGGAGTAGGACGGCCGCCGCAGCCTCAGCCTAATCAGCCACCTCAACAGCATTAGCATGAGCCCGCCCCTCGTCCAGCTGGGTCGACACCTGAGCGTTTGTTGACCCCACCGGGTCACTCCTGATACGTCCCAAACGTATCTATAATTTCTGCTTGCTCCATGCATGTTTTGGGTGATATTGCTATGCTTTTGATACACTTTCATACACTTTTGATCATATTTGGACTAACCTATTAACTCAGTGCACCCCAGTGCCAGTTTCTGTTTTCTGCTGTTTTTGTATTTCAGGTTTTCCCATTACTTAAATTGCCAGAAAAATTCCGGGAAAAATATATAAAAAATCAGCGCTCCAGAAGCTTCCATGTGCCAGAAGTGGGGCCAGAGGGGGGCCAGAGGGGCCCCAGGCGCCCTGATGGCGCGGCCCCACCCCTGGCCGCGCCGGGGGGCCGCTTGGGGGGCTCCCACCTCCTCTGGTACCCTACTTGGCCTCCTATTTAATCTCCCGTCGCGGAAACCCTGATTCCAGAACCCTTTTCTCCAGAAGCAATTCCGATCTCCGCCGCCATCGCCACCAAGTTTTGGGGGACCAGAATTCATGTGCCGGCATCCTGCCGGGACGGGGAAGTGCCCCCGGATTCATCTCCATCGACGTTGCTTCCTCCCTCCATGATGCGGGAGTAGTTCCTCCTCGGGGCTGAGGTTTCTACCAGTAGCTATGTGGTCAATTCTCTCTCCCATGATGTGATCTTCGTTGTGATCATAGGCTATGTTAATCTAGGGTGATCCCATGATATTTCCCCTTCCTCTATGTATTGGATTGATGTACTCACTTGTCTTTATCTAGTATAATCCCCGAGACCAAGGTGACAGCGGTCTATTGAACATGGATTAGAAGAATATTTTCATGAGTGATTTCCTCTTTTGTGTGTTGATTGAAGATTGAGAGTCTCTTGGTGCTTGTCTTTGACTATCCTTGAGATATGTTGTGGTGATTGTGGTACTCTCTTTGGATGGCCGCGGTGACATTGGGAAATCAATAGATTGAGAACTACGAACTTTGAGGTGTGATTTTGTAGCCCTACATAATTCTCGTCCTCTCTTGACCACAAAGGAATGACCTCCGAGCGCGTCTCCATTGCATGTTTTATGGGAAATATCATGTGATTATACTATGTTAATGTTGTTGGGAGTTGCCACTAGTGAAAGTATGAAGCCTAGGCATTGTTTCCACCATTTCAATACCATTTGTGCTCACGTTTACCACTTGTTTGCTTGCTGCACTTTTTATTACAGATTTATATTACTTTACTTTGCCACTCCTATCATCCATATTTTACCATCTCTTCGCCGAACTAGTGCACCTATACAACTCCTAGTTGTATTAGGTGTGTTGGGGACACAAGAGACTTCTTGTATCTTAGTTGCAGGGTTGCTTGAGAGAGACCATCTTCAACCTCTACTTCCCTGAGTTCGACAAACCTTAGGTCATCCACTTGAGGGAAATTGCTGCTGTCCTACAAACCTCTGCGCTTGGAGGCCCAACATAGTCTACAAGAATAGAAGCGTGTGTAGACATCAAGCTATTTCTGGCGCCGTTGCCGGGGAAGTAAGTGTTTGAAGGTATATCTTTAGATCTTGCAATTAAATCTTTTCGTTTCTTGTTTTTAGTTTCACTAGTTATGTTTATGGAAAACCGCACTCTTAGTTCGCTGCTTGGGGAGGGCCGCTTTACCACACCCGTGATAGAGAAGTCACCTCCACCTACTGAATGTATCCCGTTCCAAATACCACTTGGGATAATTGAAATAATTAGGAATGATTGTTATGATGGGACAGTCAATCCTAGTATTCATTTGTTGAAACTTACAGAACTTTGTGAGTTGTTTAAGATTTCAGGTTTGACAAGAGATGGAGTCATGAGGAAATTATTTGCCTTGTCACTGAAAGGAAAATAATTGGAATGGTATAGGCTACTAGATGACTCTCACCTGCTGGATTGGGAAGAGATCCAGTCTCTCTTTTACTCCAAGTTTTATCCTCTTCATGAAGTCCATGAGAATAGGAATTATGTTTATAATTTCTATCCTCATGACGGAGAGAGCATAGCTCAAGCTTGGGGGAGACTGAAAACGTTAATGCTAAAATGTCCTAACCATGGGCTCCCCAAAGATATGATTATTACTAATTTCTATGCGAGGCTCTCTCGACAGGATAAAGATTTGCTCGATGCTTCCTCTATGTGTTCTTTCACAAACGAAAAGATTGATGCTAAATGGGAACTCCTTGAAAGAATTCAACGCAACACTGAAGATTGGGAGATCGACAAAGGTAAAGAGTCAGGTATAATTTATGAGTATGATTGCATTAAGTCCTTTGTTGAAACTACAAGTTTTAATAAGTTTAGTGCTAAGTTTGGGCTTGATTCTCAACTCCTTGTTGATTTCCTCAAATCTTTTGCTTCACATCTTAATATGCCTAAGGAGGATTTGATCAAGCATCATGAACCTTTTAAAGAGATTTGCAAAGAAAATGAGATTGTTCATGATGATTGCAACATGCATGATCCAATTCCTAAAAATGAAGTTTTATATAAGCATGTTAATTTTTGTGGAGTGGATAGACCTTGTGAAAGGCCTATGATTGAAGAAGAGAAGTATTGTAAGCAACATAAGCATGAAAGAACAATCACTTGGGTCAAATATTTAAATGAAATTGCTAGAGAATTGTGTGACCTTTATCCTTTTACTTGTGAACTTTGCTGTATAGAGGGTCACTTTAATTTTCAATGCATGCACTTTCAAAACATAACTGTTAACCAGTTGTGTGATAACATGATCACCCCTGATCTTTATGATGAGCTTATGTTATTTTTGATGTGTGAAGAGTTATCAGAAAAGACTTCTTGGCTAGATGTTAATGCCATAGGAATAAAAACACTTTGCAAAATTGCCATCTCTATTGTGTTGTTAATTGCCATAAAAATGATTACATAAGTAAGATTAGAAAGGAGGGAACTTTACCAAAGTATAAAAATGTCTCTTATATTTCTGCTAATAAAAAGGAGAGTTTCTCCCAAGTTTCCCCTATTGTTTCTAATGATAAACCAGGATATGTGGAGAAGCTTCATCTCCAAGCACTCCCTCCTAAGGTGAAGAAGAAGAAAAAGAAGAGGAGGAGGAAGAGGAGCAAGAAGGAAGAAGAATGGGTATCAACCTGGCTTGAGCATATTCCTCCCATCAACTTTTATCCTAACGGTTGTAAGTTTAAAGAAGAAGGTGAGGTTTATTGCCTTAATTATCATCTTGATGATACGTCCGTAGGTACTATTGAAGATGATTTTGATTATGATATGCATGTTACTTATTGTGATTGGAAAAATGATGATAATGCTACTTATGATCTTGAAAATCTTTTTGGTACCAACTCTGAAAGTGATGATATGGAAAGCTCTAAGCTTGGGGATGATAGGATTGCAAATCCTTTACCCACTAGTGATGTGATAATTGATAATTCTTTTGCTAGTAAGAATAAAGACAACATGTTTACAAATATAGTTGCTAGCAATGATAATGCTCTTCTCTACTATGATGATGTTATAACTCCAATCTATAGTGATTATAAAGGTACCAATGACATAAGGAGAAATTATCCTTATGAAACTTGTCATAATCATGGAGGGAATTACTCCCTTGTTGAACACCATCTTCCTAATACACAATTAATCTATAGTTTTCAAGTTGTTTATGATAGTCCTACTCCCACTATTACCAATGAGAAAGATTATGCTTATGTGGAGAGTAAGAGTACCTTTTTGCATGTGGATCATGGTAACAATGCTTTATGTGATGCTTATATTGTCGAGTTTATTCGTGATCCCACTGAAAATTATTATGAGAAGGGAACATATGCTTATAGATATTTCAATAATATCAAGTTCCCTCTCTTTATGTTGAAGGTTTTGAAGCTGCACTTGTTTTGTCTTCCTATGCTTATTGCTTTGTGCTTCAATGAATTATTCTATTGCAATATTCCTATGCATAGGAAGCATGTTAGGCTTAAATGTGTTTGGTATTTTCTTCTTGATTCTCTCTTTTGTTCTTCAACTCTTATTCCTACGAGAGCATCATTAAAGTCTTAAGCCTATCTTTATGGCTATAAAGAAAGAGCTCTAGGGAGACAACCCTTGTTATCTTTGCTTTCAGTTTGTTCTTTCAGTTTTTAGTGGTCTTGATGTTTATTACTACTGTAGCAACAACATTGTATCTTTATTTTTCAGCTTTGTGCCAATTTTAGCCTCTGATTGCAAGAAAGTTCAAAAGTTGTGACAAGCTGTCCAGAAAACAGATTCTGTCCTTGGAAAGAAAAATTCGAATAAAATCACCAGATCATCTTTTTGATCTGAATTTTTTTGACAGCATGCTCTATACAATTGGTTTCGAGCGTCCGTTCTGAGTTTTTTGATTTGAGTTGCAGAAGTACCCCAAAAAAATTATTTACTACCTGCTGGTCTGTTTTTCACAGATTCTGCCCTGTTTTGCCTTTTCTTCGTTTTGCAGACCTTAAGCTTGCTTTTTCTTTGCAAAAACTTTTTGGCGATCTTGAGAAACAGTAGACCTTCAAGAATATCTTTGTTTCCAGTAGATAAAAATTATTTTATTGTGGGTACTAACCTCTCTAATCAGATTATGATGAGTTATGTATGAAGGGAGTTTTCAAGTGTGCGAGGGAAGATGATAAAAGAAGATTCAGGAGTGTCAAACGCTCAAGCTTGGGGATGCCCCCATGCACCCCCAAGAAATATCCAAGGAGACTCAAGCATCTAAGCTTGGGGATGCCCCCGTGCATCCCCTTCTCCATCAACAATTATCAGTTCGTCCTTCGTTCCACTATATTTTTATCACATCATGCGTTATGTGCTATGCTTGGAGCGTCTTGCTCTTTTCTTTTTAGTTTATTTAGTTTTACTTGCTGTTTTTAACAAGTTGGATCCTAGCCTTCATTGTTTGGGAGAGAAACACGCTCCACCCCACTGTAGAACACAACATAGGCTTGCATGCGTATCTTCTTGTGTGTGTTCTTTATCTTTTCATATCTGCTGTCATGCTTAGCTCTTAGTTTTCATGCTTATCTTTTTAAGAGCTTTTGTTTAGGTTGTTGCTTCTAGAACTCTCTTGAGTTATCATGCTTCTCTTGTTAAGAGAGTTGGCTTCTGTGGCACTGGTTGATATGTCTATGATAAAAATGCTATGTGCATAATGGTGCTCAGTAGTTCATGTTTTCTTATGGTTAGTCTCAAATAGCTGGGGGTTCTTAATGTGTTATTGAAGTACCAACATGATTTGTTTGCCTATGATGTGGTATGGTTTAGTGATATCTTCCTCCAAGAATTTATTTTGATTGACTTGGCATATGCTCACGCATATTTAAGACTGTAAAGAAAGTCTATCAAGCCTTGATGATCTTTAATTTCTGAGTAGTGATATAACTTCCATGCTCGATTCAATGTTGCTTTGTCGCTCGGCATGATTATGGCCGTCATTGCTCTCTTAGTTGGTCGCTCCCAGTCTTTTGCTAGCCTTCACCTGTACTAAGCGGACTGACTGCTTGTGCATCCAAAATCCTTGAAACCAGTTATGCCATATGAGTCCACCATACCTTCCTATATATGGTATTTACTTGCCATTCCTAACGAAGACTTTCTTGTACCATCTCAAAATTATTCAAAAGCATTTCTCTTTTGTGCCTCTGCTTTAGCTCATGAGGAAGTAGTAGGTAATTCATGATCTTCTTATGTTGGACAAATTTTACCCCGGGATTGCATGTCTAATCTGCAAACCCCTAATACGAGGAGGGACTGGCATGAGTGCGCCCAGATCACAAAAGATAATAGCAACAAACAAACCCTCCTTCACGCTTTGTTCATGAGAAATCAGAAAACTCTGGCAGTGATAAACAAAGGAGATTAAGGGGATGTGATCGTCCCCGCGTGGGAGCCGTTCCTCAAAATTTGTCCAGCATAAGAAGTAATTGGGTTATCTACTAGCATTCGTTGATGAATTATGCACCTCCCAAAAGCTTTTTATCTCTGTTTTTAAAACCACGAGCTCTGGTACTTGTTTATTCTTTGCTTCCAGCCACGGGTTTTCAACCTTGCCATCAAAATCCATGGTTCGAAAGTCTCCACCTTCTTTCTTCAAAGCACCAACTATTGAGAGCATGATTGTCATTCTGAGTGTAATGTGTATTGTCCCAAAGTACCATTATCTTCTGCATGATTGTGATATTGCTTATTCTGAAATCATTGTATCTAGTCGTCACTTAAACTTCGGAGGTGCTCCTGCATTTATTTTTTGCTTCACTAAAGGGGGCAAGCGAGGTATCACTTTGTCATGTTTGCACACCATGCTCACTACAAATCTATTGGGTGTTTCAGTATCATATTGTAAACTTTCAGTTCTTTGTGATATTCTCATGAGGCAACTTAATTACTAAAGATTCATTATCTCAATAAGCATTTGTCATGTGATTGTGAAAGACTCTTTGGTAGCATGTCACCACAGAAATTGTGCTTGTGATCATTTACCTACTCGAGGACGAGCAGGAATTAAGCTTGGGGATGTTGATACGTCCCAAACGTATCTATAATTTCTGCTTGCTCCATGCATGTTTTGGGTGATATTGCTATGCTTTTGATACACTTTCATACACTTTTGATCATATTTGGACTAACCTATTAACTCAGTGCACCCCAGTGCCAGTTTCTGTTTTCTGCTGTTTTTGTATTTCAGGTTTTCTCATTACTTAAATTGCCAGAAAAATTCCAGGAAAAATATATAAAAAATCAGCGCTCCAGAAGCTTCCATGTGCCAGAAGTGGGGCCAAAGGTGGGCCAGAGGGGCCCCAGGCACCCTGATGGCGCAGCCCCACCCCTGGCCGCGCCGGGGGGCCGCCTGGGGGGCTCCTACCTCCTCTGGTGCCCTACTTGGCCTCCTATTTATTCTCCTGTCGCGGAAACCCTGATTCCAGAACCCTTTTCTCCAGAAGCAATTCCGATCTCCGCCGCCATCGCCACCAAGTTTCGGGGGACCAGAATTCCTGTGCCAGCATCCTGCCGAGATGGGGAAGTGCCCCCGGATTCATCTCCATCGACGTTGCTTCCTCCCTCCATGATGCGGGAGTAGTTCCTCCTCGGGGCTGAGGTTTCTACCAGTAGCTATGTGGTCAATTCTCTCTCCCATGATGTGATCTTCGTTGTGATCATAGGCTATGTTAATCTAGGGTGATCCCATGATATTTCCCCTTCCTCTATGTATTGGATTGATGTACTCACTTGTCTTTATCTAGTATAATCCCCGAGACCAAGGTGGCAGCGGTCTATTGGACATGGATTAGAAGAATATTTTCATGAGTGATTTCCTCTTTTGTGTGTTGATTGAAGATTGAGAGTCTCTTGGTGGTTGTCTTTGACTATCCTTGAGATATGTTGTGGTGATTGTGGTACTCTCTTTGGATGGCCGCGGTGACATTGGGAAATCCATAGATTGAGAACTACGAACTTTGAGGTGTGCTTTTGTAGCCCTACATAATTCTCGTCCTCTCTTGACCACAAAGGAATGACCTCCGAGCGCGTCTCCATTGCATGTTTTATGGGAAATATCATGTGATTAGACTATGTTAATGTTGTTGGGAGTTGCCACTAGTAAAAGTATGAAGCCTAGGCCTTGTTTCCACCATTGCAATACCATTTGTGCTCACGTTTACCACTTGTTTGCTTGCTGCACTTTTTATTACAAATTTATATTACTTTGCTTTGCCACTCCTATCATCCATATTTTACAATCTCTTCGCCGAACTAGTGCACCTATACAACTCCTAGTTGTATTAGGTGTGTTGGGGACACAAGAGACTTCTTGTATCTTAGTTGCAGGGTTGCTTGAGAGAGACCATCTTCAACCTCTACTTCCCTGAGTTCGACAAACCTTAGGTCATCCACTTGAGGGAAATTGCTGCTGTCCTACAAACCTCTGCGCTTGGAGGCCCAACATAGTCTACAAGAATAGAAGCGTGTGTAGACATCAACTCCTCCAACCCGGTCGATAACATGTTAGTTGCGACTAGAAATCTTGCCGCGCTTCTAATCACGGCGAATTCTCCAATTGAGATCGAGGCATGGAACGCCATTGAGATGCTACAAACTGATGTTGCTTAGCAGGAAAACTACTCTTATAGTCAACAGCGGATTCACTCTACCCCACATCCGAGTCACAACAGAAGTCGGCACGCCTAGTCACCCTTAGTCTCTAGGAACGCATGACGGTGCCGTGAAGAGCTGTGTGACCCGCCCCGGCGTGAAGTCCCAGATGCTCAAGTGATCGTCGACGCGGTTCGAGGGGCGTGAGAAGCAGAAGAGGCAGGAGCTCAACACCCGCCCACCTCAACCCCCGTGGTCTCACAAGGTGGAGGGCTGAATACAAGAACCATTGTATTCCATTGGAACCATTGGAATACACCCGCCCACCTCATCCCAATTACATGGCTGACCTTGATCCAGCTTCTTGGATTGAAAGTTATGAGCTCGCCATGGACATGCCAGATGTCAGTGATGTCGTTTGTGCCAAATACTTGACCATGATGCTGGAGGGGCCATGATGCGTGTCCAACATATCTATAATTTTTGTTTATTCCATGCTGTTATATTATCATTCTTGGATGTTTTACAATCATTTTATAGCAACTTTATATCATTTTTTGGTACTAACCTATTGACATAGTGCCCAGTGCAAGTAGTTGTTTTTTCCTTGTTTTTTGCATCACAAAAAATCAATACCAAATGGAGTCCAAATGCAGCGAATCTTTTTGGAGAATTTTTTTGGACCAGAAGACCCACGATGGGCCAAAGAAGTACCAGAGGGGAGTCCTGAGGTGGGCACAGCCCACCAGGGCATGCCCAGGAGCCCAGGCATGCCCTGGGGGTCGTGCCCCCTCAGTGCCCCCCGCACCGCCTCTTCAGCCTATAAATCATTAAAATTCCAGAAACCCTAGGGGAGTTGACGAAACTTGGTCTAGCCGCCACAAGTTCCAGAACCACGAGATCCAATCTAGACACCATCACAGAGGGGTTTATCATCCTCATTGGTGCCTCTCCGATGATGCGTGAGTAGTTTATTATAGACCTATGGGTCCGTAGGCAGTAGCTTGATGGCTTCTTCTCTCTATTTGATTCTCAATACAATGGTCTCTTGGAGATCTATTTGATGTAACTCTTTTTGCGGTGTGTTTGTTGGGATCCGATAAACTTTGAGTTTATTATCAAATCTATATCCATGAAAGTTATTTGAGTCTTTTTGATCTCTTATATGCATGATTACTTATAGCCTCGTATTTCTTCTTCGAATCTTTGGTTTGGTTAGGCCAACTAGATCAATTTTTCTTGCCATGGGAAGAGGTGCTTTCTGATGGGTTTGATCTTGCGGTGTTCTTTCCCATTGATAGAAGGGGCAGCAAGACACGCATGTATTGTTGCTATTAAGGATAACAAGATGGGGGCTATTCCTACATGAATATATCTCTTCTACATCATGTCATCGTTCTTATTGCGCCACTCCATTTCTCCATGAACTTAATACACTAGATGCTTGCTGGATAGTGGTCGATGTGTGGAGTAATAGTAGTAGATGCAGGCAGGAGTCGGTCTATTAATCTTGGACGTGATGCCTATATAATGATCATTGCATGGATATCATCATAACTATTCGATTTTCTATCATTTTCCCAACAGTAATTTGTTTACCCACCATGTGGTATTTCTTGAGAGAGGCCACTAGTGAAATCTATGACCCCCGGGTCTATTCTTTACCATATTTTCCTTCTGATCTACTATTTGCCTATGCGATCTATTTTTGTTTGCTTTTATTTTCAGCTCTATATTATCAAAAACCCCAAAATATCTTGCCGTATTTTATTTGTTGTTCTTTTATTTGCATCTATCAATCTACACAAGTACCAATCTTTTACCCACGAGGGATTGACAAGACCTCTTACACGTTGGGTTGCAAGTATTTGTTCTTTGAGTGCACATACCGTTTATATGGTGTTGCTTGAGTCTCCTACTGGTTCGATAACCTTGGTTTCACATCTGAGGGAAATACCTACCATAGCTGTGCTGCATCTCCCTTCCTCTTTGGGGAAATACCGACGTAGTTCAAGCGACATCAAGCTGGCTCGTACTTGGTTAAAGAACCTGCCCCAACTCCATCAACATGTGGGAAAAATTGAAAGAGCGTTTCATCAAGAATTTCCAAGGAACTTTCAAGCGCCCGATGACGATTGTTGACTTACAACAAAGCATGCACCGTGACGATGAGTCGGCCCATCATTGGTCTCGCTGGGTTGCGGAGATTATCCACTCTTCAGATAGCATTACAGCGTCTAAGGCCGTCTTTATCTTGGAGAAAAACTGTCACTTCCAACCTTTCATTTAGAAGCTCGGTCGGCTCAAGTGGAAGGTTTAGGACATGTGCGATCTCATGGATGTCGTCACCAGGTACGCTGGTCTGACAGTACAAAAGATCCTAGTTCAGATGATGACAAATCTGGCAAGGGCAAGAAAAATGATGGCATCAAGGGTCATTAGCAGAGCACGTCAAATCACAATGGTAATCACAACAATCAAGGCTATGGTGGCAAGCACAAACACCCGGAGGGCGGATCAGATTTTGTTGCTAACACCAACACTAGATTCCACGACCATAAGCGAAAGAATTATGGAAGGCCTTACAATGGGAACAAGCCTCGTAATTACGAGGAGGCGCTTAAAGCCCCTTGACCGAAACACAGTACTCCGGATAAGCCAGCAACCACTCTTTGGAAAAATGTTTTATTATGCAACATGTCCGCAACCAGGCTTACCAGAATCATCAAGGCGGCTCAGGACCTGACTTCCCCGGGGTCGGCTCATCTGGTGGATTTCCAGGTCCCGGTTACCAAGGCTTTGGCGGCTCAGGATCTGGCTACCAGGGTTCTAGAAACAATGGAGGTAATCAACGATATGGCCAAGGCATTCAACAACAAGGTAACCAGTCAAGTTTTTAGAGCAACCCCAAGTAGTTGAACACCTGGCCAGTACCATGGCTTCACAACCAGTACATGCAAGCGGGATCGAAAGCTCCAAAAATGTGTCATCAACACAGTCGAGCCAGCGGTTCCTGAGTACTTGAACTGGTCGGAGCAACCAGTTACATGGAGTAGGGAGGATCACCCCCCCATTGAGAATCCGGGTTGTCTAGCTTTGGTAGTGGCACCTCAAGTCGACGGTTATATGCTCACTAAAGTGCTTATGGATGGATGAAGCAACATCAACATCCTGTATTACGACACCTTGAGATGTATGAACTTGCCGGAAAAACAACTCCTGCCGCCCTCGACCATTTTTCAGGGGATCGTTTCCGAAAAGTCTGTGTCGGTGTCAAAATCGGGAGACCTCGGGGTAGGGGGTCCCAAGTAGTGGATCTTGGATCAATGGGGAACAAGGGACGATGAACACGACGTTTACCCGAGTTCGGGCCCTCTCAAAGAGGTAATATCCTATGTCTTGCTTGATTATATTGGATGTGTAATATGGTTACAGAGTAGATCTACCTCGAGATTAGCATGAGCTAAACCCTAAGGTAATGAGGTGTTGGATGTATCTCTATCCCTAAGACTACAACCCTCGGTTTATATAGAGACCAGTAGGGTTAGGGTTACAGGAGATCGATTATAATAAGAGGTAGAAATATCCTGCCTATCCTTGACTTGGAGGGCACACCATGGCTTCATGGATCTTCTGTCATTATACGACTTCAGTAGTCCGGCCCACATCCAATGGGTTGGCACCCCGAGGACCCCTTAGTTCATAACTCCCTCGGTAGCCCCTGATCTAGCCTCCAACGCCGGAGATTGTCTTATAGCCTCTTCATATCACCGGCTTGCGAGATGAGTTCTTCCGCCCCTTCATTCGGTTTGGAGCCGTATTAATCTTGTCAAATACTATCTGGAACCCGGACCAATATCGTGATCGGGCTCGGACAGTTTCAGGAATCCGAGATCCGAAGAAATCTCGAGATTGAGGTGGGACCCTTGGAGTTTAATGCCATACCTCGGGGCAAGGGCTCCGGGAACCATTTAAGAAGGCGTGCGGCCCAATGCCATCTTTTTCCGAGCCTGTCCTTCTAGCTTCAAGGCGAGACACCTATTTATAGATCCAAAGGTGCGGGGGACAATTTACCTTCCCCTTCCACAAGGAATATCATGGAAGAAATTCCCAGGCGCCATGGCCGACCTCCCAGGTTCATCCTCGCGCCCACACGATCCACTCCCAGGCGATTGGTCAAGCTGTTCACTCTCACACATTCAGCTGAGCCGCTTGCGGACGCATGGCTACCTCCCTCCGGCAGATTTGGTTCCCGTCCACGCTGGTCTAATCTCTGTCGATGGCCAAGCCCTTGCTGAGAACTCCCCCGCCCCGGGTAAGGAGGAGAGGGTATGTCTCGTGCCCTTCCTTCTAAGAGGTTTGGGATTTCCAATTCACCCATTTTTACGTGGCTTGTTAGAGTTCTAAGGGATCCAGCTCCACAACCTCACCCCGAGGTCCATATTGCACATTTCTAGTTTTGTGGCCCTTTGCGAGATATTCTTGAGTTGTGAGGCCCACTTCGAATTGTGGAGGAAGTATTTTTTTATCGGCCCCCGCCTCCGGGGAGGATCCATATTCGAGGTGGGTGTCGCTGAAGTATGGCGGATAGCCAGGACATGACATCCAATTGGAACTCCGCGAAAAGATCCTGAGGAATGGACCTTGGAGTGATTCTATATCGATGATGTTCCCCTTACCGATCCATTTCGGCAAGGGCTGCCCGAATACTCAAGCGATCCACCTATAAAGCGGTTCAATTGGTGGCCCAAAGACCCTTCCCAACAGGACAGCGAAGAGGTACGTTCGTTGGCTGCCAAAACCAGGCTGCTAACTAGCAGTAAGCTGACCATGATCGAAGTGATGGCCATTGCCATTACCCGATGTGTGAAACCCCTCCAGCAGAGGACTCATCCTTTATGGTGCTATAATGGAACTAGCGACACAACCCGCTACACGGACAAGAGCCAGACGATAAGATGGCTCTGGCAAAAATATTGGCCAATCTCTTCAAGGGAGAGGAGGAAGATTTCGCTTAAATGAGTATCCAGGAAGGTTTCTCCGGATACAATCCGACAGATTGTGTAAGCCATAGTCAATTGTCTTAAGTTCATAGATTACGCCCGAACTCTGACTGGTTGCATTTTAACAGGGATGAAGGCATCAAGTTGAGTCCATTAATTGCCCTCATCCTCAACCGGAGGATCATTCCCGTGATGACGATCGATTTTGAAAACAGGGTCTTTTATCAGGAAAGCCTTCACGGCGCCAAGGTAGCTCTGACAGTCGACCACCCCAGGGCTCTTCCCTCTTCCACGGTAAGTGAAAGAGGACCCTCTCCCGAACAGGGCGCTCATCTCGCACTATTCCTAACGTGTTGACTTTTGCTCCCAAGGGTCGCCGCACTACGCGTCAGACAGTCTTGGGAGGAGCACGGACCGCACCAGCTTTGGCCCTTAACAGGGGATCAAAACGGAAGGCCTCTGTTGAAGCGGAAGCAACCGCCACTCGACCCAGAGGTGACGTGTTTTGGAATTACAGCAAGGGTTGCTTTTAATACCTTTTTTCTAAAGCTTGCTTAATTTTACAGAAGAAGAATGCCACTGCATCAGTCCAAAGACTCTCCGGGCATGCCGAATTGTAGCTCCGGTTCTAAGTCTTTGGCACAAGCCAGAGCCTCCTCCGAACATGCGGCTCCCGGCGTGCCGCCGGCTGATTCTGGCGATGTTTCGGTTAGCAACTCCGAAGTTGAGAGCATACTGAATCACCGCCGCCGGAGGGAAACTTTACGGCATACTGCCTTTGCCGACCAGGAATTTAGTGCCTTTAATTCGGTAGATGTGTACCTTGGAGAGGCCCGGACAGGTCTTGAAGGGATCGCCGACCGTTTTGCTACCAAATTGCTGGTACGTAACTAAAATAGCTTAAAAGCAGACTGTGTTCCCTAACCAACTAGCCCCCAAGCCTTAATTTGGGCGGGACAACCAAGTTAAGGATTTGAAGTGATACAATTTTTGTAAGCCGCAAGAGAGCAGAGCAACAAGCTATCCGAGGACCTTGAGGTAATCCGGACACAGTTGGTCAACACCAAGGCCGAACTGGATGCGACTCGAAAAGCCACCGGCGAATTGTCTGGTAAGTAGAAAAGTTGTTTTGCAAAGCGTAGAAAGATATATGTTGTATTCTATGTATTAACACCTTGTTCTCCATACAACTACGGAAGCCATAAGCGAGTTGCGGAAGGAGCTGGAGACTGGCAAACGAGTGTTGACGCGAAGTCATGAGGAGAAAAATGAGCTCAAGGCAAAGAATCAGCGGAAAGAAAATGAAATTAAGATTTTGAAATCTCAACTGGCACAAGCCTTGGAGGAGAACCAAAAACTCAAAGGCAACATATTTGGTGAGTATCAAATTTGCCTAACTAGCAGTGTGATCGCCATGAAGTGTTAACAACGATATGTTGTACCTTGTGTTTAGGCCTCCTAACAGGGCGGCGCGAGGAAGAGGCCAGTTCCTACGGTGGGAACCTTTTAAAGGAACTAACCAAGGCTCACAAGAAGGCTCGGAAGGCCATGAAGGGCATGGTCAAGGCTTTATGGCCGTCGGATGTGCCGCCAGAGAGTATGGCCGAACTGGGTGAACGCTTTAAAGGAGCCCAACGATGATTTGAATTGTGGAAGATCTCAGTGTGTCCAGAGGGAGCGCACGAGGCCTAGGCGATGGTAAAGACCCGTTACACCAAGCTGGATCTGGAGCATATGGCTCGACTTGGACCAGCGGGCCCTGATGGTCAAAAGATACCCCTTAATTTGGTGTATGAAGATGTGGTGCCCGCCGCTCGCTATTGTCGGCAAGATTGTGCTTTAGACCGTCTGATATACAGTGTCGACCAGGAGTAGTTTTGTCAATTATATGTATATATGCACTTTAGTTTGACCGACCTCGACCCACATTTTTATTTTAAAAGAATGTTGTCTTTATCGACCATCAGCTTCTACCTCCCCGACCAGTGATTGAGAAGTGTTCCGTACTACGTGCCTCGGGAAACAAGGCAACACTTTGGGTAACCAGGCAATCCGGCCATCTGGCTCGAACAGACGAAACATGAGCAGGGAGTTATGTTATATTACTGTTTGACGTAAGAAACATCTTCAGATGAAAATAGTTCCTCCAAAGGTTCCTTTCTTCGGGTAAAATTATAGTCCAGATACGTGAGATCAACGGAAACCAATGGCTTCAAAAAACCTTGGTGGTAAGCGCGAGGACAAATTCACTTCCCTTGGGCCGACTTATTGTATTTTGTAAGAACGCTAGCTTACGGCTTCACCCGTCTGAGGTATGGTCCCGGATGACCTGATCGTAACAATCGCAGAGGAGCTCCCTTTACTCCCTAGCCGAACGATCGGGGGCGTAGGGTTAAACACAGGAGCCAGGCAACCCAGCTTGGCAAAGATCTTGAGTCAAATAAGTGCATATGTTAGCTTAAAAGATATGATAAGGATGCAATCGAGACGAATGCGATTTATATTGATTATATTATTCGGCTCTTCTAAAGGAGCCCCCATGCAAACCTGGGTGTTACATTCAATGATGTATGTAGTATGAGCTTAGTATAGTTCGGTTTAGCCGAATGCTCGCCATATCAAAATTAAAAGAAGAAAACAAAGAGAGATGAGGATGTATACGGGTGGCGATGTCGAACTCAGGCATAAAAACGCCATAGTTGGGCTGCGTTCCACGGGTTCGGCTCAAGGCAGTCATCGGACGGGCGGCGAAGGCGATATGCTCCTCCTACAGGTACTTCATCAATGATGTACATGCCCTCCCATTTGGGTGAGAGTTTATGCTTCTATTTTTCGGGGAGCCAAAGGACGAGGTCGCCCATGTTGTAAAGCGCGGATCGAGTCCGAGCTATATCCCGTTCTCCTTCAAGAGCGTCCAAGTCATCCTGCCGATCCAGCTCGGCTTCTTTTTCTTCGTACATGTGCACTCTAGGCGCGTCATGGATGAGGTCGCATGGGAGGACAGCTTCCGCACCGTATACCATAAAAAGGGTGTGATCTGGTTGATCGGCTAGGGGTAGTGCGCAACCCCCATAATACGGAATCGAGTTCCTCGACCCAATGGCAATCTGATTGTTCAAGTGACCGTACTAGGCAAGGTTTGATGCCACTCATAATGAGCCCGTTGGCCCGTTCTACGTGCCCATTGGTTTGTGGATGTTACACCAAAGCATAGTAGAGCTTAATGCCCATTTTGCCGCACCAGTCTTTGACTTCCTGGGCGGTGAAGTTGGTACCGCTATCGGTAATTATGTTGTGCGGGATACCATAACGGTGTACGCCGTCAGATAAGAAGTCGACGACTGGTCCGGATTCTGCCAAAGTGACGGGCCGTGCCTCAATCCACTTGGTGAATTTGTCGACCATGACCAATAGGTACTTCTTTTTCTTTGCCCCCCCCCTTTGAGTGGCCCTACCATGTCGAGTCCCCCATACCGTGAAAGACCATGTTATCGGTATCGTTCGAAGAGCTGTGGGGGTATGTGGCTTTGATTTGCGAACAGCTGGCATCCAACCCAATGTTAGACTAATGTCCAGGCATCCTCACGGGCGGTAGGCCAGAAGAATCCTACTCGGAAAGCCTTGCTGACCAAGGCCCGAGCTGCCGCGTGGTGGCCGCCCATGCCCGCGTGTATTTCTGCAAGGATCTGTTGCCCCTCTTCTTTGGAGATGCACCTTTATAAGATTCCCATGGTGCTCTTTTTTTAGAGTTCACCCTCATAGACCTTGTATGCTTTAGAGCACCGGACTATACGCCGTGCCTTCGTCTCATCTTCCAGGAGCTATTGTCGCATGAGGTAGGCGAGCAGAGGTTCTGTCCAGGGGGCGATTACGAGCATGATTTCTTGGGCGGAAGGTGTTTCCTCGAGTGCGGAGCCGCCGATGATATGATCATCAGGTTCGTTTTTTGGGGAAACATTGTGAGCGGGCTCATTGATTAGTGCACCTGCATCATTGTCCTGCCATACTACGGAGGGCTTGAAGAGCCGCTCGAGGAATGTGTTTTTGGGAATCAGGTCGCGCTTGGCGCCCATGCGGACGAGGACGTCTGTGGCTTGATTGATGTCTCTAGAGACATGGCAGAATTCTAGGCCCTCGAACCGGGCCGATATCTGGAGGACCGCGTTTCTATATACCACCATCTTGGGGTCCTTGGTGTCGAATTCGCCGTTGACTTGAGATATCGCTAGGTTTGAATCTCCCCTTACTTCGAGGCGCTGCACCCCCATTGACGTGGCCATCCGAAGACCATGTAGACATACCAAAAATGTCACCTGTAGGGGATGTGAGAACTACCCTAGCCCCTAGTCCGGCTAACATTTTTGAGCCATCGAAATGCGTCGTCCAGTGCGAATATGTACTGTATTCCCGGGGTAGTTTGGCTTCAATCCATTCAGCTATAAAATCAGCCAGCACCTGAGATTTAATAGCTCAGTGTGGTCTGTATTTTATTTAGAAAGGAAGGAGCTCAATGGCCCATTTGGCGATGTGGCCCATGGCATCCCTGTTGTTGATTATATCATTCAAGGGAACCTCTGATGCCACTGTGACCGAACATTCTTGGAAGTAGTGTCATAGTTTTTGGGACGCCATGAAAACCATACATGCTATCTTTTGATAGTGTGGGTATCGTGACTTACATGGCGTAAGTACTTCAGACACATAATAGACTGGCTTCTGGACTTGGAACTTCCAGCCCTCAGACTCTCACTCCACGACGAGCACCGCGCTGACTACCTGATTGGTGGATGAAATGCATAGTAGCATGGGCTCGCCGACGCCAGGTGCGGCTAGGATAGGTTTGCCAGCGAGAAGTGTTTTAATCTCCTCAAGCGCCACAATTTCTTTGCTTGTCCATCGGAAGTTCTTGGTCTTTCTTAGCAGTCTGTTGAGAGGCAGCGACTTTTCTCCGAGGCGAGATATGAAGCGGCTCAAAGCTGCCACGCATCCTGCCAATTTCTGGACATGCTTGAGCTCTATTGGTATTACGAGATGGGATAGCGCTCTAGTTGTGTCTAGGTTGGCCTCGATTCCTCAATGGGAAACGATGAATCCGAGCAACTTTCTGGCAAGGACCCTGAAGAAACATTTTTCCGGGTTGAGCCGTATATCATAAGCTTGCAAGTAGTCGAAGGTTTGGCAGAGATCGTCTACCAGTTGGTCGATGTTTTTGGTTTTGACAATGATACGTCTCCATCATATATACTTTTCCAAACTCTTTTGCCCTTGTTTTGGACTCTAATTTGCATGATTTGAATGGAACTTACCCGGACTGATACTGTTTTCAGCAGAATTGCCTTGGTGTTATTTTTGTGCGGAAATAAAAGTTCTCGGATTGACCTGAAAATTGACGAAGAATATTTTTGGAAAATATAAAAAATATTGGCGAAAGAATCAACCTGAGGGGACCCACCAGCTGACGACAAGGGTGGGGGGCGTGCCCTACCCCCCTAGGCGTCCCGCCATGCCTTGTGGGTCCCATGAAGCTCCACCGACCTCAACCCCAACTCCATATATTCACGTTCGGGGAGAAAAAATTTAGAGAGAAGGATTCATCGCGTTTTACGATACGGAGCCGCCGCCACCTCCTCTTCTTCCCCGGGAGGGCAAATCTAGAGTCCGTTCAAGGCTCCGAAGAGTGGAATCTGTCGCCGTCGTCATCATCAACCTTCCTCCATCACCAATTTCATGATGCTCACCGCCATGTGTGAGTAATTCCATTGTAGGCTTGCTGGAGGGTGATGGGTTGGATGAGATTTATCATGTAATCAAGTTAGTTTTGTTAGGGTTTGATCCCTAGTATCCATTATGTTATGAGATTGATGTTGCTATGACTTTTCTATGCTTAATGCTTGTCACTAGGGCTCGAGTACCATGATTTCAAATCTGAACCTATTATGTTGTCATGAATATGCACGTGGTATTGATCCGATCTTGCAAGTTGTAGACACCTATTACGAGTTATGATCCACATACCCCAAGGTGACAATAATTGGGATTCTTTCCGGTGATTGTCGTAGTTTTAGTAATTCATGTATTCACTAAGTGCTAATGCTTTATTCTGGTTCTCTATTAAGAGGAGGCCTTAATATCCCTTAGTTTCCATTACGACCTCACTTCCACGGGAGGGTAGGACAATAGATATCATGCAAGTTCTTTTCCATAAGCATGTATGACTATATACGGAATACATGCCTACATTGTATTAATGAATTGGAGCTAGTTCTGTGTCACCCTAGGTTATAAATGCTACATGGTGAATATCATCCGACATCTATCATTACTGATCGATTGCCTATGAGTTCATTTCATATTGATCCTTGCTTTGTTACTTTCGTTACTGTTGCTGTTACAATTGCTACAAATCTTCTATTGTTACTTTTGCCACTGTTACCGTTACTTCCATATTACTTTGCTACTAAATACTTCGCTGCAGATATTAAGTCTTTCAGGTGTGGTTGAATTGACAACTCAACTGCTAATACTCGTGAATATTCTTTGGCTCCCCTTGTGTCGAATCACTAAATTTGGGTTGAATACTCTACCCTCGAAAACTATTGCGATCCCCTATACTTGTGTGTTATCAAGATCTTTTTATGGCGCATTTGCCAAGGAGCATTGCTATATTTGCTGAGTCACTTGGGATTTATATCTGTTGATCACTATGAAGAATCTGAAGGATGATAGAACCAAGATCGCTCCCTCTAGGATGAGGGGAGGTAAGGAACTGCCATCTAGCTCCGCACTTGATTGGCCTTATGTTTTGAGTAAGCTTGCGACACCACCACCTGCTATTAATCCTGATATGTCGCAAGTAATTGATGATGCTACTTCTGCTATGAATGATACTTATGATGATGCTACTACTTTGCTTGATGATGTGCCACTAGGTGAATTTATTGATGAACAACTTGTTAGAGTTAGAGATATTGAGAATGCTGAAATTGATGAAACTGCTAAAACCGATGAAGTCTTTGAAACTGAAAATTATGATACTCCTTTTAGATCTAGCATACCTATATATGAATTGCCTGATATACCTGAAGGTTATGTTATGGAGGGAGTGGTAGCTAGAGACTTTCTTGCTTGTAAGGATAGAGATGATCTTAAGAAATTATTATGCAAGTGGAAAGAAAAATCTTTGAATGCTAGAATGCAATATGATCCTGAGTTTGCTACTTCACCTATCCGTGTTACTGATCGGGATTATGAGTTCTCTATTGATCCTTATTTAATTACTTTGGTTGAATCTGATCCTTTCCATGGTTATGAATCTGAAATTGTTGTGGTACATCTTACTAAATTGAATGGTATAGCCACCCTATTTGCTCATGAGGAAAAAAACTACAATTACTATATTCTTAAGTTGTTTCCTTTCTCATTAAAGTGTGATGCTAATATATGGTTTAATTCTCTTGCTCCTGGTTGTGTGCGTAGTCCCCAGGATATGATATATTACTTCTCTGAAAAATATTTTCCAGCTCATAAGAAGCAAGCTGCCTTACAGGAAATATTTAACTTTGTGCAATTTTAAGAAGAGAGTCTCCCACAATCTTGGGGGAGGCTTCTCCAATTACTTAATGCTTTGCCTGATCATCCTCTCAAGAAAAATGAAATACTTGATATCTTTTATAATGGACTAACTGATGCTTCTAGGGACCACCTAGATAGTTGTGCTGGTTGTGTTTTCAGGGAACGAACTGTTGAGCAAGCTGAAAAACTACTGAATAATATATTGAGCAATGATAATGATTGGACTCTTCCTGAACCACCTCCGAAGCCAACTCTGAAGAAAATAGGTATTCTATTTCTAAGTCTCGAAGATATCCAAGAGGCAAAGAAATCTATGAAAGAAAAATATATTAAAGCTAAAGATGTTAAGAATCTACGACCCATTGAAGAAATACATGGCCTTGATAACTCGACACAGGTAGTTGAGGTAAATTCTCTCTATAGATTTGATGAAGGTAATATTCCTCATAATAAGTCTGCTAGCCAATGCTTGGATGAGTTTGATAATTTTATTGTTAAACAAGAAAACTTCAATGCTTATGTTAGTAGACAATTGAAACGTAATGATTATATGTGTAGAACTGTTAATGATCTTAAGATTATTAGTTAACATGCTTCTATGGTAAAAAATCAAGTAGAACAAGTACTTGAGGCACAAGATGATTTGATCAATGAGATGAATAGTAAGAACAAAGATAATGCTGTTAGAGTTGTGACTAGATGTGGTAAAATGACTCAGGAACCTTTGTATCCTGAAGGTCTTCCTAAGAGAGTAGAACAAGACTCTTAGAGAATTAATGTTGATGCACCTAGTCCCTCTAATAAAAAGAAAAAGAAAACTGATAGGGCTTTGCATACCTCTAGTGAACCTGTTATAGACACACCTGAGAATCCCAATGATATTTCTATTTCTAATGCTGAGACACACTCTGGTAATGAGCACGAACCTAGTGATACTATTAATGATGATGTTCATGCTAATACTCAACCTAGTAATGATAATGATGTGTAGATTGAACTTGCTGTTGATCTTGATAACCCATAATCAAAGAATCAACGTTATGATAAGAGAGACTTCATTGCTAGGAAACATGGTAAAGAAAGAGAACCATGTGTTTAGAAACACGTGCCCTTTCCTCCTAAACCATCCAAGAAAAAGGATGATGAGGAATTTGAACGCTTTTGTGAAATGCATAGACCTGTCTTTTTACGCTTGCACTTGACTGATATTCTGAAAGTGTCTCCTTATGCCGAGTATATGAAAGAAATTGTTACTAATAAAAGAAAGATACCAAAAGCTGAAATTTCCACCATGCTTGCTAATTATACATTTAAGGGTGGAATACCAAAGAAACTAGGAGATCCAGGAATACCAACTATACCATGCTCTATTAAAAGAAATTATGTTAAAACTAATTTATGTGATCTTGGAGCCTGTGTTAGTGTTATGCCTTTCTCTTTATATCGTAGACTTGATTTGAATAAGTTGACACCTACTGTGATCTCCTTGCGAACGGTCGATAAATCAACTGCTATACCCATCGGTATTTGTGAGGATGTGGCTGTTGTGGTTGCAAATGTTACTATCTTAACGGACTTTGTTATTCTTGATATTCCCGAGGACGACATTATGTCGATTATCCTTGATAGACGCTTTTTGAAAACTGGAGGGGCTGTTATTAATTGCAACAAAGGCAATACCACATTTCATGTTAATGGTAATGAGCATACGATACACTTTCCGAAGAAACAACCTCAAGTTAATAGCATCAATTCTATTGGAAAAATTTCAACTATTGACATTGGAGGTTTTGAATTCCCTACTCCTACTGTCAAGAAGAAATATGATATTCTTGTTGTTGGGGACATGCATATCCCCGTTGAGGTAACCTAGTGTTATTCGAAAATTCTCCAGTTTCATGTCATTCGAAAGAAGTTTGTTAATAAGACTTGATCAACCTTGTTAATGGATTCCTTTTGATGGGCATGAGATGGATAAATTTAGAAAGCACAACGTTCTGTTTACACTTTTTACTTTCTGCTATTTGGATTAAATAAAGCAAAAATAGTATTATCTTTCTGTTTTTTGAATTATCCGTGCAATAAATTATGTCTCGAAAATAAAAGTTCTTCGAATGCCCTGAAAATCTAGGATGATATTTGATAGAATATTTTAGATTTTCTGGCACTGAGAATGCACCAGGAGGATGCACCAGTGGGCCACAAGGGTGGAGCGCACGCCCTACCCCCTCGGCGGCCCCCTGCCTTGTGGGTCCCACGTGGGTACCCTCCACTTATTCCAGCACCCATCCAGTTCGTCTTCCTCCAGAAAAAATCCCACCATTGCTCAAACCCGTGTTCTAGCTCATTTTGCTGCCATTTTCGATCTGCTTGCTCAAAGCTGCATTTGCAAAACTATTTTGGGGGATTGTTCTTCGGTATGTGACTCCTCCAATGGTCCAATTAGTTTTTGTTATAGTGCTTTATATTTTGCAAATTCTTGCTGCTGTGGTGACCTTGTTCTTGAGCTTGTATGTCAAATTTATATGGTCAAAAGTAGTTTTGATGCATGATATAGCCTCTAGACACTTGTAGGAGTAGTTGCTATCAATTTTCTTGAGTTTGATTCTCTTTTATTTTGGGTCACTAAAAAATTCAGAAATTTTTCGGATGAAGAAAAATGTCCAGGAAGATATACCAAGGTGGTTCCTCGAGGAAGCAAGCCCCAAGGCTCGCGATACGTGAGCTGGACCTTGAACCACTAAGAGAAGCTCAAGTACAACCTTGTGAATGGCCATCCAATCAATTCATGGTTCATGCAGGTTTCAAGGAGGAATTTGATGCGTACGTGCAAACTGCCGGCCTGGAGGACTTCGTGAAACATAAGTGTCGGTAGTACTATCACCTCACTGATTCATTTGTGCGAATATTTAAGTTTACATCCCAGCGCAATACTCATACTGTTTTATTTTATTTTTATGATAAATCATATACCATGGACCTTGAAGATTTTAGCGATGCTTGGAAAATTCCACAAGGGGGCATCCTTCGTGAACCTCATAAGACTGGGTATAATGATTTCCTTGCTAGCATCACTGTAGGAGAAACTAGAAATATTACACAAGCTACCATGGGGAGCATTCACTTTCCTTCTATACATTATTTTGCTCTCTTTATAGGTAGATGCATTAACGGTAAGCATGAGCATAGCCACCTTTGCGTTCCAGATCTTAGTGTCCTCAAGTGTGCGGTGTTGGGTAATAAACGATATAACTTGGGGGCTATTATTGCGAGGAGGTTACATCTTAATGCTAAAGATGGAGATTTATTTGGTGGAATTTATGCCACACGTTTAGCTAATTATCTTGGGGTACCCATAAAGGGGAAGGATATTGAATTACCACCTGCTTTCCTTGATTATAATGCTTTGGTGCGCTACCAGTTTCTTGTGAGGAACGAACAATCCCTCTTATACCGACTAATCTTTGACCGGCAGCGTGTTGTCCATATTACCCTTCCTGCTCTTGCCTTCTTTAACTTTCAGGTAAAAGGGAGATATTTTATAACTAGAGAGGAGGCAAACAAGTACGCGAGAGAGGTGGAGGCCACTCACCTCCATGCTGCAGCCCTTCAGGCAATAGCTTCCGCATCCCAGTACAACCCCGACTACAACTTTGGATATCCGCCAGGCCAGCCGTGGGCATAGACCAACTTAGGCCAAAAACCTAAGCTTGGGGGAGTACATATTTCTCACCAAAATTACAGTCATGTTCAGACACTCTAGTTGTCAGTGTTCATACTATTTCATTGTATCATCCATGTTAGTTTGTTTTTCTCTCGTGTGTTTGAAAAACTTTGAGAAACCCCCCAAAAAATATTTCTCACTTCCTTTTGTCTTTTCTTTCTTGCTTGTTCTTCTAGTAGTGTGTAGTGTTAAAATAAAACCCAAAAAGATTTCCCGTTCTTCTTTTGTTTGTTGGGAGCTTTCCCGTGTAAATAGTTTTTCTCGTTCTTGTTTCACTTTCTTCAGAAAAACAAAAACTCCAAAAACATTTGAGTGAGTTTCTTTGAAATTCTTTTTTCCTTTTTCTTTGGGTCGTAAGGAGAAGACCACGATGACAATGTTGAGTGGCTCTCATATGCATTATTGTTGATCTAACAAAGAGCTCATATTACCTTGTTTTCTCCTTTGAATCAATGTTTATAGATTCCAGCTTAGTCTAATGCACGTGCACTCTTATTATTATTCACACCATTCGGTCGTGCAAGTGAAAGGCAATATTGACGATATATGATGAAATGATTGAGAATGAGAGAAGCTAGTATGAACTCGACCTATTTTGTTTTTGTAAATATGATTAGCTGATCGTTCTTGATTCAGCTCATTATGAACAAGACATATTTGCAATGACAATTATAGATTATAGTTAGTCATGCCATGCTTAATTATCTAGGAGTTTATAATGATTTACCTTGTGTGCCAACATGCTTTTAAAATGGTTGTGATGTGGTATGATAGGATGGTATCCTCCTTTGTATTATTCAAGTGGCTTGACTTGGCACATGTTCACGCATGTAGTTGAAACAAAATCAACATAGCCTCCACGATATTTATGTTCATGATGATTTATATCCTACTCATGCTTGCATTCAATGTTGATTAACCTCAAGGCATGTTTATGACCGTTGTCGCTCTCTAGTTGGTTGCTCCTCAATCTTTTTGCTAGCCTTCACATTGTACTAAGCGGCAATACTGCTTGTACATCCACTTACATAAACCCAAAGTTGTTCCATATGAGTCCATCATACCTACCTAGTTCGGTATTTACCTACCGTTCCAAGTAATTTTGCATGTGCCAATCTCTAAACCTTCAAATAAAATTATGTTTTGTATGCCCAAATCGCTCATGTAGTGACTGGGGGCTATGAGTATCTTCCATGCTAGGTGGGTTATTCTCATGATAAGTGGACTCCGCTTGTCATTCACGAAAAATTGGACGGTAACCGGGAGGCCTAGTTCCATGCTCAAAATCAAATCAAAATATAAATAAACAAAACTCCCCTGGACTGTTGTTGGTATGGACGACACCTGTTGTTTTGGATCAACCATGGAGTGTGTTTGATGGTGGAGGAGGAGTAAAACTTTACCATTCTATTTGGGAACCACCTATAATGTGTGTAGCATGGAAGATATTGAGAACGCTTGGTCGTTGTGTTGACAATGAAAGCATACCGCTCAAAATTATATTCATCTCTGTTTTAAAAGCTCGAGCTCTAGCACCTCTACAAATCCCTGCTTCCCTCTACGAAGGGCCAATCTATTTACTTTTATTGTTGAGTCACCATTGTCTTATAAAAAGTACCAGCTGGAGAGAACCATTGCCATTTATATGATTTGTTTTTAATTGATGTTGAGTATGAGTGTGTCTGGATCTCTTTTACCATGAATTACAATGTCTAGTAAGTCTTTGATCTTCAGGGGTGCTATGCATTTATGTTTTGCAGTCTCAGAAAGGGCTAGCGAGATACCACTTTGTCATATTATATCTTGATTGTTTTGAAAAAGTGATGTCATCCGAGATGTATTATTATTGCTCGCTAGTTGATTGTGTCTTTTGATATGAGTAAATGTGAGACCTAAATGTTATTGTGAATATGGTTACACTACAAAAAAAGACACATCCGTGACATTTTGGGACGAACGAAACTTTTTTCTGTCATACTTATGACACTTCTATGACAATAATTGTGACAAAACACGGTATCACCATAGATGTGGTGGAGTCCTACTTCTATGACAAAAAATCATGATAGAAAATGGGCTTTTCATCCTGGGCGGGCCGGAGACGCAGCTGCATGACATTCTTTGGGCCGTCCATGAGGGAAAAAACCGTGGTAGAAGCGAGGGCGAGGAAAATAACAGGGTGCTCCTAGTTACGGTGGGTGGTCGGGGCCGAGCGATGCGCGTTTCTCTCGTTCATGCACGCGAGTGGGTGCGAGGCGTTGGGCTCTAACTGAACCCGAGCGAGGCATTGGGCTCTAACTGAACCCGAGCGATTGCACTGTAGGCTACGCGTTACTGAACCCGAGCGATCGATCGATGGCTATTAACTGAACCCGATCGAGCGATTCCTTCGCTAGTGCTGCTAACTAAAGCCGATCGATGCTGCCTCTGCATGAACAGTGAGCGTTGCTGGGGGGGTTTGGATGAACAGTTTCCGGTGGGGGTGGATGAACAGGACCCCGTGGTGTTGCCCCTGCATGAACAGGACCCCGTTCGACCGAGCCGGTTGGGGCTGCATGAACAGGACCCTGTGGAGGGCTGCATGAACAGGACCACCCCATGGAGGGCGGCATGAACAGGACCACCCCATGGAGGGCGGCATGAACAGTAGACGGTGGAGGGCTGGATGGACAGTAGCCCATGGAGGGGTGGTTGAATAGGAGCCCGTGGAGAGCACTGGTTGAACAGTAGCCAGTGGAGTAGCGCGCGGTGGAGGCTGAACAGTCGCAGGTGGAGGCTGGAGGAGGTCGACGGTGGATGAATAGTAGCCTGTGGAGGCTGGAGGGGTCGACGGTGGTGATGAACAGTATCCCGTGGAGTCTCGTTTTAAGGTACGCCACACCCCTCCCGATGAACAGGACCCCCGTTTCGACCGTACCGCTCCAACACAAGTCCGTTTCCTCTGT
>LR738709.1:126643386-126657494 GCA_902687465.1 Secale cereale | reverse complement strand
CGTCAACTTAGTAAGGCCACAAGTGTATGGCAGAGAACTCATAGCCCATTTGTGATTTGTAAGAATGTGCAACCAATTTTTGAATTCTAATGGAATTTACTATAGCCCATTTATAGTTTGTTAAAAGTACAGCCCATTTCAACCAACCGTTCAAAACGGAATTCAATAAAATTTCCCACATTTTGATGGGATCCGAAATATTTTTATCCCGAAATTTCTAGTCAAATTAAATACAATTTCAATATAAATTTATATTACGTAAAAATCCAACGAAACATTGCGCTCGCAACAATTAATGAAATTAAAATTTTCAATATCCAAAAATAATATTTTATAAAGTAATTACGTGTTTGGTGCATTTTTTATAGGTACTGCCCAGTTTTTATAATTACATCTCATTTATTATTTCTTAAAGCCCATTTTCTTGTTAAGCCTAATGCATCCCTCCTAGGAAAGATTGGCAGCCCAGCGGGGCGGAGAAGAACATCTTGACCTTGCCTAGGTATTCCTAAAAAAAGTATAGCTGGGCTAGCCATTTTCAGCTTGAAAAATAATAATATCTGGGCTAGATATCTGGCCTGGGCTAGACGGGCCACAGCCCGCCCAGTTAATAGCTGCAGAGATGTTTTCGTTGTTGTTCAGAGGAGAAAAATTAATATTTGGGCTAAACGTCGCTCAAGAAAAACTTTGCAGTGCTCACACGTCAAAAACACAAATACTGCTCGAGTTGCTTGGTCCCAGCTGTCGGCCGCTTCTTGTGCAATTCTCTCGTTTATTGACTACATAGGTTGACAATGGTGTGGGACCGTGATGTCAGGATACCAGGAGGAAGCAATTTTTTTATAGTTTTATATACTAATAAGGAGGCACTTGCGTACGTGCGGCTATGGCCTTGTTTGGTCCCCACTGGTATCCTCTCAAAGTAAAGTCATCTCCTCATCCGCATGTCCGTTGACCATGTTGACAACGCGAGACGGCGGCGCCACGACGAGCAAAACAACTCGAAGGACGACGGAGAGGGCCTCGCGGGCCCTACAGATGGTCTGATACAGCGCCCGCTGCTCATTCGGGAAGCCAGGATCATAGGGCCACATGTCTGCGACATCATTGTCGTTCGCTTGTTCACCGGTGCTCGTTGAGGAGACGGAGGTTGCAGCACATGTCCTCCTACGCTGGTAGCTCTTCCGCCATTAGGGCGTCGAAGTGCGGCCGCACCTGCTCTATGGTGAACACGGCATGAACCGGCTTGGACAGTAGTGCCGGCTCCTGGTCTGAAGCTATGCCCATCGTCTGATTGTCGTCGCTTAGCTTAGCGAGGTACCTGGTGAGCTAGCATGTCCGGCTGCTAGACCGATCCGCTGCCAAGCACGAGTCTGACTGCCCTGGCCCACCCAGACCGCCTCCCTCACCCACGCGCTTTCCGCCCGTAACGGTCAGCGCCGCCCGCCGAGCTTCCCGGTGCATGCGATTGCTCCGCCTTCAAACGACACAAGTATCGTCTGTCCGTCCTTCTGCCGCCCACATTAATGATACGCGATTGCCAAGGCGGCTACTCCGGCGCCACACATCCGTCCCTCCGCCCCCACCATTGCTAAATAAACTGCTGCGCTGGCCATAGCCGCAGTCATCCGTATCCATTCCTATTCTCCTGTCCACACCACTACTGCCCACCATGGGTTCCTCGCGCTCCAGCGCTCTTCAGGATGGGCGGACGACGGACCACAAGGAGATGGTAGTCATTGATGACGACTGGCTGGCCGGCAGGCAGCCGAAGGACGACGATGTCCCAATGGAGAACATGGTAGTCGACGATCTGGCGCCAACCCCCTCCTCCGCGCCATCCTGGCCGGTGCATTGCACCATGACCATTGGCAAGGCCCGTGCCGAATATATGGACACGTGAGGAAGAAGCGTGAGGAGCAGCTCCGGGAGGCGCAGGCCGACACCGCCTACAACCATCATCTCTTCCAAGAGCACCTGCAAGCGGAGGAGCAGATCGCCGCAGAGCGGGCGGAGCAGGAGGCGCTGCTCGACTCATACCGCTCCGCCCGCGAGGTCTGCCTCGAGCGCTGGCGGTACCGCATGCGGGTGGTGGAGGCTGCGGCCACCTACAAAGAGGGCGATGAAGTGGGCGAGGCATTGTTTGGTGAGACCGAGGACGATGCAGAGGACAATGCCAGCTCCGACGAGTCCCCGCTCCGCTGGCGTCGATGAGGCCCTGCTCCGCCGAGGCCCCACCCTGCTGGCAACGAGGGGGAGGATTTCCCCCGCTCCGCTGGCAACAAGACAGAGGACATTGCCGGCTCCGCCGAGGCCCCGCCCCGCTACCAACGAGGCTGCACCACACAAAAAACGAGGAAGAGTAGAACACGGTAGGTCGCCGCTCGGGTCCAAGTAAGGCCACCGCTGCTACCCTCCGGCCGGTTAGCTTCTTGGCGGCGACGTGGAGTCGGAGAGCTATGTTGGAGAAGGACGCTGCTTCTACTTAACTGCTGGTGTAGTTGGTTGACTGACACGTGGGCCCAACAGGCATCTGGGCCACATGTCAGTTATGCAACTACACCTGCAGTTAAGTCACTGAAGCTTCTGTTCGGCTCAGCCGGACACAGGTGGGTAGCTTCGGTTAATTAATTATACCTCCAGCGCACCCCTTTTTAGTTGAAGAATGTATGAAATGTAATGAAATCCGGCATGTTTATATGAAATCCGACCGTGTATGAATGAATTTATTTCGATTAGTTCGAATTCTTATATCACTGGCATTGGATGAACATGCAAAACAATACGTACTAGCATTATTCCCAGGGTGATCACCTCGTTTGCAGCAGTTTCACATGTACTCCCTCTGGTCCTTTCTAGTCTGCATACAAGTTATGTGTGCAATCAAAGTATCTCTACTTTGACCAATCTTATAGAAAAAAGTATGCACTTTCACAATGTGCAAAGTAAAAATGAACAGAAGGAATACAAAGTGTTTGAGCAGCTTTTTAGCGTTCCTGTACATTGCAATCAAACACACAGGCCTGGAAATTCATAGAGAACATTCAAAACAATCGATGATTATGCATCTCAGTGATTCACATGTCAGAGCCAATATTTACTTCACAACTAAAGAATAAAGAAAAAATGGATTGACGCTGCTGACAGCAAAGGGCGTCCCATTCGAAAATATCAAACGCATGTCTTCTTGCTAAAATCAATGAGCAAAATTTGACAAGGTTTTCCCATTCCAAAATATCAAATGCCTACGATTGTGGAATGGGCAGGGTTTGCCATCAGTTCGGACATTGACATGGCACCTCGTGCTAAATAAACCAGCTGTTCTTTTTGTGCAATTCCACCAAAATCAACCAAATTCCCGCGTAGCTTGGATGATTTCGCCCTTATATGTTGCAACGACTTGAACTTATTGGCACCTCCTTTCTTGTGGTGGAAATGAATGATTCGATGTATTCATGAACATTTTGTGCAGTTCCCATTGAAATCAAGCTGAGCACCCTCTGGTTGCACAAATACAAAAAAAGTGATTAGTATAAAGCAAACTGTACTATGAATTGACAGTTTAAACATGCACCTACATGGTCCATGTAGAGCACACTTTTAGAAAAATGGAACTCATTGGAAAAAATCCTAGAACAACATTGTACTCGCGCATCACATCAAGAAAATGGAGATTTGTCAGTCCTTCTGAGCTGAAGTTAGTTTGGTCGTGTGGGGGGTAATGTAACCATCCTTCAACTGCTCCTTCTGATGAGAAGCTAGACAGGGCTTCTTCATCCTGGCATAATCGGAACTAGTCACTTCACGTACTCCATATTCTTCTTCAGAGGAAGATGATCATGTTGTGCGAAGACAAGAGGATAATTAAATGCTAGCATCCCTGTTTGCTCGAAAAAAGGAAAGGAAATATTTAAAACAGCACAAATGAAGCACTTCTCAAGGACAATACCACTTTTTGATGACAGTATCTAAACAGTAGCACAACACCAATAGAGATGACAAAGCTCAATCATATGGATGAAATCAGTGCACGAGTACCAACCTTTGTCAGGTGGCTTATTGTGTAGAGCATACTGACGAAGCACTTCTTCGGAACTATCTGTTTCTATCTACTGTGGTGGCCATGCTTACTATATACTCCTCGATTAGATTAATGTTTCCAACATCTTCTTGTGCAGTTCCACTAAAATATATGGTATCTTCAAAGAAGATCCCTATTTGCACAAGTAGAGATAATTATGTATTACATTAAGAGTGACATCAAGTCAGTGGCAAAAAGTTTCCTCGTTCCAGCCATAGCAATAAATTAAGATGCAAAACTATATCATTACTTGTGTCATCATAGTTCCAGTGCTTCTTTACAGCACCAGGAGTTGATTTTTGTTTTTCTTCTGCTTGTTCTTCCCCTTCATCACTTGGTTCAATAACAGACATGCTTCGCCTTCAATGTGAAAGAAGGCTAGTACTGACCTCTCATGACGCGGAATTCAAACAACTCACTAGAAGAAGATCTGAACCAAATTTGCCAACACGGATAGGAAGTAAGATGTCCTCTTGTGCAGTTCCACTAAGATCAAGCAATCAAGCAACGTTCTCGGTGTGACATTTTGGTTGAACTGCACAAAACACTCTTAAAACAAAAGTGTTTTGTGCAGTGCAACAAAAGGTCATAATGGCAACGAGGTGAAGTAGATAACCCTGTTTACACAGAGGTGCAAAGGAAACAACTAGTGGTCAATAACGGTGGATGACATAGAAGCCAACAAAAAGAAGCATCTACCTTATCTAAATGAGAAAGAAAGCAAGACAGTAGCATTTCTCAAACGGTGGCATTGATTAATATTAACAAAGAGATTATATTAACTATAAAATTCATTAAAGATGTAATTTGCTTTTAACTATGGCATTGCATCAATTTTCCAGCGACATTATTAGAGGGTGCTTTATTACAGGGACATTTTAGTGGAGGGACTAAAAAAACTCCGTGTCAGTCCCATCTAAACCAAATAGGAGGGACTTTTAGGGACTAAAAGTGGGAATTTGGGACTAAATAAAGAAGACCCCGAGGGAGAGTCTTTTTGGGACTTTTTCCAACAGTTGCCCCTGCCACACATGGCACCTTGTCTCTATTAGTTCATTACTAGGGGTGACATGGTCTTTTAGCATGTCATTTAATAACCTCTAGTCCATGTTTAGTCCCTGGAACAAAGCAAGTAGGGACTAGGGAGTTTTTAACCAAACAGGGCCTTAGATTGACAACAGCTAAAGAGTTGCACGAGACAATGGACGAACCAGCACCATGTGCATCTATCGATGTAGTGGGGTGATGCACACTCTGTTGCAACAAAGAACAAACAACCAAGGAGCATATTTGTGTTGGTCCCAGTTTTGTTATATTTAGACACCTTTCCCTATGTGAGCGCAGCAAATCTAGTCCTGCTCAAACTCTACAGCCTTGTCCCCCAAAACAAAAGATCAGTTCGTTACATATGTGCGTACTGCATTTGTTATTGTTTTCCCTTTTCGACCAACGTAGGTGTTGGATAGCCAGTCTGTACTAGTACTTTCCCCACTTCCTTTCCTCTGTGAACCACGTCCTAGATTTATGCTATACAACTTTCCCCACTACTTTCCCCCATTCCTGTCCTCTTTGAACCACGTCTTAGATTCATGCGAGACAACTTTCCCCACACCTCCCCCCTTCCTTTCCTTTTTGAACCACGTCCTAGATTCATGCTATACAACTTTTCCCACTACGTTCCCCCATTCCTTTAATCTTTGAACCACGTCCTAGATTCATGATATACAACTTTCCCCACTACTTTCCTGTTTGATCGAACACCTAGATTCGAGTGCAAAAGCGGAAAAAGCCCACATGTAGCTAGAGAGCAATGCATGTGGAATAAGTAAATTATACCTTAAGGTTCTTGGGGTGTGATTCGGCGGGCGACCGGAGGACGTTCGACCCACACTATGTACGACGGCGAAGAAGAAGGGGTCGGAGGCCCTCCCGCGCCGCTGCTGGGTGAAAGTGAACAGCTGAGCCGGTAGTGGATTCCCTCCCTCGCCAATGGCGACAGCGTTAAGCCTCCTCCCCTTACCGGTGGACGGATCCTGCCGGCTCTTTGACCAGCAGTGAGGGGGAGAGAGAGAGGCCAACGAAGTCTTGTTTAGGTATGGAAAGGGTGAGAGAGTGTGAAGAGAGCAACTACAAGCAGACCAGTAGTGAGGGGGAGAGAAAGAGAGGCCAACGAAGTATTGTTTAGATGTGGAGAGGGTGAGAGAGTGTGAAGAGAACAACTACAAGCACTGAGGCTCCAGCATGTATATATATACTAGAGAGAGTGTGAAGAGTGCAAATCCTAGAAAACAAGCGCCGAGGCTACAGCTTATACGTGGTGAGGTGATTATACGGTCACTACGAGATCGTATAGCTCCGTATCCATCCATTTTGACCAGTCAAAGAATCCTCCTGACACAAATTATTCTCAAGTGTAGTTATCGAACCCGAGACCTCAAGTTTGATGAGCGAACATGCTAACCAGCTACACAACCCTCCTGTTATGTTCAACGAGAGGAAGATAACCTTTTATACATTCCTGGATTCGTGTGACAAGCATGTCGTATTTGTGTGTGTGTGTGTGGGAGTCATTGGGATTTAAATCATAATCGTGTCATGTGGCTTTGGTGGTAAGACTATCCACAGTGGTGCAAAAATAATGTAGCCTTAGCCACCTTACCTCTCTCCACGTAGTACGTGGGTCCCACCAGTCAGAGGATGAAACAAACAAATTAATAAGAAAAATTAAAAGCGCCAGCGGTATATCTTACCTCACACATCTCGCTACTGCTCGGGAACACTGTCCAATTGATCCCTCTGTTCGCTCACGTACTATTTTAAGTGAATCCTTATTATAACATGCACACACTTTTGGGCACTTGTATTCGACCTATACGACTCCCTCCGTCTAGGTGTAATAAGTCACGTTAGAAGGTGCAGCGGGACCAAGGTGCAAGCAGATTGGAGGAGAAGGAGAAACTTGACCAGTCATTCCTCCAATGAAAGCCCTGATTTCTGTCTCTAAACGCAACAATTGATGCAAATAATTTAAGAGATGCCGTTTTAGCTACCATGCAGGGCCACGTATTAACTCGCATGCAAGCCGACTTTGATTTCTTGACTGATCAACGCGTAGTTGCGCTCCATGCATTCGGTTTTCGGGGGAGATAACAAGGTAGAGTAAGAAGCGTTTGGTTACATTGCTTAGGCTGGTCATAGTTTGTACGTACTCCATTTGTATCTCACTTCCTGTGGCTTCGCACTCGCACGATTTTTCTATTCTATGAACCTGTGTGTGCGTGTGCATGTGCGTGTTTTTTTAGCATCAGTACAGACGCAAGCGCGTGCGTGTGTGTGTGCGTTTAACAGCATGTGTGTGTTAGAGAGAACGACAGATCGACCTACTCCTATAGAGAGATGGTGTGTAGTGTACGATTTAGCCGCGAGAGTCGGTGCATCCTCTCGTTTCTGGGCGTCCGGTAGGGACAGGCGGACAGCTGCCATGCCAGCTCCTGACCAGGCTAGCCCACCCAAAGCCCCTCCATCGCCCACGCGCGCTTCCCGCCCGAAACGGTGAGCGCCGCTCCAAAGAATCGGTGCCGCATTCATGCCCGGGCAGAGCGGACACGAGCTCTCACTAGCGCCTGCGTTGAAGGGAGAAGCGGATTCAAGAGTGATGGTTGCTTCGTCCGTCCAACTTACTGCTGGGTCTATGTGATTTGATGGCTCATTGGTCATTATTACTGAGGTGGTAGGACTACTGGATGTCCCACGCTTTCAGCGAAAGGAGGTACTACTAGATTACAATTTTCTCCATTCTTACGGCGGAGGAGTGCAAGAGCAGTGAAAACACGCAGGCTCAATGATTACATGGCCCACCTCACACTATCACCATATTTTGTGGACACCGTGCGACACCTAACTCTTTACATAGTACTTCCTCGGTTCCTAAATACAAGTCTTTGTAGAGATTCCATTAGGTGGACTACATATGGAACAAAGTGAATGAATATATACTTAAAATGCATATATATACATCCATATGTGGTTGATGGTGAAATCTCTACAAAGACTTATATTTAGGAACGGAGGAAGTACTTGTATAGTACGTAATGTAATTTATCAGCGGGATAGTACAATGCTATGAAGCTTCTAGCTTCTGTTACATGTATCTTGCATCCAAGGTTGCCCGTTGCAACATTTCATCAAATACAAAGGAGACACAAGCATGCTATTGCATCTCAATGATTGATATATCATAGCAAATATGTACTCCCTCCGTTCCAAAATAAGTGTCTCAACTTTATGATACATACGGAGCAAAATGAGTGAATCTACACTCTAAAATACGTCTATATACATCAGTGTTTGGAGTATGTACTAGTAGTTCATATTGAAATCTACTAAAGGACATATATATTCCAAACAATATGATAATCTCTCTAACCAAGGTAGCAGGGACGAGGAGTAAACGGAGGGATTAGTAAAATTTTCTCCTCGTCCTGCGAGCCACCGCGCGCGTGGGCGAGGGAGCGGGCGTAAGGCGTAGTAAGAAAGCTTCACCTCATCCTGCGAGCCACCGCGCCCGTGGGTGGAGGAGACGGCGTACTAAGCAAGATTTTCCTTGTTTTGCGAGTTGACGGGACAAATCAAAAGTACTCCAGTGTATAGAGCCTTGCCTCTAAGGTAGGCCCCACATGGTTTGCCTCTTTTTTAACATAACGCGTCAAGTCGCAATTTGTTTGTTCACCCATGGTAGACGATCCTCCCTCAATCTAGTGGACAACCAGTACACGTGTCAAGTTACCACGTGGGATGCCTTTTCATACAGAAATGAGCTCCACCGTGTACCCGCGTAGGTGTGGTTGGGAAAGATACGGGAGTATGTGCGCCGTGCATGCACCTCTTCTCTTCGTGCATGTCCCCCAGCTACGTGGGTGTGTGTGAGAGATACAAACCTAGACATGGCTAGTGTGCGTTCGTGAGTGTTTTTTGTTTGGGGGGGGGGGAGGTTGATTTCATGAATGTATTTGTGGGAATATGTGTCGATGACATCTCAAACAAAATTTTGCATGCAATGTGTGTGAAATGGAGGCCTATCCATATCATATATAGAGGGTCGAGCGATCCACGAGAAGAGAGGGAGGGGTCATAGATATCGATAGAGTCTAAGAGAGGATCAAGTGGGTGGGTGCGAGATCGATGAAGAGATCCATCGAAATTGTGTGTGTGTGCAAGTCAAAGATATAGGGCGACTGACCTAGCTACCGGAATGTCAGAGGGCACAGGTCAAGCTTGTGTGTGGCAGGGAGACATGACTAGAGCGCTCGATGTATCGGTGTGTGTGTGTGGGAGGGGGTTTGGGTAGGGGTAGGCAGAGGCCTAACTATAGAGGTAGAACGACTCGTATATGTGTTGAGAAGGAGAGACCCAGCTATGTCTTGAGGGAGATCAGTCGACATCCATACATAACTGAAGGACAGGAAATAGGATGGGACAGAGAGAGAGAGAGAGAGAGAGAGAGAGAGTAGAGAGAGGGAGGGAGAGGGGTAGAGTGCTGGATGGGTGATGGAGTTGCTTCTCGAAGATGGTGGGAGAGGCCTACTAGACTAACTAAGGGTGGAACTGCAATATTATCAATAAGAGTGGGGATGTGTTTCTGTGTGTGCCTGTGCATGATAGATTTGTCGGGACACATCCATGGATGATGAAGGGGAACCATGTGTTTGGTAAGCAAACCTAACTAGATCGGTAGATCAATTGTTGTCTGTCGGAGGAAGGGAGAGACATAACTATTGAGGTAGATCGATCGACGCATGGGGAAAGCCGAGTTATAAGGACCTAGCTAGATATATGTATAGCGGGAGATCGGTCGGTGTACGTCCATTTGTTAGAGGCAAATAAGGCCCGGCGAGATGGATAAACAGAGAGAATGGAGCTAGGAGGTGGTGCGAGAGGCCCAACTACTAGCTAGATAGGGGGAGGAGTGTGCGGTTGTGAGATCGATGAAAAGAGGGGCGAGAGTTTACACGTGTATGGGACCGTATGAGAGACACGAGGCAAGGACACATAAAGGAGGAGATTGAAGGGGCATGTGTATGTTGTAGGCAGACATCGCTGGAGAGGTTTATCGATCGGTGTGTGTCGGAAAGGAGTTGTGGAGACTGTGGGAGAATGAACTAAAGAAAACAAAATGAATGCGCGCGATGGATAGAATGCTGAGGGAGGGGGAGAGTGAGGAGGGCATGTGGATGCACGAGAGAAAGTTAGTGGTAGTTACAAAGGTTAGAGGATTGTGTGGGTGTAAGAGACTAACAAAGATCATAATTTGATATGAAAGTGGATTCATATATTTGAATAGGAGATCATAGTGTTTTAAACATATGCATGCATGAATATAGCGGTGATACGCGTGTTGTGGTTTTGGACATGTTATACCATAATGTGACAATGCATGGCGTTTGCAACTCATAGCTAAATGTCGAACAATCTAAACCATACTATACATTGAACAATCTCACATTTTATTTGAATTTTTGATAATGTGTGGTGTTTGCAGCTTACAACTAAATATCGAACAATCTAAACAATACTATATATCGAACATTCTCACATTTTATTTGAATTTGTGGTAATGTGTGGTGTTTGCAACTCACATCTAAATACTTGTAGGCGTAGGGGGCGGGGCACCATACATAATGTGATAAACACATTATATATATGAGACATGGTTTAGTTTGTGAAGATCTTGCTAGAGCTTGAAATGTACTATGATTTGAAATCAACATAAAGTGGATTCAAAAAATCGAGTTCGAGTTCATATAGTACAGATAGTTCATATTTAACTCGAGACTAATCATGTGGTGTGTTGTGAAGATAATACACAAACGATGGTTTAACTTGACAATAATGACGATTGTAGATCTTATTAAAATAGAGAAACGAATTCAAATGCTTTCACTTCACAACAATCATTATTGTAGATCTTATTCAAATAGAGTAACGAATTCAAATTTATTTCATATTGAAGCGGTAGTATATACGTTTGGAATGCACTAAAACGTTTATTTGAGTACTAGGTTGCATGCATTATACACGTAGCGAAGTATTTTAATTGAACATAACACGAATTCAAAGTTTGAATGACATTTGTAGTGCGAATTGATTTGGTACAGTACACGTTAGGCTTGTCCGGAAATTTCAACCCGCGCCTTGTTAGCCCGAAATATTTAAGATATATCTTTGTCTCGCTGTGCTCCGACAACTCCATCCATCTCAACCCGCGCCTTGTTATTCCAAAATTTCAACGCGCGCGAAAACTCCCACCTCCTGTGAAATCGTGACACGCGAATGCCCGTGATACCCCTGAACCGAAAGAACCGCCTCAAATCGGTGGGGGTACTTTCATAACTTACCCCACATTTCGCACAAGTGCGTCCCTACGCCATGGTTTCCCACTCCCATCCCATCCGCCCAGCAATTCGTACACCGAGGCCGGCAAAACCCGCGAAGCCCCACACCCTCCTCCATCCGCCACCCAGCCGGAGCCTCTTCCCCGACGACATCGTCCACAGCAACACCTTGACGTCCCTCATCCATCGTACCGGATGAGGATCCATCGTTGATCTGGTCGTCCCGCCGGTTCAGCCACCCCGTCCTCCACCTCCAAGGAGCGGCACTGACGTTCCCCTCGTCTTTCGCGCCACCTCCATTCCCACACCGCCGTCTTCACCTGCACCACCGGAAGAACATCATCATCACCGTTTCCTCGGATGAAGCTACGGCCTAATCGCCGGCACCAAAGAGGTTGTACATTAATCGCCGCATTTTCTTCTTGATTCGATCTCACGGTGCTGCCGGCGCTCGGTCCCGAGCCGACACGGCGCGACTCCATCCACGGCGGCATCGTCGGCCACTTCCTCCACGGCGCCGCTCCCTCTGGGGCGACGTCCACATCAGTAGGAGCTGCTGTTGCTTTAGCTCTCGCTCAGGCTGCTGCTCTGCTCTTGCTCTCGGTCCCTTGCCTAGTCTACTCTTGCTCTTGCTCGCGCTGCTGCTCTCGCTCTTGCTCTTGCTTGTGATGCTGCTCCGATTTAGCTACACTTCAGTCTACTGAATTGACTTTTGGGTCAGTCGATTTTCAGGGGGTGGGGGGGGGTCGTCGGAGTTAAGGAAGAACCAGCCGCAGCGGGGAGGGGGCTCGCCGGAGAGGTACCCCACTATCTATCTTAGGGTTCAGGGTGGGGGCGATGGTCGCCGGCGGTGGTGGGGCGGTGGCGTGGGGATCGCCGGAGAAAAAACTCGGCACGGGGGGGCCTACAGGGATGGCCGAGGCGGCGGCGGACCCGCGGTGGGGAGTGTTTTCCGGGCGGGCGGGGCGGCGGGGGGCGGCTGTTTGGCCAGTGGTGGCTGGCGGTTCAGGGGGTGGAGGTTGAAGATGAACTGCATGCCCTTGATTTCGTATCCAACGGCTGCAAAATCGACTGACCAGAGATGAAAAAGTTAGTCGACTGACGTGCAACCTCACCTCTAGTGCGTTCAGTTTCGACAGTAAAATTCAGTTTCGACAGCAAAATTCAGTTTCGACAGTTAAGTTCAGTTTCGACAGTAAAATTTAGTTTTGATAGCAAAATTCAGTTTCGCCAGGTAAGTTCAGTTTTGACAGCAAAATTCAGTTTTGACAGTTAAGTTCAGTTTCAATAGTTAATTTCAGTTCCGACAGTTAAGTTCAGAGATGAGCGGCTGATGTATACATGTAGCCCTTTGTGGTTATGTATTTTACGTCATCTATTGGAGATGTTATTAGAATTCCACTCAGGTTAACATTGTCTCTCTTGTCCTGCTTCAGTCTTGGCATCATACAACTCACCGGAGCTGCTCCAACGACGAAACCCTCCATCACAGTGGAGCAGTACCTCGGGCTCCATCTCCAGACGCCTAAGATCTTCTTCCCCTCCTCCGACAGCCAAGTTAGCCGGAGCATCCTCACCGGCCAACCCAATCACGCTGAGATCGACATGGCTTCGCCAAAGAGGTTGTACACTTCTTGTGGTTTGACTTAATCTCACCATGCTTCTTTGCATCATGTGATCTTCCAATTCTTGTGAATCAAACACCCATATTGCCAGAAATCATGTGTTTTTAAATTCTCTGTTTTGCACGTGCATTCGTATCCTATTCCTGTCTATTTCCTATTCTTGCATTGTTAATATCCTCAAATTCAAACAAGCCCTTACACACTTACTTCTGTTACAGATATGTGTCAAAGAAAACCTTGTTTGGTTTGTCCTGCTCCTGCGGTGCTGTGTTCCACCCCAGCTCAGCTGCTCCAACGACGGAAGGGTTCACCACAGCAGGGATCCGCTCTCCACACTATCTTTCGCTGCTTCAGATCTTCTTCCCCGCCGCCGGCAGCCACGACCACTGCATTACCATCGTCAACTGAGCAGATGACCTTGAGGACTACACGGGTCTGCAAGAGAGGGCGCACTCTTCCGTGTCTGCTTACGTTATGCATCGCTTGATATGATGACATGCTACTTTATCGTCGTGTTCACCTATTAGACTCCGACTCAGGTCCAAACTTATGCTGAAACTTGAGTTTTGAAATGGTTGTGGGTACATATTGGGGCGGCAATCAGTACTATCTGTCTACTATCTGGTTAATCTCGGGTGTCTACTATGAGTTTCATGTTGGGTGCAAACAAACATTAAAGGAGCCATTATCTGTATTTTGTAACTAATGCTATTATCTGCCTGCTATCATTGGTTTTGACTCTATCCATAGTTTGCTACCTTCACTCTGGATTTGTGCATGAACTCCTTACACAATCTCACTATGTTTTATTCCTATGCATGTCAGTTATTGTACACAATGGAACTGAACATGCAGAGCAAAAGAGATGAGCCTTGCGTGGCAATAAAATTGCATGCATACGTCGCTCCATGGTGGGCGCAAAGGCAGCCCCCCTCCACCCATTTTGGATCGTAATCAAGAGGAAGATAACTCCTTAGAGGAGGATTCAGAGACAGATGACCAGTCCTATCC
>LR738709.1:126589362-126643345 GCA_902687465.1 Secale cereale | reverse complement strand
CGAGGTGCATGCTCTAACTTGGCAGGGTTATGTTGCTCATATCGTGCGTATGGTATCTTGCATTGCTATGTCATTTGCTTAGTTTAGACATGATTTGTGTGAATGCCACCTATTTAGTGTCTAATTACCATATATGTGAATTATGCAATGCCATCTTTTTGCAAGACATTATATATGTGAGTTATGCAATTCTATCTTATTGCAAGGCATTATATATTTGAATTATGCAATGCCATGCTGTTTAGCCCAGCGTCATATATGTGAATTATATCATGTCGTCCTTTTTTGTATTTCTCAATGCTTTTGTCGACAATGTTTGTATATTCAACTGCTCTTCCTGTGCATCAGCCATTTGAATTGGTGATGGAGAAATCTGGAGTGAAAACAAGGTCTTCAGAGCAGACAATGCTACCTGGTGAAGCAGATATGTTGCTGGTTACAGATAGCTCTTCCGAGGAGGATTCAGAGGCAGATGACCAGTCCTATTATCCCCCTTGAGGTGTATGCTCAAACTTGACAGGGTTATATTACTCATATCATGCATATGTTGTATTGCAATGCTTAGTTTTTACATCATATACACGATATTGAATGCCATCTCCTTAGTTGACACATCATATATGCGATTTCCCTCTGCTCACTTCCTTAGTATATAAACCATATATTTGAATTATGTCATGCCATGATGTTTACATACATAGCATGTATCTGAATTATGGCATGCCAACCCATTTTCTAAAGACATAATATAGTTATATCATCTCATCCTGTTCACATAGTCGTCATATTTTGAATTATGTCATTCTATCCATGAATTATCATGCCATCATGTTTCCATCGACGTCATGTTTGTGATTTATGGCATGCCAACCACTTTAATAGACACATTGTATAGTTATATCATGTCATCCTGTTTACATAGTCATCATATTTTGAAGTATGTCATTCTATCCTGTTTAGTTAGCCATCATACATGTGAAATTGTGTCATGCTATCCTGTTTAATTAGCCATCATATATTTGAAATTATGTCCTGCTATTCTGTTTGGTTAGACAACATAAATCTGAATTATTTCATGCCCTGTTTTCTTCCCTACTATCCATTGCACATGTCTATCTTACAATGTATGTACATTCAATTACTTTTCTTGTTTATCAGCCATGTCAATTGGAGGGGATGATGGAAGTATCTGTGGGAGTAAAAACACGGTCTTCAGAAAAGATCCTGCTACCTGTCGATGTAGATAGAACCACGGTTGTACTTGCCCAAGAACCAGCTGTGATAGCCTGGCTTATTAGGGATGGTAGACTACTCATATCAATAAGGACTTCCTTCTTTTCCGGGAGCCCATTCGGATAGAACTCCAAAGTTAAGCGTGCTCAGCTTGGAGTAGTTTCAGGATCGGTGACCAACCGGGAAGTTGCTTCCGGGTGCGCACGAGTGAGGACAAAGTGTGTAGAAAAGACTAGTATTGATATGTGAGGCCAGTCTAGATCCCGCCAGGAGTAACGACCACCGGCGGGTGTGTCCAGGGCGTTACAAGTTGGTATCTATGTGATAGCCTGGCTTATTAGGGATGATAGACTACTCATATCAATAATGAATTCCTTCTTTTCCGGGAGCCCATTCGGAAAGAACTCCAAAGTTAAGCGTGCTTAGCTTGGAGTAGTTTCAGAATGGGTGACCGACCGGGAAGTTGCTCCTGGGTGCGCACGAGTGAGGACAAAGTGCACAGAAAAGACTAGTATTGATATGTGAGGCCAGTCTAGATCCCGCCAGGAGTAACGACCACCGGCGGGTGTGTCCGGGGCATTACAAGTTGGTATCAGAGCCGGCCCTCACGGTTACACGGATGTTTGCGGACAGTTTGCAGCCATGTTGTGCATGAAGTTTGTGACCCGTCGTGGCACACGGCATGGCACATGTGCTGTCCTGGAAGCACAGACGTTTGTACCAAGAGGGAACGTTCCTGTGGCCCGACGAGGACGTCGGTTCCTCTGAGTGTGGGTGTATGTGATAGCCTGGCTTATTAGGGATGATAGACTACTCATATCAATAAGGAATTCTTTCTTTTCTGGGAGCCCATTCAGAAAGAACTCCAAAGTTAAGCGTGCTTAGCTTGGAGTAGTTTCAGAATGGGTGACCGACCGGGAAGTTGCTCCTAGGTGCGCACGAGTGAGGACAAAGTGCGCAGAAAAGACTAGTATTGATATGTGAGGCCAGTCTAGATCCCGCCAGGAGTAACGACCACCGGCGGGTGTGTCCGGGGCGTTACACCAGCCCCACCACGCATAACCCAGACTCACGTAGATTGTACCCCTACCCAGTTGGACAGAGAACCAGCTACACCCCTTCTAACCCCAACCCTAGCAGATAGTAACCCAGTTCCCGTTGACACAACACCGTCTCCACCACAGAGCACCCAAACAGGGGCAGTTAGTAAGGCAACTGCAGTGCCCAAAGAACGAGGACTACCACTTCGAACCCCAAGTCAACGCTTAAAGCAGAAGAAGAATTGTTCTCAGGTCAGGTTCCGTAGCTATGGTTCACGCTACTTTTCTGTTGCATCACTGTATTTACTCATACCAACTAATTTCAAATTTGAAGGATGCAATTGAAACTACAATGGCGCAACAGGTATGTTTTAAACCTGTTTCTTTAACGTGTTTGTTGTTGTAACTTGCTCTATGTTGATTTCAATTTCAATTGAATAAACAGTTATGTTCTCATGCCATGCACATTACAAGTGTTGTTATTGTTGTGTAGTTTCCCACACTTATATTCTATCTATGCTGCTTTGTCTTAAATAGATATGATTTGAACTTTATCTATCTTGATTTGGCAACATAAACTAGAATGATATAGACTATACAGTGACCATACTACATAGATATATGTTTATTTCATGCTGTTATCCTGTCCAGCTTACTACTGAACTGGTTTACCAAAATGAGTTTCATATACTACATTGTAAATCTGTGATGTGTTTGTTTGTTTCTCCTTTAGAACGCGGATAAAATATTGGAGAAGAGTACCCCGTTATGCAATGGTAAAGGAAGTAATGCAGATCAGGTTCAAGATAGTGAGACATCCCTGTTGTTCTCCAAGAAAACTGATAAAAACTATATTGAAGACACTGAGACAACACCAAAGTCATGTCTTGATGTAGTGTTTGAGTTACTGGCTACTACTGATGGCATCCGCTCTTCGAACTCGCTGCCTAAATCAGTTCGGCTTCTTGAGTCTCAACTTCAAGTTGGAAGACATCGATCAGATGTTATGCGGTAGGAAGCCGAAGGATTGAGGAAGTCCCTGCAGAATTCAGATGCATACTTTCTGGTGCAACAGCAAGTGCTGGAGGATTTAAGCGCCAAACAAGAGAAAGTTAATAAGCTTGCTAAGCATCTTCCCAGCATTATGGGTACCCAGGATATTGTTTCTTGAGCTCTTCTGAAGTGGTTTCAGTTCTGGACTTGTTTTGCTGTGGCGTTTATATGCTGCTTTGTTCCCTATATTTGCACTGGTGGCGAACTTTGATGCCTAGTGGATTTAATATGTGTAATAGCCGTGATAGCCTAGCGTAAGTTGCTTGCCTATTTATTTCCTTATTGTCTTGTTTATTTGTTTTCTTGTAGTCAGTGCAGTTCTTTTTCCACGGTTTGCTAGTGGCCGCGATAGCCTATTTTTTAAAACTAGGCCACATTAACCATGGGCTACATATTTACTGTAGTTAACATGGGCTTCTTACGGGCCGTAGAATCAATGGGCCTTCTAAGGGCCGTAGAAACAATGGGCCTTCTACGGGGCGTAGAATCAATGGGCCTTATACGGGCCGTAGACACAATGGGCTTCTACGGGCCGTATGATCGGTTGGCCAAACATGGGCCAATAACAGACCACATTATGGCCGTAAATGGGCTAGAGTTGAAATCGTCCATTCGTGGGCCGACCATAATGGGCCGTTGTTAATCGGTCGTATTTGATGACGCTATGAAAACGGCCAACGTATTAACGGGCCACAAACGGGCCGACTGTAACCACGGGCTGAATTTGGCCCACAAGCAGAAAATGACAGTATGTGGGGACCCCGACTTAGAAGTCGAGATCAAAGAATGCACGTGTACAGTGATCCCAGAGATCAATGCTCACTGAACACACAGAAGCTGTATAACAAGAGTCTTACATCCATACAAATAGTCTTACACGAATTATGGCCATTATGGCCAAGTCTTACATAGATAGAGCCTCACGGGCTGAATAGCAATAACTCAAATAGCGGAAGTCTTCGATAACGGGTAGAACCCATGCCATCTACCTTAACCCTACAGGCATTCTGACTGGGATAGCGTCCTAGTTCGCATGTTCGTTTCCAAAGAACTCTTCCTCATATTCCTATTCTTCCATGCCTGGCCAATTAAATAACCAGTGGCAAGCCAATGAGTACTTTGAATGTACTCGCAAGCAACCCATGATGTGGTTCAAAGTAACAATGCATTTGAACGATAATGAACAATCTAGCAAAAGGCTAGAACAAATACTCTACTATCAAGTTTTATGCATCAATCACCTCGCGTAACCTCGATGACAGGTTACCGATATCAACATGAATATGATTCAACTCATCGAGTCAAGTCACCACCTTGACTCATCACACACATACTATCACCGATGAAGTAAAATTCTGGACATAGTTTAAGTAGCACCACCCAACTGTCCATGACTGTGGACACGGCTATTCGAATAGTTTTACACTCTGCAGAGGTTGCGCACTTTACCCACAAGATCCGGGGAACTTCCGTGTCATCCACGACCCGCGGTACCTCAAGTACCCGGGGTAAGCACCCGGTCATTACCTTTCCTTAGACGGCACTAACATAGAGTCCACTCGTTGATACACGGCCCTCGGGTACAAACAATAGATCACGGGACTTGCCCTAATTTCAATGTCACGCGTACCCGAAGGGACCAACGGTGTGTCCGGTGCCCTGTAAAAACAGTCATGGCCGTCTATCCAAGCACGACCCCGTCCCGGAAAAGACCTCAAGTCTTCCCGTCACTAGTAATGCGGGCACCATGCTAGTATCGACCTAAGTAATCAATAAAGCCCCGTCCCATAAGGGGTAGTGTGGTTGCACATGTTTGGTTGGGACGGTAGTCACACATAAATCTAATCCATCATTTCACCATGCACATGATTTTACCGGCACATCACTTCTTTCTCAAGTGATGACCTAACACATCATCACCCTCGGGCATTAGGGGCACCCGATGGGTTCATGCAAAGATTTCAACTACGAAGGTTAAAACAACACATGCATCATTTAAGCTTCATGACCAACTATTTGCATGTCATCTAGCACTTAGCAAGATCAAGTTCAAGCATGCATCATGTGGTGGTTTCAACTAGGTCACCACCGTGAATCTATCATCATGCATCGGAAACAACGGGTTCCGAAGGACAAGTGTATCATGCTCAAAGGGCTGCTTGCCTGGATTGGCTTGGTCTTCAAAGTCTTCAAATCCTTCTCCTTCTTCTTCTCCAGCAACTTCGTCAAATACGGGATCTATACGTCGCATAATAACCACGGAAAAATAAGAACACAAACAAAACAGAAAAATCAATGTGCTAAAAAAAATGTAAACTCATTTTTGTAAAATACTAGAGGAATTTCTAAGGTGGGGAAAAATCTTAGTTGGAGTTTTGGAGTTACAGAGTGGAATCTATTGATTTTTGAACAGGAGTATTACTGCCCAAATTTGAATTTAAATTTGAACAGAACAGAAAAGTTTCATAGATGTGAGTGAAAGTGGTACCATTAAATAGGTTGGAATATTACAAGATTTTAGGAGTTGGAATTATTTTATTTGGACCATTATTCTTTTCTGTAGAAATGTTTGAATTAATACAGAAAAGAAAAAGGAGAAAAAGACCTGTGCAACTGGGCCAGAGAGGCCACAGTGCACGGCCCAGGGCGGTCCAGCCCAGCCGCACGGGTGCCTGCGCGCGCACGTCAGGTTTTTGAACCTGACGGGAGGGGCCCGTGGGTCAGTGGCAGAGAGGAGGGGGAGAGAGGTGTGGGGATGACAGGCGGGGCCCGCTTGTCATCTCCAACCTTGCGGCCACGGCGACGGCGAGCTCACCGGCGAGGTTTTCGGCCACGGCGACGGCAACGGAGGGCAGGAACGTGACCAGCGTCGTGTTGCGGATGTAGGGGTGGTGGTGCGGCACGCCGGGGAGGTCGGGTTCGCCGGCGGCGAGGTGGGACGGCGGAGGCTCGTCGGGAGGTTGTTGCTCCGGTCGTTTCCGACTGCAACGGGAGGGGGAAACAGAGGGGAAACGATCAGTGGAGTGAGGGGGTTCCGAATCAGGCAAAAGGAAGGGTAGGAGAGGCCCGTACAGCGAGATCACCGGCGGCCCGACGCGGCGGCGCTCCGGTCGATCCCGAGTACTGGGACTACCTGGGGAGGAGTGGATGGTGCTGGAGGACTCAGTGAGGTGAGGTGAGGCTGCTGGTGCTACTGGAGAGGCTCGGGAGGGGCTTATATAGCCGCGCCCACGGTCCACCGTGGACTCGTGCGCCGGCGAGGTTGCAGGCGAGGCTAGGAGTGGTTCTGGTGCCTGTGATCAAGCCGGGGAGGATCGTGGACTTGTTCCACGTCCAGCTGAGGTGAGAAGAGGAGCGGGGGAGCTTCTGGAGCGTGCGCGCGTGCGAGGCAGTAGAGTGGCCGTTGCGGGCGGCCGGTGCGTGTGCGACGATGGTCACTGGAGGGCGTAGGAGGAGGGGGGACAGCGCCGGGGTGATTGCGGACGTCGAGGGGCCTCGACTGGCGCGAAGGAGGAGCCCGAGGCTTTCGGGGGCCAGCGATTGGCTGAAGCCACCGTGCGGAGGTGCACTGTAGCGTGCCCCAGAGCGCGCGTATGGCTGGCATCATCGTGCCCTCGCCGCTTTGGTCAAAACCAACATGCCCAAGAGTGTCTAGAAGGTTGAGGGAGGAGTAAAGAATTGGCCTGCGGCCTTGGATGCCCTGGAGATGCTGAGAGAGAAAGGGAATGCTGGTGACTTGTTGAAAACTTGCTGTCCAGCAAGGTAAACTTGGGTTCTTACCCCTCAATCATGGAGCTGGGGTGCTGGGGAAGTTACTGGGGGTAGCTAGTAACTCAATGATCATGTGGTAAAAAGTTGAGGCCATGGAGAAAAGTAAAAGTGATCAAGATGGAGGTTTTAGTAAAAAGCCAGAAGGTGTTTGATCAGTGTTTGGTCAAGCAAATGATCTCCACTTGACATGGCACTTAACAGGGTTGAAAGATATGAGAAAATAGGGTGCTTCACCAAATTTGGGCTCATTTGAAGAAACTAGCCAATGTAACTTTGGTGAACCCTAGAAATCAACAGAAACAGCTTCATCTTGATTGAGTCAAGCTAATCATCTCCCCTTGATGCACCACTTGGTGTAGCATCATCATTTGGGGTATTGATCATGCCCACAAAGTTTGAAGCTCCAGATAAAAAGTTGGTAATGTAAAGTTGTTCAAATTTGCATTTGAACAGAAAGGGTTTTGAGGTGATCTGATCAAGTTGCTCCATTCCAAATCTTGTGCCATTTGGTCTAGATGCCTTATTAGGCCATTCTAGCATGTGCACCAAGTTTGAGAGTAGTTGGACAAGTTTGGCAATGTAAAGTTGCGCAAACTTCAAATATGGACAGAATGGTTATGAAGGGGTTTGAGGATGTTTTCTTGCTTCCCAAGGCATGGGACTTGGCAAGATCATCAAATATGTCATATATGACATGATAGAATTTCCCTGGAATTTTTGGAGAATATTTCCTTTGTAAATATTTCAAAAGCTTGAAATATCCAAAAAGGGGTTTAGAGGGCTTAGCCCATTATTTTGAACATGACCAAGTGTTGAAACTCTTATATATGGACAATATATGTCCTCTGAGTCTCTCTGAATTTTGGCAAATATTTTTGAAATAGTTAAATAATTTTTCCCTATTAAAGACCATTTCTGGCCTTAAGAAAAAGCTTTTAAATAAAATAGGAAAATAACTTTTAAAATTATACCTTTGTGGTTTCTGGAAGTCCTATGACTACTAGGTCTCAAATAAACCTTTTGAAATAGTTTTCTCACCCTAAATCAAGTACTTGCAGTGCAAATCTCAATTCAGGGGTTTTTGGAAAACTAAATTTATAAAATACCTTTTGTCCAAATTAATTTTGTAAGAAAATACTATACTGTTATATAACACTTGGCATGATCATTGGGCAGAAGTTTTGGGTATGGAGATGAATTTTACAAGAGGTTATAGTTGATTTTAATGAGCACAAGAAAAAGCACATGAAGGAAACTCAATTTCAAATAAAAGCCAAATGATGCTAAAAAAATTTGCTGGTCCAAATTTTCATGCTTCAAAGATTCAAATAACATGTTACAAAATGCAGGGTGTGACAGACCTACCCCCCTTACAAGAATCTCGCCCCCGAGATTCCTAAACTAGGTCTTAAAAGAGGTCGGGAAACTCGGATCTAAGATAGTCTTCACGTTCCCAGGTTGCTTCTGCTTCGGTATGGTTGCTCCACTGGACCTTGATGTACTTGATGGTACGGCTTCGCGTCCGTCGTTCTGCTTCGTCCAGAATGCGAATGGGCTTCTCGCGGTAGGTCAAATCAGGCTGCAGATCAATGGCTTGGTGATCCACATCCTTGCAGAGATTGGGCTTGTCTGGAACTTGTAGGCATTTCCGGAGTTGTGACACATGGAATACATTGTGCACATCGGATAGCTCAGGTGAGAGTTCCAACTGGTAAGCCACTTCTCCTCGTCGTGCAGTGATCTCAAAGGGTCCAATGAACCTTGGTGCAAGCTTCCCCTTGACGTGGAAACGCTTGGTTCCCTTCAGAGGAGATACCCGCAGGTACACATGGTCCCCGACATGGAAACTCATGTCCCGACGGTGAGTGTCAGCATAACTCTTCTGCCTTGACTTGGCTGCCTTTAATCGCTCTCTGACTAGTTGGACTTGCTCTTCTGCTGCGCGGAGATTATCCGGTCCAAAGACTAGTCCTTCTCTAGTCTCTGACCAGTTGAGGGGTGTGCGGCATCTGCGTCTGTACAACACCTCAAATGGTGCCATCTGAAGGCTTGACTGGTAACTGTTGTTGTAGGAGAACTCGGCAAAAGGGAGACAATCTTCCCACTTGGCTCCATATGCCAAGACACAGGCTCGGAGCATGTCTTCGAGAATCTGATTGACTCGCTCTGTTTGACCTCCGGTCTGTGGGTGGAAAGCTGTGCTGAAAGACAACTTGGTTCCCAAGGCTTCTTGGAACTTCTTCTAGAACCTTGAGGTGAATTGGGTTCCTCGATCTGACACAATCTCCTTGGGAACGCCGTGAAGGCTCACGATTCGGTCGATGTAGAGAGCTGCCAGCCGGTTGCCATCATAAGTGGTCTTGATAGGAATGAAATGGGCCACCTTGGTCAAATGATCGACTATGACCCAGATAGAGTCATGTCCTTTATTCGACCTTGGTAATCCAGTGATGAAGTCCATTCCGACTTTATCCCACTTCCACTCAGGAACCTTAAGTGGTTGAAGCAATCCAGCAGGTCGCTGATATTCAGCCTTGACCCTTTGGCACACATCACACTTTGCAACATAGGTTGCAATCTCTCTTTTCATCCCGTGCCACCAGAATCGTGCCTTCAAGTCTTGGTACATCTTGGTTCCTCTGGGGTGGATGGAATACGGAGTGTCGTGGGCTTCTTGCAGAATCAGCGTCTTCAGCTGGGTGTTGTTTGGTACGCAGATGCGACCTTTGTACCAAACAATCCTGTGCTCGTCTTCGAAGAATCCTAGGTCCTTGCCCAGCTTCATCTTCTTCTTGATGCCTTCAATTCTTGCGTGTCCATCTTGCGCCTTCTTGACGTCGTCCATCAGGGTCGGTCTGACTTCCAAATGATCCAGAAATCCAGGGGTGACCAATTCCAAACTGAATTGTTCGAACTCCTTAAACAAGGCTGGCTGCCTTTCTTGAATAACGGCATTCAAAGAGCAAGCCTTCCTGCTTAAGGCATCGGCCACCACGTTAGCCTTCCCGGGGTGATATTGAACACTGAGGTCATAGTCTTTGATGAGTTCCAACCATCTCCGCTGCCTCATGTTCAATTCCTTTTCGGTGAAAATGTACTTCAGACTTTTGTGGTCTGTGTAGATCTCACACCGCTTCCCTAGGAGGTAATGCCGCCATGTCTTCAAGGCATGAACTACTGCCGCTAACTCAAGATCGTGAGTAGCGTAGTTCTCCTCATGGGGTCGTAGCTGCCTGGAGAGGTATGCTATGACGCGGCCTTCTTGCATCAGAACGCTTCCCAATCCGGTTCGAGAGGCATCACAATATATCACGAACTCCTTGTGAATATCAGGTGTTGCTAGGACTGGGGCGGTGGTCAATCTCTTCTTGAGCTCTTGGAAGCTCTCTTCGCATTTTGGCGTCCACTCGAACTTCTTGTCCTTCTTGAGGAGCTGAGTCATTGGCCGAGCAATGCTAGAGAATCCTTCCACGAACTTGCGGTAATAGCCCGCTAGTCCGAGGAAGCTTCTGACTTCCTTGACGGTCGCTGGAGATTGCCATTGGGTCACAGCTTCGATCTTCGCGGGATCAACAGATAATCCTTCCTCGGTCAAGACATGACCTAAGAATCCAACTTTATGCAGCCAGAACTCACACTTGCTGAATTTGGCATACAGTTGGTGCTCACGAAGCTTGTCTAGGACCATCCTCAGATGCTGCTCGTGCTCTTCCTCCGACTTCGAGAACACAAGAATGTCATCGATGAAGACAACAACAAACTTGTCCAAATATTCCATGAAGACTTTATTCATGAGATACATGAAGTAGGCTGGGGCATTGGTTAACCCAAAGGACATGACCGTGCACTCGTACAGGCCATATCTGGTTACGAATGCCGTCTTCGGAATATCTTGGGGTCTGATCTTCAGCTGGTAGTACCCAGATCTGAGGTCGATCTTGGAGAACACCTTGGCTCCGCTGAGCTGATCAAACAGATCTTCGATCTTGGGAAGTGGATACTTGTTCTTGATTGTAACTTCATTGAGGGAACGATAGTCAATGCATAAGCGGATGGTACCGTCCCTCTTTGCCACAAACAGAACAGGAGATCCCCAAGGGGAGGCACTTGGGCGGATAAATCCCTTCCTTAGCTGCTCTTCCAGCTGCTTCTTCAACTCGGCTAATTCTTCTGTCCCCATTCTATAAGGCTTCTTATAGATGGGTCCTGCTCCGGGCACGAGCTCGATGATGAACTCAATGTCACGGTCAGGGGGCATTCCCGGTAGTTCATACGGAAAGACATCAGGATACTCACATACCACCGGTACTTGATCTAGCCCAACTTCAGACAGACAGTTGACTTTAGCGGCTTGAGCGGAAGAGGAGTTGGAAGCAAACTTGACTTCGACTCCTTGGTCATTGGTCACAGTGACTGTCCGATTGGCACGGTCTAACAAGCCTTGGTGCTTGCTGAGCCAATTCATGCCTAGGATCACATCCAAGCCTTGCGATCTCAGGACGATAAGGTCTGCTAGGAAGTCTACACCATTAATGGTAATACTGACTCCTTTACAGCCTATCTTGGCTCTCATCTCGGCTCCGGGGGTTTGTACCACCATAGGGTTATTTAGGGGTGTAGGGGTCATGCCACTTTTTAATGCAAATCTTTGAGTGACAAAAGAATGCGTTGCTCCAGAATCAAACAAGACAGTTGCAGGTGCTGAGTTGACAAGGAACATACCCAGCACGACGTCCGGGTCTTCCTGGGCTTCTTCAGCAGTGACGTGATTCACACGCCCCTTCCCATGGTTGGATGGATTGCGAGGAGCTGGGTTCCTTGGTGGCATTCCACGGCCTTGTCCCTGGTTCTGCGCATTGGGGCGCGGGGCATCAGGCTTCTTGTTGGGGCACACCCTTGAGATGTGTCCGGGCTGACCACATCCAAAGCAAGTAACTTGGTTTGGATTGATCTTGTTGCCACCACTGGTATTGGGGTTGAAAGCTGGCCTGGGGTTGGCATACTGCTGAGGCTGAGGGTTGGTGCGAGGTGCAGGAGCTCTTGGCTGCTGATAGGTTGGCTTGGCCGGGGCTGACTGCCACGGACGAGGCTTCTGGTTGCTGGAACTTCCCTTACTGACCAACTTGCGCTTGCGAGTGTCTTCCAAAGCACGCCGCTTGTCTTCAAGCATAAGTGCCTTGTTCACCAGGTCAGGAAAGGATGGGCAGTCGCACACGACAAGCGAGTATTGCAGAGTTTGGTTGAGGCCTTCCATGAAGCGCTCCCTTTTTGCAGCATCAGTGCTGACATCTTCAGGGGCATACCTTGACAGAACACTGAACTTCTGCATGTACTCCTTGACAGTGCCACTTCCTTGCTTCAGGGCTCGGAACTCACGCTTTTTGATAGCCATGATTCCAGAAGGAATGTGGGCCTTGCGGAATTCTGCCTTGAAGTTAACCCAAGTGATGTCTTGCTCAGCATGCATGACCTTGAATCCATCCCACCAAGCTCTAGCAGTCCCCCCGAGGCAGTGGGCTGCATAAGCCACCTTCTCGCGGTCTTCGGTGCATCCGACTAGTTCCAGTATCTCCTCAATGGAACGGACCCAGTCGTCTGCATCCAGGGGTTCAGCAGTCTCAATGAAGGTTGGCGGTGCATGCTTCTTGAACTCTGCCAACGTGGAACGTCCATTGCCATTCCCCGCCGGCTGGCGGTTGTTGGTGACAGCTTGAGCAATTAGCTGGAGAGCTGCAGTGTTGGCTTGGCGTTCCTCTCGGAAAGCTTGGAGAAGCTGAGCCATGTCCATGCCTGGAGGAGGTGGTGGTGGAGCTTGGTCATTGGTTTGGTCGTGGCCTGCCTCTGGCTGAGCGGATGCTCCGGCTTCAGGCTGCTGGGTAGAGGTACCAGTACGAGTTACAACAGGCATCCTGTTGGAGCGGTAAAAGGTCTCATGACTCGGAAGAGGGAAAGCAAGATAGATGGGTGCCTAGTAAGGGGGTGGGTGTGACACTAAATCGAATCATGCAAGGGCTGAAAGGCCAAAACACATTCATTAAAATCCAAACGGGTGATGTAGTCGTTTACACATTCCCGAAGGAAGAATACGACATACATCCAGACACAACAAAACCAAACACTAGATGGTTTCATATGAACCATACAAGGACTCGACTGCGCATAGGGGTTACACGACCTATCCTACCGTAGAGGTCACAACTGGCATATCCGAGTAGCGAATAATGCCTAAGCGGTGGAATGCTCGGTCGCGTATTCCGGCTCTTCTGGGTGTTCCTCCTTGTCTTCATCTGTTTGGGCCCCCTTGTCACTTGAGGGTGTGGGGGAGTGGAGGAGTTGGATACGACGGTGCTTCGTCGGTGGTGCAGGGAAAAGCTTGCGATATTCCCTTGCTGTCATCCGGCGTCGCCGAGGTGGCTCTTCATTCTTGGAAGATACATCCTCGGAGGGCCTTCCGCCTCGATATGCGATAGCGGATTGTCCAGAAGGTGCTCCTTCCTTCTTGATCCTATTTGCCTTCTCTTGAGCTCGACGAAGAAGTACCTTGGTCTTGTGAAGTTCTTCTCGAAGCTTCATTGATTCCGAGGCCAAGTCTTGTGCCAAGCTGTCGGCACATAGACTGAAGTAGGTCTGGAACCGAAGCGAGAGTCCTTCCTTCAGTGGAGGGGCTAGTGCGCTGCTTTCTTCTTCACCTTCCTTCCGGTAAGGTAAGAAGCGAGTTGTCATCTTGGCTGCCATCTCTGGAAGAAGCTCGCGGAGACGGGTTAATGCCTTGAGTGCAGCAGCCTCGACAGCGAGAGGTAGTGTTGCCATCTGGGGTCCCTCGAAGAACCAACTTGTGGGAGGATCATTTGCCTTCACGATCACTTCCACATGGTACTCCACCTCAGTATCGCTCACCCAATGCTCATGGTAGGTGAGGATGGGTGCTCAGTGGAACTGACACTCCTGGAGGCTATCCTCGAGAAGTAAGGGAAACCCAGTGGTCAGGTGCTCTTCGGGTACAGCGGCCATCTACAAAGGTGGAATAGGAGGGGTTAATAAGCTGATGAAATCTCAGGTTTAGAAAAGAAGAGAGGTTCAGAAGGTTTTTTGAAAAGGGGTCTCATCTAACTAACGCCCATGCTAACTAAGGCTTCCTACAGTCAGGATGGCTCTGATACCAGCTCTGTGGGGACCCCGACTTAGAAGTCGAGATCACCGAATGCACGTGTACAGTGATCCCAGAGATCAATGCTCACTGAACACACAGAAGCTGTATAACAAGAGTCTTACATCCATACAAATAGTCTTACACGAATTATGGCCATTATGGCCAAGTCTTACATAGATAGAGCCTCACGGGCTGAATAGCAATAACTCAAATAGCGGAAGTCTTCGATAACGGGTAGAACCCATGCCATCTGCCTTAACCCTACAGGCATTCTGACTAGGATAGCGTCCTAGTTCGCATGTTCGTTTCCACAGAACTCTTCCTCATATTCATGTTCTTCCATGCCTGGCCAATTAAATAACCAGTGGCAAGCCAATGAGTACTTTGAATGTACTCGCAAGCAACCCATGATGTGGTTCAAAGTAACAATGCATTTGAACGATAATGAACAATCTAGCAAAAGGCTAGAACAAATACTCTACTATCAAGTTTTATGCATCAATCACCTCGCGTAACCTCGATGACAGGTTACCGATATCAACATGAATATGATTCAACTCATCGAGTCAAGTCACCACCTTGACTCATCACACACATACTATCACCGATGAAGTAAAATTCTGGACATAGTTTAAGTAGCACCACCCAACTGTCCATGACCGTGGACACGGCTATTCGAATAGTTTTACACTCTGCAGAGGTTGCGCACTTTACCCACAAGATCCGGGGAACTTCCGTGTCATCCACGACCCGCGGTACCTCAAGTACCCGGGGTAAGCACCCGGTCATTACCTTTACTTAGACGGCACTAACATAGAGTCCACTCGTTGATACACGGCCCTCGGGTACAAACAATAGATCACGGGACTTGCCCTAATTTCAATGTCACGCGTACCCGAAGGGACCAACGGTGTGTCCGGTGCCCTGTAAAAACAGTCATGGCCGTCTATCCAAGCACGACCCCGTCCCGGAAAAGACCTCAAGTCTTCCCGTCACTAGTAATGCGGGCACCATGCTAGTATCGACCTAAGTAATCAATAAAGCCCCGTCCCATAAGGGGTAGTGTGGTTGCACATGTTTGGTTGGGACGGTAGTCACACATAAATCTAATCCATCATTTCACCATGCACATGATTTTACCGGCACATCACTTCTTTCTCAAGTGATGACCTAACACATCATCACCCTCGGGCATTAGGGGCACCCGATGGGTTCATGCAAAGATTTCAACTACGAAGGTTAAAATCACACATGCATCATTTAAGCTTCATGACCAACTATTTGCATGTCATCTAGCACTTAGCAAGATCAAGTTCAAGCATGCATCATGTGGTGGTTTCAACTAGGTCACCACCGTGAATCTATCATCATGCATCGGAAACAACGGGTTCCGAAGGACAAGTGTATCATGGTCAAAGGGCTGCTTGCCTGGATTGGCTTGGTCTTCAAAGTCTTCAAATCCTTCTCCTTCTTCTTCTCCAGCAACTTCGTCAAATACGGGAGCTATACGTCGCATAATAACCACGGAAAAATAAGAACACAAACAAAACAGAAAAATCAAAGTGCTCAAAAAAATGTCAACTCATTTTTGTAAAATACTAGAGGAATTTCTAAGGTGGGGAAAAATCTTAGTTGGAGTTTTGGAGTTACAGAGTGGAATCTATTGATTTTTGAACAGGAGTATTACTGCCCAAATTTGAATTTAAATTTGAACAGAACAGAAAAGTTTCATAGATGTGAGTGAAAGTGGTACCATTAAATAGGTTGGAATATTACAAGATTTTAGGAGTTGGAATTATTTTATTTGGACCATTATTCTTTTCTGTAGAAATGTTTGAATTAATACAGAAAAGAAAAAGGAGAAAAAGACCTGTGCAACTGGGCCAGAGAGGCCACAGTGCACGGCCCAGGGCGGTCCAGCCGAGCCGCACGGGTGCGTGCGCGCGCATGTCAGGTTTTTGAACCTGACGGGCAGGGCCCGTGGGTCAGTGGCAGAGAGGAGGGGGAGAGAGGTGTGGGGATGACAGGCGGGGCCCGCCTGTCATCTCCAACCTTGCGGCCACGGCGACGGCGAGCTCACCGGCGAGGTTTCCGGCCACGGCGACGGCAACGGAGGGCAGGAACGTGACCAGCGTCGTGTTGCGGATGTAGGGGTGGTGGTGCGGCACGCCGGGGAGGTCGGGTTCGCCGGCAGCGAGGTGGGACGGCGGAGGCTCGTCGGGAGGTTGTTGCTCCGGTCGTTTCCGACTGCAACGGGAGGGGGAAACAGAGGGGAAACGATCAGTGGAGTGAGGGGGTTCCGAATCAGCCAAAAGGAAGGGTAGGGGAGGCCCGTACAGCGAGATCACCGGCGGCCCGACGCGGCGGCGCTCCGGTCGATCCCGAGTACTAGGACTACCTGGGGAGGAGTGGATGGTGCTGGAGGACTCAGTGAGGTGAGGTGAGGCTGCTGGTTCTGCTGGAGAGGCTCGGGAGGGGCTTATATAGCCGCGCCCACGGTCCACCGTGGACTCGTGCGCCGGCGAGGTTGCAGGCGAGGCTAGGAGTGGTTCTGGTGCCTGTGATCAAGCCGGGGAGGATCGTGGACTTGTTCCACGTCCAGCTGAGGTGAGAAGAGGAGCGGGGGAGCTTCTGGAGCGTGCGCGCGTGCGAGGCAGCAGAGTGGCCGTTGCGGGCGTCCGGTGCGCGTGCGACGACGGTCACTGGAGGGCGCAGGAGGAGGGGGGACATCGCCGGGGTGATTGCGGACGTCGAGGGGCCTCGACTGGCGCGAAGGAGGAGCCCGAGGCTGTCGGGGGCCAGCGATTGGCTGAAGCCACCGTGCGGAGGTGCACTGTAGCATGCCCCAGAGCGCGCGTATGGCTGGCATCATCGTGCCCTCGCCGCTCTGGTCAAAACCAACGTGCCCAAGAGTGTCTAGAAGGTTGAGGGAGGAGTAAAGAATTGGCATGCGGCCTTGGATGCCCTGGAGATGCTGAGAGAGAAAGGGAATGCTGGTGACTTGGTGAAAACTTGCTGTCCAGCAAGGTAAACTTGGGTTCTTACCCCTCAATCATGGAGCTGGGGTGCTGGGGAAGTTACTGGGGGTAGCTAGTAACTCAATGATCATGTGGTAAAAAGTTGAGGCCATGGAGAAAAGTAAAAGTGATCAAGATGGAGGTTTTAGTAAAAAGCCAGAAGGTGTTTGATCAGTGTTTGGTCAAGCAAATGATCTCCACTTGACATGGCACTTAACAGGGTTGAAAGATATGAGAAAATAGGGTGCTTCACCAAATTTGGGCTCATTTGAAGAAACTAGCCAATGTAACTTTGGTGAACCCTAGAAATCAACAGAAACAGCTTCATCTTGATTGAGTCAAGCTAATCATCTCCCCTTGATGCACCACTTGGTGTAGCATCATCATTTGGGGTATTGATCATGCCCACAAAGTTTGAAGCTCCAGATAAAAAGTTGGTAATGTAAAGTTGTTCAAATTTGCATTTGAACAGAAAGGGTTTTGAGGTGATCTGATCAAGTTGCTCTATTCCAAATCTTGTGGCATTTGGTCTAGATGCCTTATTAGGCCATTCTAGCATGTGCACCAAGTTTGAGAGTAGTTGGACAAGTTTGGCAATGTAAAGTTGCTCAAACTTCAAATATGGACAGAATGGTTATGAAGGGGTTTGAGGATGTTTTCTTGCTTCCCAAGGCATGGGACTTGGCAAGATCATCAAATATGTCATATATGACATGATAGAATTTCCCTGGAATTTTTGGAGAATATTTCCTTTGTAAATATTTCAAAAGCTTGAAATATCCAGAAAGGGGTTTAGAGGGCTTAGCCCATTATTTTGAACATGACCAAGTGTTGAAACTCTTATATATGGACAATATATGTCCTCTGAGTCTCTCTGAATTTTGGCCAATATTTTTGAAATAGTTAAATAATTTTTCCTTATTAAAGACCATTTCTGGCCTTAAGAAAAAGCTTTTAAATAAAATAGGAAAATAACTTTTAAAATTATACCTTTGTGGTTTCTGGAAGTCCTATGACTACTAGGTCTCAAATAAACCTTTTGAAATAGTTTTCTCACCCTAAATCAAGTACTTGCAGTGCAAATCTCAATTCAGGGGTTTTTGGAAAACTAAATTTATAAAATACCTTTTGGCCAAATTAATTTTGTAAGAAAATACTATACTGTTATATAACACTTGGCATGATCATTGGGCAGAAGTTTTGGGTTTGGAGATGAATTCTACAAGAGGTTATAGTTGATTTTAATGAGCACAAGAAAAAGCACATGAAGGAAACTCAATTTCAAATAAAAGCCAAATGATGCTAAAAAATGTTGCTGGTCCAAATTTTCATGCTTCAAAGATACAAATAACATGTTACAAAATGCAGGGTGTGACACAGTAACGGGCCAAAAGTAAACGAATGCAGGAAATGAGCCCAAGAATAAATGGGCCGTGAGAAGGCCGAAATATAACATGGGCTGGAAACGGCCCAACGGAATAATGGGTCGTTAATGGGTATAAAGTGAAACACTGTTCATTACGGGCCAATTTTACCACGGGCCGTTAACAAGTCGTGGGTTACTAAGGACCTCATATGGGCCAAAAGATGTCATGGGCCGGAAGTTAAAATGGGCTGGAATTATATTGGACGACCCAGATGACGCTACTGGGCCTAATCCGGATAGGCCGTAAACGGGTCATAGGTTAGTGGGCTGTAAATGGGCTATATGCAAACAGGCCGTTAACAGGCTTGCCGTGGGCCGGCCCGTAACCTTTTGGCCAAGTCAAATGGGCCGGCCTTTTCACAGGAATGGGCCTCTATTGGGCACTGTTCATTACGGGCCAGTTTTACCATGGGTGGTTAATGGGCCAAGGGTTACTAAGGGCCTCATATGGGCCGAAGACGTCATGGGCCATACATGGGCCGGAAGTTAAAATGGGCTGGAATTATATTGGACGGCCCAGATGACGCTATTGGGCCTAATTCGGATAGGTCGTAAACGGGCCCTGGGTTAGCAGGCTGTAAATGGGCTATATGCGAACATGTCGTTAACAGGCTTGCCATGGGCCGGCCCACCACCTTTTGACCAAGTCATACGGGCCGGCCTTCTCACAGGAATGGGCCTCTGTTGGGCCGTGCCACGTGTCGACGTATCATAGGCACTTTTGGTCCAATGAGTGGATGACATCTGTCCCAATGGTGAGCCGACACGTGTTTCCTCCAGCCAATGATGATTTTACACGTGGAAAATCCCCATTGGTCGGGGCTGTTAACGGGTTATCGGATCCAAAACCAGACCCGATAGCTTAACGGCGTTCCGTTACGGTGGATGCCACGTGTCGGTCACCCTTGACGAAAGCACTTCTGTGACACGCGATCTATCGTCATGGAAGTGGACACTTCTGTGATGATAATTTTGGTAATGTGATGGAACACTTCTACGACAGCACATGTATGAGTATCTTGATTCTTTCATAAATTTTTCATGGATGCACATGCATGACAGAAAATGTGACCTACTGTGACAAACACGTATTATCACGGAAGTGTATTTTTTTGTAGTGTTATTTCATAATTTTAGCTGAAAACTGAATATTGGCTAGACATATTTACAACAACAAGATCAAACAGAGTTTGTATAAGTTTTTCTTTGTCACTTTTAGTTTGTTAACTGAATTGCTTGAGGACAAGTAATGGGTTAAGCTTGGGGGAGTTGATACGTCTCCATCGTATCTACTTTTCCAAACTCTTTTGCCCTTGTTTTGGACTCTAATTTGCATGATCTGAATGGAACTAACCCGGACTGACGTTTTTTCCAGCTCAATTGCGTTGGTGTTATTTTTGTCCAGAAATAAAAGTTCTTGGATTAACCTGAAAAATTTATGGAGAATATTTTTGGAAAATGTAAAAATATTGGCGAAAGAATCTACCAGAGGGGACCCACCAGCTGACGGCAAGGGTGGGGGCGCGCCCCCTGCCTTGTGGGTCCCACGAAGGTCCACCGACCTCAACTCCAACTCCATATATTCATCCCCTGTGAGAAAAAAATTAGAGCAAAGGATTCATCACGTTTTACGATACGGAGCTGCCACCACCTCATGTTCTTCCTCGGGAGGGTAGATCTGGAGTCCGTTCGGGGCTCCGGAGAGTGGAATCCATCGCCGTTGTCATCATCAACCTTCCTCCATCACCAATTTCATGATGCTCACCGACGTGTGTGAGTAATTCCATCATAGGCTTGCTGGACGGTGATGGGTTGGATGAGATTTATCATGTAATCGAGTTAGTTTTGTTAGGGTTTGATCCCTAGTATCCACTATGTTCTGAGATTGATGTTGCTATGACTTTTCTATGCTTAATGCTTGTCACTAGGGCCGGACTGCCATGATTTAAGATCTGGGCCTATTATGGTTTCATCAATATACATGTGTTCTTCATCCGATCTTGCAAGTTGTAGACACCAATTACGAGTAATGATCCGCATACCCCAAGGTGAAAATAATTGGGCTTCTTTCCGGTGATTGCCGTAGTTTGAGGAGTTCATGTATTCACTAAGTGCTAACGCTTTGTTCCGGTTCTCTATAAAAAGGAGGCCTTAATATCCCTTAGTTTCCATTAGGACCCCGCTGCCACGAGAGGGTAGGACAAAAGATGGCATGCAAGTTCTTTTCCATAAGCATGTATGACTATATACGGAATACATGCCTATGTTATATTCATGAATTGGAGCTAGTTATGTGTCGCCCTAGGTTATAACTGCTACATGATGGATATCATCCGACACCTATCATTACCGATCCATTACCTACGAGTTCGTTTCATATTGATCCTTGCTTTGTTACTTTCGTTACTGCTGCTGTTACAATTGCTACAAAACTTCTATTGTTACTTTTGCCACTATTATCGTTACTTCCATATTACTTTGCTACTAAATACTTTGCTGCAGATATTAAGTCTTTCAGGTGTGGTTGAATTGACAACTCAACTGCTAATACTTGTGAATATTCTTTGGCTACCCTTGTGTCGAATCAATAAATTTGGGTTGAATACTCTACCCTCAAAAACCGTTTTTATCCCCTATACACGTGGGTTATCAGACAACCACGTCGTCCATGTATGCCTTGACCGTTCTGCCAATTCGTTTTTCGAGGCATGTTTGAATCATGTGCTTGTATGTGGCTCCAGCAATTTTCAGCCCGAACGAAATGGTGTTGAAGCAGAAAGGATCGTAAGAAATGATGAATGTGGTTGCTGCCTGGTCCGACTCCTTCATCTTAATCTGTTGGTATACAGAGTATGCGTTGGGGAAGCATAGTGAGTCGTGTCTAGCGGTGGCATCGATGATCCGGTCTATTCTAGGCAGGGGGAAAGGGTCCTTAGGCATGCCTTGTTAAGGTCGGTTAAATCGACACAGAGATGCCATGACATGTCCTTCTTGCGTACCATAACCAGATTTTTAACCACTCGGGGTGCTTGATCTAACACATGAATCTGGCCTCAAGCAGTTTTGCGAGATCTTCGCCCGTGGCTTGCCGTATGGGTTTGGAGAATCGGCGTAGAGTTTGTTTCACCGGATTAAAGCCTTTTAAGACATTTAGGTTGTGCTCTGCCAACCTGCGTGGGATCCTCGACATGTTAGAGGGGTGCCAGGCGAATATTTCCCAGTTTTCCCATAGGAATCTTCTTAATGTCCCTTTGTCTGCGGGGTCCAGTTGTGCTCTTATGGATGCCGTTTTATTGGGATCTATTGGGTGCACTTGAAATTTGACTATTTCATTTGCTGGATTGAATGATGTGGACTTTTGTCTTTTACTGAGGACCACATCATCCTCGTTGACTATAGTGCGGAGTGTTGTCAATTCTTTGGTTGCGAGAGCTTCGGATAGTGTCTCCAGGGCGAGGGATGGCGTCTTGTTTTCGGCGCGCAAGGCTTTGCTCCGGTCGCTCTTAAGTGAGATTACCCCGTTGGGCCCTGGCAATTTGAGTTTCATGTACCCGTAATGTGGTATGGACTGAAATCTCGAGAATGCCTCGCGTCCTAGCAATGCATGGTATCTGCTGCGCAAGGGCACAATGTGAAATAGCAGGGCTTTAGATCTATAGTTATTGGGTGTGCTGAACACAACGTCTAGGGTTATGCGTCCTGAGCAGTGTGCTTCCCTACCGGGTATTATGCCTCAGAATGTGGTGTGAATGTGTTCGGCGCGAGACCTGTTGAACTACATCTTGTCGAGAGTATCCTCATAGATGAGGTTGAGGCCGCTGCCTCCATCCATCAGCACTTTGGTCAACCGAAAGCCGTCGACGATGGGGTCGAGGACCAGTGCGGCCGGTGTGTGGTTTCTATGGGGACTTGGATCGTCCTTCGCGTTGAAGGTGATAGGCGCGGCTGCCCGGCTGTGCGGCCGTCACTTGATATATCTGGCTGAGCTCTCGAAGAGCCCTTTTCCTTTTATTGTTTCAGGCGAATGTCTCGTAGACCATAAGGACATCGTGGTCCTGTGGTGAAGCTATGGACTGCTTATCCGGAGGTGTAAGGCCCAAGATTGACAAGCCATGTTTGGCCGCTTGCCTCACCACCCAGCAAGCTTGAAGTCTGTGGGTTGGGTTTGCGTCTAGCAAGACCGAGTGTATTGGGCATGGTTTATCCAGCAACTCGTCCATGACTGATCTGGGTCTGGTTTTCTTTTAGTCAGGCTCGTGTTCGGGCGACCGATGTGTGTATGCTCGTTTGACGCAAGTCTTTCTATGATGCACGGTGGGCGGTAGCTACATGTTCATCTGTTGCGCCCTCCACGTGTTTTCCATGGCGCAATACTTGCGTGCCATGTCTGATAGTTCGGTAAAGCTTTGAACTCGGCAATGAGCGAGGGCGTTCAAAAGGACCTCGTCCTTATAGGTGAACCGGAAATCTTTGATCACCTCTTTGTCACAGCAAGACGCCATCCTATTTTTCACAAGGAGAAATCTAGCCCAATAATGATGGACTGTCTCGTTTGGCAGCTGTTTGACATACATGAGGTCCCATATGTCCGGATTTCCCATGTCCGGGGAGTATTCTGTATGGGAGGTGGGTGTGAAAAATTTGGGGATTCGTACATGCGGCGGACCCGGACTATCCTCGATAGGAGGTGTCGCGGGAAACCACGGCCACCTATGAGACCAGGATGCCCCTTTCTAGTTCGGCAGGGGGACGTCACATTGCACAAAGAGCAGACGAGCTTGGGACAGCACGACAGAGATCACGCGGGCAGTTTTACCCAGCTTCAAGCCGCCATTGTGGTGTAAGACCCTACTCCTGCTTTGGTGGATTGATGGTGGAAATGAGGTGGTGGAGAGTAGTACACTTGCTCGGTAAGGGTTGCCTCAGGGCAGCAGCGACTACGAGCATATGGGTGTGTGAGATACCCAATCTTCTAACCCTGTCTACGGTTTCCATGGGCCTCCTTTTATAGATTAAGGGGTCACCACAGTGGCAAAGTAGTCATTATGCACTGATATGATAGCAACTGTGCTATCATACCTAACTCTATGGGCTGACATGTCACATTAAATGCACCGCTTAATGTCACATCACTGGTTGCCTGACAAGACTTGCCGGGCTATCTTGCCAGCTCCGCACCTGCTTGCTTGAAACGTCGCAGGACGGGTGTCATCTGTGGGTTTTTCTTGTAGGGAGAGGCTACCATGTGGTGAATGGCTGACACTTAATCGCTCTGCGGCTTAACACCACACTAATCGACGACGTGAGTCATGGCGGAATAGTTGGTGAGGTGGTTTAGCCTCCGCGAGTCCCGACGGGCTCTGCCGGGACGCCTTGGTTGTCTTCTTCTGGGGGTGGCCTCGCCCCTTGCTGAGCTCACTTGCGCGGCAAGGTAGGCCTTTCTCTTGGCGATATCTTGCTTCTCTAGCTTGTTCTTAGTACCTCTGATCTGATTGCTGGTTCCTCGAAACTCTTGGTTTCTTGTACTCTGACTTGGGCTGGCGCCTCAATCTTGTTCCCGCGCCTATGCACAATCAGGGCAACAAACCTAGGGTTTGTTGCACCGATAGGAGGTTGGGTTGCGTCCGGTCCTGATCACGCAGGGTTCGGATCCGAACTGATGTGTGGCTGGATCGGCTCGAGGCTGGATCCTACTTTAGGTCTCAAGTCCGGATGTATTTCTGGGCTGGCGTCTGTGTCAGGACCCCGATCCTAAGTCACCCCGATCTAGCTGTAACACGTCATATCACTTTGCGGCCTCACGCACGGTAACCCCACGGGTGCCACCTTACCTGGCCCGGGACCGTTTGCGCATTTTGGCACACGTATATGACAGTGTCGCTAGCATCCATATGACGGAGAACCCGAGCCGACATGGCTAGTTATAAACCAAAAGTGGCACTAGATTACAGAGACAGGCATCCATGACCCAGCAACGAACGTGTCGGTCATCAACGTATGAACCCAAGTCGTAGCAAGCTACATGGACTTAAAGGAACAATGCGTGACATTTCCCCTAAGGGACAGACACAGGAACGAAGAAGGACACATGCCGGCCAGCCTACGTGTTCCGAGCAGTAGCAAGCTACCAAGGCTCATTGGAATCACTAGGAGGCATTTCCCTGTAAGGTAGGCTACCAAAGGAAAACAACTAGGTGTCGGATCCCACACATACCAAGCATTTCAACCATACACACAATATGCTCAATATGTGCAAATACAACATTGCATCACAACAGAACTCTATGACTCAAAGTACTTTATTTAAGAGGCTCCAAGAGCCATACATAACATATCCATACAGGTAGGGTCACATGACCCAACACTCAAGTCATACAGTCATACAAACACAAGCGGAAGCTACATGTCTGAGTACAGACAACTTAGAAAATAAAACAGGCTTGGTGTAGCCTGACTATCTACAAGGCCCTTCACAAGCTCCAGATCTCCGTCTGGGTGTCAAGCTACTCGTCGACGTCAACGTCTATGTAGAACCCATCAGCAGGGGCAGGGTTCTCCTCTGCAACAGTTATTAAGCAAACATGAGTACAAAGGTACTCAGCAAGTCTTACCACAGAACCTATCATACATGCAACATTATCAAAGGGGGTAGTGGAGTTCATAGCAGAAAACCAGCTTTGACTCTTGGCTAACCTACACTACAACTCTCAACGGATTGCAAGATGTTATTACGAACACGAGTCCTCTACTCACCACAGCAATACACTACCGAGGATCCTCTTCCGTCATCCTACGGAAGGGCCATCCACCGCACTCACACTTATCTTGAGGCTTTTAGTAGTATCCATCAACTTGTCTATGAACTGTAAGAGCAACCAAGTAGTCCGTACCGCGAACAACGGCTATTCGAATAGATTGATAACCCTGCAGGGGTGTACTTCTTCACACACGCTCCCACCACTTATCGCCATCTACTCGGCATGTACTCGGCAACCTTCAAGCGGAAGCCCAGCGTGGGTGTCGGCCACGACCTGACTAACTACTCAAGTCTCTCGTCCAGGTTTATCGCCTATTCGGGTTCCATCCGTGGGGAGATCCGGCCGGGGTGTCGCTCACGGCCCCAAACGATGTGTACAGGGTTCCTGAGTCACCAAACGGGCAACCGGTACACCGTGCCACGTACCTGTCGCATCACAACCCACCCCGAGGGTCAGCGTTGTGCACGACCTCCAGTAAGCTATAAACACCAGAAACTAGTTGCAACTCCTGGACAGAGATCGAGGGTAATTAATAAGTCGAGAGGGTCCATTGGTTTCGGGCCTAATGCATGGTAGTAGCTGGAACTTGAACCACACATACAGATCTCGGGTCCTATGGACGATTCCAATGAAACAACCCACCATGTACTCCTACATGGCCTTTCATCGATACCTTTACCAAGCGTATTCCACACTTCCCTCTCTTTATCGGTATGATCATTTCACTCTGATCCATCACCCAGATGAACCAGACCTGACACAACTCTAAGCATAACAGGCAACATAAGCAAATAGCATGGTGGATCACACATCACATGGCTCAATCAACTCCTACACATGCTAGTGGGTTTCAACTATTTACTGTGGCAATGACAGGTCATGCAAGGGAATAGGGTTCAACTACCGCAGCAAGTAGCAGTTCACACGATGTTGCCTTAATGCAATAAAAGAGAGCAGGAGTGAGGAGATTGGGTTTGTATCGGAATGATCAATGATTGCTTGCCTGACAAGGTGGTTGTCGGGTACTTCTCTTCGGCTGGATACGCAGAAGTATCCTCGGGAGCAGGACCTAACACAGAGAATACCGGCGAAACAATCATTAAACAAAAAAATGCAACAATATGATGCATGCTCATGACATGGCAAGATGCATGTGTTTTGGCTAATGCAACTAAAACCAGAAGGGTTTGAGCTTATTTGAATCAAAGATTCAAATTGGCACTTTACCTATTATTTAATTAAGTGCATTATCATGTTTTAATGTATACAGCAAGGTTAACTTGCTCAAACATGCATGAAACCAGTGCCATTGGAAAGATTGGATTTTTCTGATCATTTTTCATATATAAATCTTTTCCATCTGAGCTACTGTTGAATTTATATGATTTTTTGAAGTTTAGGCATTTTCTGGAATTTCCTGAATTATTTTAAATCTAAAAATACCAGAAAATCCTTTACTGCGTCAGCATGACATCATGCTGACGTCAGTCAGTCAACAGGGAGGCCCAGGTCAAACCTGACCAGTGGGACCCACTGGTCAGTGTCACAGTTAACTAATTAACTAATTAGGATTGAATTAACACCTAAACTAGGTTTGACTAGCAGGCAGGGCCCACATGTCAGTGACCCAGGGGGGTCAAACCCGTGGTCAAACAGGCTCAACTCGCCGGCGTTTAGCCGCCGGCGAGGCCAAACACGGCGGTGAGGTGCGGGTTTCGTGCTCCGGCTGCCAAAACGACGGCGGAGCACACCTACGGGTAGCTGGAGGCAAGCCGCATCAAATGGAGGTGGTGGCTGGCCTCGGGGTCGCCGGAGATGACGCCGGCGACGAGTCCAGCGGCTGCTGGAGTTCGGCGAAGTCGAAAACGACGGTGCGGTGCTCGTAGAGGAGCGTGGAGTGGTCCTACAGCATCTACGCGTGACGGTGAAGCTGATAGGCACGGTGGCCGGACCAATGGATGGCCGGAGCCTCGTCAGCGACGAGCTCCGCGGCGGTGCATGCAGGTGAGCTTCGTGCGGTGCGTTCCAGGGTAGTAGAGAGCCAATGGAGAGAGGGAGGATGAAGCTGGGCTCACAGGGGTTGCAGCAGACGCCGGAGCGGGCTTGGGGGTGGTCGGAGCTGAGCGGGACGGCGAGGGGGATCTCCGCGGCCGGAGTTGGGGAAGAAGGGGTCGAGGGCGTCTCCAGGGCGGGCGAGCGCTCGGGGCTCGACCTGTTCGAAGTAGTCGAGGACGGCAGAGATGATGAACACGACGATGGGGCTCAGGGACGAAGGTGGGCGCGGCTTCTACGACGGTGCGAGCACGGCGGCGTCGGCCATGGTGCGGGGAGGGCGAAGGAGAGGAGCTGGGAAGAGTGGGGAGTGTCTGCGAGGTCGGGGGCGAGGTGGACGACCGATCCAAGGCTCCAAGGCGGCGAGGGGAGGAAGCAGGGCGGCGGGCAGCTGCGTGGCGCGCGCTGCGGCCGCCGTCGAGCACCTGCCTGCCTGCCTGGCCGAGCCAAGCAGCTCGCTGGAGCGGCAGCTGGGCTGGGCCGGCAGGTGGGCCGGGTGGGGCGCCAGGTAACTCCTTTTCTCTCTCCTTTTTCTATTTCTTTTTCTGTTTCATTTCTTTTGCAACTTTGTTTAATTAATAAAAATGCCAGAACACTTTTATAACTCATAAAACTTGTCATGCCCACTGTATATATTATGAACATCATGGAACATTATAGTTTATGATTATTTGAGCGTTTAAAATATTTTATAGCATTTAAATGCCCAAATGCAAATACCATATGATTTAATCCAAAGACCTTAGATGTCCTAGAAAATTGTGCACCATTTTTAGCAGAGGTTTAGGACCAAGGCAGAAATGATGAACATTTTTGAAGGGCATTTTGGGTACATTGGAAAAGATTTTATCAAACCCTAGTTGTTAGGAGAGGGGTGCTGGGGTTTCTGTCATTCCCATTTCAAGTTTCTTTGATAAGTAAACATGATGCACACTCTAGCTAGTCCTAATGCAAGTACTAAACTAGGGATGTGACAACTCACCCCCACTTAAAAGAATCGCGTCCCGAGATTCGGGTTCCTCCGGAAAGAGGGTGGGGTACTCAAGTCGAAGACGATGCTCCCGTTCCCAAGTAGCTTCACTCTCGGAATGATGTGACCATTGAACCTTGAGAAACTTGATATTGTGGCGTCCAGTGGTGCGCTCGGTTTGATCAAGAATACGAACGGGGTATTCTCGATATGTGAGATTGTCCTGGAGATCAAGCGTTTCGTGGTCCACTCCGCGGATAGGATCCGAGAAGCAACGCCTGAGTTGAGAAACGTGGAACACATCATGAACTCTAGATAGGTGCGGAGGTAGTTCCAATTGGTAGGCAACTTCTCCTCATTTGGCAAGAATGCGAAAAGGACCGATGTAACGAGGGGCCAATTTGCCTTTGATACCGAAGCGATGGGTTCCCTTAAGAGGAGTAACCCGAAGGTAAGCCTTATCGCCGACTTCAAAAGTCACAGCCTTATGATGACTATCATATTGGCTCTTCTGGCGAGACTGGGTTGTTTTCAATCTCTCACGAACGATGCGAACTTGCTCTTCTGCTTCCTGGATCATATTCGGGCCAAAGAATTGTCTTTCCCCGGTTTCTGACCAGTTAAGAGGTGTTCGACACCTTCGTCCATATAGAACTTCAAAGGGGGCTTTACCCAGACTGGCTTGATAACTATTGTTATAAGCGAATTCGGCAAATGGAAGACACTTTTCCCATTCCATACCGAAAGAGATGACAGAGGCTCGAAGCATGTCTTCCAGAATTTGATTGACTCGTTCCACTTGACCACTTGACTGGGGATGGAAGGCGGTACTGAAAGAGAGATGAGTTCCCATAGCATTCTGGAAACTTTCCCAAAATCGTGAAGTGAAAAGACTTCCACGGTCTGAGTTAATATCCAATGGCACACCATGAAGTGATACTATCCGAGAGATATACAAGTCAGCTAGCTGGCTAGCAGTAATACTCTCTCGCAAGAAATGAGCTACTTTAGAGAGGCGGTCGATAACGACGAAGATAGCATTATTCCCTTTCCTGGTCCTGGGAAACCCGGTAATGAAGTCCATACCCACTTTGTCCCATTTCCATTCAGGAATAGCTAAAGGTTGAAGGGTGCCAGCAGGCCGTTGATGCTCTGCTTTGACTCGACGACAAACGTCGCAGTTAGCAATGAATTGAGCGATTTCTCTCTTCATCCTAGTCCACCAGAATCTCTGACGTAGGTCCTGATACATTTTGGTACTACCGGGATGAATTGTGAGAGGAGATTCAAACATCTCAGGTTTCGTACTTTAGGAACCACTAAACGGTTGCTAAAGAATACAACTCCTTGATCATCAATTGAGAAACATCCCGCAACTCCTTTCTTGATGTTCCTCTTAATACGGGAAATTCCCGGGTCAACCTTCTGTGCTTTGATGACCTGATCCGTAAGGTTAGGTTCCGCCACCAAGGTGGAAAGGAATCCTCGAGGAACAATGTGAAGGTTAAGCTTACGAAATTCCTCGTGGAGAAGTGGTTGCCCTTGTTGTAACATCAAGTTGTTACAATAAGATTTACGACTTAGTGCATCAGCCATGACATTGGCCTTCCCAGGGGTGTAAGTGATTCCTAAATCGTAATCTGTGAGCAACTCAACCCAACGTCTTTGCCTGAGATTTAGATCCGGTTGGGTGAAGATGTATTTCAAACTTTGGTGATCAGTGAAGATTTCACAGCGATTACCCAGGAGGTAATGTCGCCATGTTTTGAGTGCATGGACTACAGCTGCAAGCTCTAGATCATGAGTAGGATAGTTATCCTCATGTGGACGCAACTGTTGAGATGCGTAAGCAATCACTTGACGATCTTGCATGAGTATGCAACCTTGTCCTTGTCGCGAGGCGTCACAATAGATTATAAAATCCTTGGAAAAGTCTGGTGGTACCAGTACAGGTGCAGATGTTAGGCGTCTTTTCAGTTCCTGAAAACTGGACTCGCACTGTGGGGTCCACTCAAACTTTTTATCTTTCTTGAGGAGTTCAGTTAGAGGTTTAGCAACCTTGGAGAAATTCTCGACGAAGCGTCGGCAATAGCTCGCTAAGCCAAGAAAACTCCTAACTTGCTTGACCGATTTAGGGGGAGTCCAATCAAGGACGGCTTGAACTCGCTCGGGATTGACAGCAATACCCTTGCCAGAGATCACATGACCTAGATAGGTTACTTCCGGCAACCAAAATTCACATTTAGAGAATTTGGCATAAAGGCGGTGCTCTCGAAGTTTCGTCAATACTAGCCTTAAATGCTCGGCATGATCTTCCTTGTTCTTGGAATAGATGAGTATATCATCGAGGTATACCACGACGAATTTATCCAAGTACTCCATGAATATAGAATTCATTAACCGAGAAAAGGTAGCTGGGGCATTGGTTAATCCGAAGGACATGATGGTGTACTCATATTGGCCATAACGAGTAACAAAAGCCGTTTTAGGAATGTCCCCGTTCTTGATTTTGATTTGATGGTAACCCAACCTCAAATCCATCTTAGAGAAGACCGAGGATCCAGCGAGCTGATCATACAGGTCGTTGATCCTGGGGAGCGGATACTTATTCTTTATGGTGACCAGATTGACAGGTCGGTAATCTACAACCATCCGCTCCGTTCCATCCTTCTTCTTGACGAAGAGGACGGGGCAAGCCCAAGGGGGAGAACTAGGACGGATGAAACCTTTCTGCAAGGACTCATCGAGTTGTTTCTTTAGCTCAGCTAATTCTAGGGGTGCCATCTTATAAGGTCTCCTAGAGATTGGGACAGTTCCCGGAATAAGATCTATCACGAACTCGACATCTCTGTCAGGTGGAATTCCTGGCAGTTCTTCTGGAAAAACATCCGGAAAGTTACGGACTACCGGGATATCTTAGAGTTCTGGTAGATGGCTGGCATTAAGAGAATAGAGCTGATGCTCAGCCATTCGGGTCAAGACATTGACTATTTTGCCGGATGGGTGTGTAAGTTGAACGGTCCTAGTATAGCAATCAATCTTGGCGTAATGAGTTGTCATCCAATCCATACCCAAAATGATGTTTATGTCCGAGTACTTGAGAGCGATTAGAGATGCTAGGAAAACAAGTCTATCGACAAGGATTTCATTTCCATGGCTTACCCTAGAGGTTTGCCACTTTGAACCAGGAGTTTGAATAACCATGGAAGTAGGCATGTCACAAAAAGTCATGTTGTGCAATCTAGCATAGCTCTCGGATATGAACGAATGGGATGCTCCAGTATCGAAAAGAACAGATGCCGGATGGCAGTTAACGAGAAGCGTACCAAGGACGATGTTAGGATCCTCATAAGCTTCCTCAGCAGAGACATAGTTGACATGACCACGTGCAGTGGGGATTGGCTTGACATAATTCACCTTGCCGGTTGGCTTACCACGGCCAACGGGTTTTCCTGGTTGGTTCTGGGGACACTCACGCATGTAGTGCCCCGGTTCTCCACACTTGAAGCATGTTACAGTGCTAGTGCGTGGAGCAAAGTTGGTAGGTGGTCCTCCATAAGTCTTAGCAGGTGCATACTATTGAGTTGGGCGAGGCGCCTCATAGGATGGCCTCGGTGTGTATTTGGGTGGCAGAGCAGTGTTAGGAACCCACACACGGCGCTTGTGAGAGCCAGAGCCGGATGAGGAACCAAAGTCTCGAGTATGCTTGCGTGTGGCCTCGAAGTCGGTCTGGCCCGTTTCAGCTCTGATAGCCTTGTTTACCAACTTCTGGAAGGAGGTGCACTCGTGGAGACGTAGATCTCGGCGGAGTTCAGGGCTGAGTCCCTTGCGGAACCTCGCCTGCTTCTTGGCATCGGTGGATACTTCCTCAGGTGCATAGCGTGCCAAGTTGCCAAACTCGTGACTATAGCTATCCACAGTTAACCGGCCCTGGGTGAAATTGCAGAATTCCTCCCGCTTGCGATCCATGAGACCTTCCGGAATGTGATGTTCACGGAATGCCTCACTAAACTCAACCCAATTAGTGATTTGGCCAGCAGGACGCATAGCTTCAAAGTTTTCCCACCAAAGACTGGCAGGGCCCTCAAGATGGTAGGCAGCATAGGTAACCTTGTCAGCTTCGGCCACACGGGCAGAGTGTAGCTTGTGGGTGATACTACATAGCCAGTTATCCGCATCCAGAGGTTCAGTGGAGTGATGGAACTTCGGTGGGCACATCTTGATAAAGTCATTGATTGACACCACGTCATTCCTCTGACGGAACCCAGTGTTCTGCTCTATGCGTTCCAGGAGACGGTTGGTCTCTCTCTTGTTCCGTTCTGCTTCGAGCATAACTTCAGCCAAGGAGGGTGGCTGGGGCAGATTCCCATCTCTAGCTCCGCTAGCCTCACCCTGCTCCTGAGCAGCAGGAGTGTTGCGAGTGTGGACCATCCTAAAGAAGCAAAACAACGATTTAGACAAGGATGGCAAAAACTTGACATAGGAGTGCAGAATGTAATGGATGACACGGAATGCAGAGATGTTCATCCGTACGACATGGTAATATAGAAACTGCTATATATACACCAGTGGTCATACACACCATACATAGTTTAGTACAAGCCAAGGCTAAAGTACAACTGCGGTGAAAGACGATACATCCCATCAGAGGCATTCCAAGCTCCTATACATTATTTAACTAGACCTCCGGAACTCAGTACACACTAAGTCATATTCCACAAGACGCGCAGGGCTGTGGGAATACAACTACTACAATACTACTACTGCCACGGTCTAGCTCAGACATTCCCGTAGTAATCTTCGTAAAGATTACCACCGTAGCCTGGAAGTGGAACAGACGGATCTTGAAACTCGTGAGCGCTCGAAGGCTGTGGACCATAAGGACATGGATGTGGCCTCGGTCCCGATGCTGGTGGTAACCGACGCCCACGTGGAGGTGTAATACCCCCAACGTCACGCCAATCCATGCGATCAGGCAGACGAGTCCGCACGGGGTACAAATCCCGCATGTCCAGATATCCAGCGTGCACAGCAGGTGCAAGCCGTGTCAAAGTAGTCCAGTGGGCGGCTCGAGTGTTATACAGCTCCATTCGGAGGGCACGGACCTCACGACGGTCCCTATCCTCCAGCATCTGAACAGTAGTCTGAAGCACTGTCTCTTCATGAGCAGCATCAGTATACAGACCAGTGTAGTAGCCTTCCTCTCCGGGAAGTGAGGCTGGCATGTAACAGAACTCAGTGTTCAGCAACAGGTCATGCCTAGCCTGGAGAATGGTCATCATCGAATAGGCGGCATCCTGTACTGCCATCCCGATGGTAACCCCGAGTCCATAAGACCAATGGATGGGGTCGTTAGCTCCGGGATATGAGGGGTATATCCGGACTATGCAGAAATACTGACTCTGATTGAAATCCCGGTACTGTTCCTCCACGATGTACTCAGGATACCAGCGATAACCGGTCTCAGTCAGCACACGGACTAGCATGGCCGTGTGACCGGGCACATTAATGCACCGAGTCAAACGAACCACTTGGTGAGGGGTGCGGCCAGACATCTGAAACACGATATAATGCAAAGGCATTAGTGTTTCTGGAAGAAATCGGGCAGCATAACAACTGTAAATGCTCAAACAAAGATTTGAGACATCATACAAATGATAGCATAGCCACTCAACAATTCCATATCAAGGTTCCGGGTCCAACAATCATCATGCTAAAAGGGTAGAAACTGAACTGAGGCTTGAAACCAACAATCCTATGAGTCTACGGATTAGTAACACGAGAACCTAGTAAGGATAAGATGCCTAGTCCTAAATCCCCGTAGAAAGAATAGACTGACTCAGATCAGAAGGGCATAAGGTAAGGGAGTAAAAAGAGCCTTACGTTCCCTTCCACAATCAATTCCCCTACATATAACTAAGAATTTTTCTAGACTCAACATCGACCAGTTTGGCTTGAGAAACCTACAGGCAGTCCAGCTCTGATGCCAACGCTGTCGGGACCCCGATCCTAAGTCACACCGATCTAGCTGTAACACGTCATATCACTTTGCGGCCTCACGCACGGTAACCCCATGGGTGCCACCTTACCTGGCCCGGGACCGTTTGCGCATTTTGGCACACGTATATGACAGTGTCGCTAGCATCCATATGACGGAGAACCCGGGCCGACATGGCTAGTTATAAACCAAAAGTGGCACTAGATTACAGAGACAGGCATCCATGACCCAGCAATGAACGTGTCGGTCATCAACGTATGAACCCAAGTCGTAGCAAGCTACAGGGACTTAAAGGAACAACGCGTGACATTTCCCCTAAGGGACAGACACAGGAACGAAGAAGGACACATGTCGGCCAGCCTACGTGTTCTGAGCAGTAGCAAGCTACCAAGGCTCATTGGAATCACTAGGAGGCATTTCCCTGTAAGGTAGGCTACCAAAGGAAAACAACTAGGTGTCGGATCCCACACATACCAAGCATTTCAACCATACACACAATATGCTCAATATGTGCAAATACAACATTGCATCACAACAGAACTCTATGACTCAAAGTACTTTATTTAAGAGGCTCCAAGAGCCATACATAACATATCCATACAGGTAGGGTCACATGACCCAACACTCAAGTCATACAGTCATACAAACACAAGCGGAAGCTACATGTCTGAGTACAGACAACTTAGAAAACAAAACAGGCTTGGTGTAGCCTGACTATCTACAAGGCCCTTCACAAGCTCCAGATCTCCGTCTGGGTGTCAAGCTACTCGTCGACGTCAATGTCTATGTAGAACCCATCAGCAGGGGCAGGGTTCTCCTCTGCAACAGTTATTAAGCAAACATGAGTACAAAGGTACTCAGCAAGTCTTACCACAGAACCTATCATACATGCAACATTATCAAAGGGGGTAGTGGAGTTCATAGCAGAAAGCCAGCTTTGACTCTTGGCTAACCTACACTACAACTCTCAACGGATTGCAAGATGTTATTACGAACACGAGTCCTCTACTCACCACAACAATACACTACCGAGGATCCTCTTCCGTCATCCTACGGAAGGGCCATCCACGGCACTCACACTTATCTTGAGGCTTTTAGTAGTATCCATCAACTTGTCTATGAACTGTAAGAGCAACCAAGTAGTCCGTACCGCGAACAACGGCTATTCGAATAGATTGATAACCCTGCAGGGGTGTACTTCTTCACACACGCTCCCACCACTTATCGCCGTCTACTCGGCATGTACTCGGCAACCTTCAAGCGGAAGCCCAGCGTGGGTGTCGGCCACGACCTGACTAACTACTCAAGTCTCTCGTCCAGGTTTATCGCCTATTCGGGTTCCATCCGTGGGGAGATCCGGCCGGGGTGTCGCTCACGGCCCCAAACGATGTGTACAGGGTTCCCGAGTCACCAAACGGGCAACCGGTACACCGTGCCACATACCTGTCGCATCACAACCCACCCCGAGGGTCAGCGTTGTGCACGACCTCCAGTAAGCTATAAACACCAGAAACTAGTTGCAACTCCTGGACAGAGATCGAGGGTAATTAATAAGTCGAGAGGGTCCATTGGTTTCGGGCCCAATGCATGGTAGTAGCTGGAACTTGAACCACACATACAGATCTCGGGTCCTATGGACGATTCCAATGAAACAACCCACCATGTACTCCTACATGGCCTTTCATCGATACCTTTACCAAGCGTATTCCACACTTCCCTCTCTTTATCGGTATGATCATTTCACTCTGATCCATCACCCAGATGAACCAGACCTGACACAACTCTAAGCATAGCAGGCAACATAAGCAAATAGCATGGTGGATCACACATCACATGGCTCAATCAACTCCTACACATGCTAGTGGGTTTCAACTATTTACTGTGGCAATGACAGGTCATGCAAGGGAATAGGGTTCAACTACCGCAGCAAGTAGCAGTTCACACGCTGTTGCCTTAATGCAATAAAAGAGAGCAGGAGCGAGGAGATTGGGTTTGTATCGGAATGATCAATGATTGCTTGCCTGACAAGGTGGTTGTCGGGTACTGCTCTTCGGCTGGATACGCAGAAGTATCCTCGGGAGCAGGACCTAACACAGAGAATACCGGCGATACAATCATTAAACAAATGCAACAATATGATGCATGCTCATGACATGGCAAGATGCATGTGTTTTGGCTAATGCAACTAAAACCAGAAGGGTTTGAGCTTATTTGAATCAAAGATTCAAATTGGCACTTTAGCTATTATTTAATTAAGTGCATTATCATGTTTTAATGTATACAGCAAGGTTAACTTGCTCAAACATGCATGAAACTAGTGCCATTGGAAAGATTGGATTTTTCTGATCATTTTTCATATATAAATCTTTTCCATCTGAGCTACTGTTGAATTTATATGATTTTTTGAAGTTTAGGCATTTTCTGGAATTTCCTGAATTATTTTAAATCTAAAAATACCAGAAAATCCTTTACTGCGTCAGCATGACATCATGCTGACGTCAGTCAGTCAACAGGGCGGCCCAGGTCAAACCTGACCAGTGGGACCCACTGGTCAGTGTCACAGTTAACTAATTAACTAATTAGGATTAAATTAACACCTAAACTAGGTTTGACTAGCAGGCAGGGCCCACATGTCAGTGACCCAGGAGGGTCAAACCCGTGGTCAAACAGGCTCAACTCGCCGGCGTTTAGCCGCCGGCGAGGCCAAACACGGCGGTGAGGTGCGGGTTTCGTGCTCCGGCTGCCAAAACGACGGCGGAGCACACCTACGGGTAGCTGGAGGCAAGCCGCATCGAATGGAGGTGGTGGCTGGCCTCGGGGTCGCCGGAGATGACGCCGGCGACGAGTCCAGCGGCTTCCGGAGTTCGGCGAAGTCGAAAACGACGGTGCAGTGCTCGTAGAGGAGCGTGGAGTGGCCCTACAGCATCTACGCGTGACGGTGAAGCTGATAGGCACGGTGGCCGGACCAATGGATGGCCGGAGCCTCGTCGGCGACGAGCTCCGCGGCGGTGCGTGCAGGTGAGCTTCGTGCGGTGCGTTCCAGGGTAGTAGAGAGCCAACGGAGAGGGGGAGGATGAAGCTGGGCTCACAGGGGTTGCAGCAGACGTCGGAGCGGGCTTGGGGGTGGTCGGAGTTGAGCGGGACGGCGAGGGGGATCTCCGCGGCCGGAGTTGGGGAAGAAGGGGTCGAGGGCGTCTCCAGGGAGGGCGAGCGCTCGGGGCTCGGCCTGTTCGAAGTAGTTGAGGACGGCGGAGACGACGGACACGACGACGGGGCTCAGGGACGACGGTGGGCGCGGCTTCTACGACGGTGCGAGCACGGCGGCGTCGGCCATGGTGCGGGGAGGGCGAAGGAGAGGAGCTGGGAAGAGTGGGGAGTGTCTGCGAGGTCGGGGGCGAGGTGGACGACCGATCCAAGGCTCCAAGGCGGCGAGGGGAGGAAGCAGGGCGGCGGGCAGCTGCGTGGCGCGCGCTGCGGCCGGCGTCGAGCACCTGCCTGCCTGCCTGGCCGAGCCAAGCAGCTCGCTGGAGCGGCAGCTGGGCTGGGCCGGCAGGTGGGCCGGGTGGGGCGCCAGGTAACTCCTTTTCTCTCTCCTTTTTCTATTTCTTTTTCTGTTTCATTTCTTTTGCAACTTTGTTTAATTAATAAAAATGCCAGAACACTTTTATAACTCATAAAACTTGTCATGCCCACTGTATATATTATGAACATCATGGAACATTATAGTTTATGATTATTTGAGCGTTTAAAATATTTTATAGCATTTAAATGCCCAAATGCAAATACCATATGATTTAATCCAAAGACCTTAGATGTCCTAGAAAATTGTGCACCATTTTTAGCAGAGGTTTAGGACCAAGGCAGAAATGATGAACATTTTTGAAGGGCATTTTGGGTACATTGGAAAAGATTTTATCAAACCCTAGTTGTTAGGAGAGGGGTGCTGGGGTTTCTGTCATTCCCATTTCAAGTTTCTTTGATAAGTAAACATGATGCACACTCTAGCTAGTCCTATTGCAAGTACTAAACTAGGGATGTGACAGTCTGACTCCGATCTAGAGACACGAGCGTACACTGTTTTAGCTTGTAAGGTTGTGGCCCCTCCTGGGTCTCTTCGACGATGGCGACAAGGTGCATGACTAGAGGGGTATTGATTTCTCGGTTGTCGGGTTTAAGCCCGACCCGCTCATAGGTCGTGGGCCTAATAATAGAGCTTCCCATTGCACGGAATTCACTTACCAGGTGGTCTGCCGAATGGGCACACAACGGTGACGAACACTCCGGCGATTCGACAGGGGATCTTGTGGACGGTCTATCAGAGTCAGGTTTTAAGGCTGGACTCTGAGAGACATTTAATTCTTTAGGGTCTACTGGCCCCGAGGTTGATGCCCCTAAGCCGGCGGGTCCCTCCATGGAGGCGAAGCCTTCGATCTGGTCGAGGTGACCAGTGGGATTGGCGTGCAATAATATGCCACCGAACACGAAGAGCCGACTAGGGGCGCGAAAGCCCTCGGCACGGGTGGGGTCTCTAACGACCGACTGAGCCATCGATCCTTTCAGCAATCCAACAGTGGAAATCCCAATGAAAGCACTAATGTCGGTGTCAATACCAACAGACCTCGGGGTAGGGGGTCCCGAGTTGTGGATCTTGGATCAATGGGGAATACGGGACGATGAACACGATGTTTACCCAGGTTCGGGCCCTGTCCAAGAGGTAATACCCTATGTGCTGCTTGATTATATTGGATGTGAATACAGTTACAGAGTAGATCTACCTCGAGATCAGCATGACCTAAACCCTAAGGTGATGAGGTGTTCGATGTATCTCTAGCCCTAAAGACTACAACCCTCGGCTTATATAGACACTAGTACGTAGGGTTGGGGTTACAAGAGATTGATTAGAATAAGAGGTAGAAAAATCCAGCCTATCCTTGACTTGGAGGGCACACCAAGGCTTCGTGGATCTTCTGTCGTTATACGACTTCACCAGTCCGGCCCACATTGCTACTTCTTGAGCTTGCGTTGATTTTCCCTCGAAGAGGAAAGGGTGATGCAGCACAGTAGCGTAAGTATTTCCCACAGTTTTTGAGAACCATGGTATCAATCCAGTAGGAGACCACGCGCGAGTCCCCCGTACCTACACAAACAAATAAGAACCTTGCAACCAACGCAATAAAGGGGTTGTCAATCCCTTCACAGCCACTTGCAAAAGTGAGATCTGATAGAGATGATAAGATAATATTTTTGGTATTTTTGATATAGATTGAAAGTAAAGATTCCAAAATAAAACAACGACAATAGAAATTGGCAAGTTAACGGAAACCCGGGGGCCATAGGTTTCACTAGTGGCTTCTCTCATGATAGCAGATTTCTACGGTGGGTGAACAAATTACTGTCGAGCAATTGATATAAAAGCGCATAGTTATGAGAATATCTAGGCATGATGATTGTATATAGGCATCAGGTCCGTGACATTTAGACCGAAACAATTCTGCATCTACTACTATTACTCCACACATCGACCGCTATCAAGCATGCATCTAGAGTATTAAGTTCCTAAGAACAGAGTAACGCCTTAAACAAGATGACATGATGTAGAGGGATAAACTCATGCAATATGATATAAACCCAATCTTTTTATCCTCGATGGAAACAATACAATACGTGCCTTGCTGCCCCTACTGTCACTAGGAAAGAACACCGCAAGATTGAACCCAAAGCCAAGCACTTCTCCCATTGCAAGAACTACCAATCTAGTAGGCAAAACCAAACTAATAATTCGAAGAGACTTGCAAACATATTTAAATCATGCATAAAAGATTTCAGAGAAGAATCAAATATTGTCCATAGATAATCTTGATCATAAACCCACAATTCATCGGATCTCGACAAACACACCGCAAAAAGAATTACATCGAATAGATCTCCAAGAAGATCGAGGAGAACTTTGTATTGAGATCCAAAGAGAGAGAAGAAGTCATCTAGCTAATAACTATGGACCCAAAGGTCTGTGGTAAACTACTCACAACTCATCGGAGAGGCTATGGTGTTGATGTAGAAGCCCTCCATGATCGATTCCTTCCGTGGAGCTCTGGAACAGGCCCCAAGATGGGATCTCACGGGTACAGAAGGTTGTGGTGGTGGAATTAGGGTTTCGTGGTGCTCCTGGATGTTTTCGGGGTACGTAGGTATATATAGGAGGAGGAGGCACCGTCAGGGGAGCCACGAGGGGCCCACGAGGGTGGGGGGCGCGCCTACCCCCCTAGGTGTGCCCCTGCCCTTGTGGCCGCCTTATTCGCTTCCTGGCGTGTACTCCAAGTCTTCTGTGTTGCAATTGTTCCAAAAATAACTCTCCCGAAGGTTTCATTCCGTTTGGACTCTGTTTGATATTCCTTTTGAGCGGAACACTGAAATTGGCAAAAAACAACAATTTGCACTGGGCCTTGGGTTAATAGGTTAGTCCAAAAAATAATATAAAAGTGTATAATAAAGCCCATTAAACATCCAAAACAAATAATATAACAGCATGGAACAATCAAAAATTATAGATACGTTGGAGACGTATCAAGCATCCCCAAGCTTAATTCCTGCTCGTCCTTGAGTAGGTAAATGATAAAAACAGAATTTTTGATGTGGAATGGTACCCAACATAATTCTCAATGTAATTTTCTTTATTGTGGCATGAATGTTCAGATCCGGAAGATTCAAGACAAAAGTCTATATTGACATAAGAATAATAATACTTCAAGCATACTAACAAAGCAATTATGTCTTCTCAAAATAACATGGCCAAAGAAAGCTATCCCTACAAAATCATATTGTCTGGCTAAGCTCTATCTTTATCACACAAAATATTTAAATCATGCACAACCCCGGTTTCAGCCAAGCAATTGTTTCATACTTTAATTTTTCAAACTCTTTCAACTTTCACGCAATACATGAGCGTGAGCCGTGGATATAGCACTATAGGTGGAATGGAATGGTGGTTGTGGAGAAGACAAAATAGGAAGATAGTCTCACATCAACTAGGCGTATTAATGGGCTATGGAGATGCCCATCAATAGATATCAATGTGAGTGAGTAGGGATTGCCATGCAACGGATGCACTAGAGCTATAAGTGTATGAAAGCTCAAAAAAGAAACTAAGTGGGTGTGCATCCTACTTGCTTGCTCACAAAGACCTAGGGCAATTTGAGGAAGCCCATCATTGGAATATACAAGCCAAGTTCTATAATGTAAATTCCCACTAGTATAGGATAGTGACAAAACAAGAGACTCTCTGTCATGAAGATCATGGTGCTACTTTGACGCACAAGTGTGGAAAAGAGATAGTAGCATTGCCCCTTCTCTCATTTTCTCTCTTTTTTTTCATTTGGGCCTTTTCTCTTTTCTCTTTTTTTATGGCCTCTTTTTTTTCGTCCGGAGTCTCATCCCGACTTGTGGGGGAATGATAGTCTCCATCATCCTTTCCTCACTGGCAAAAAGCTCAAATAATGAAGATCATCACACTTTTATTTACTTACAACTCGAAGCTAGAACAAAATATGACTCTATGTGAATGCCTACGGCGGTGTACAGGGATGTGCAATGAATCAAGAGTGACATGTATGAAAAATTATGCATGGTGGCCTTGCCACAAATACGATGTCAACTACATGATCATGCTAGGCAATATGACAATGATGAAGCGTGTCATATGAACGGAATGGTGGAAATTTGCATGGCAATATATCTCGAAATGGCTATCGAAATGCCATGATAGGTAGGTATGGTGGCTGTTTTGAGGAAGGTATATGGTGGGTTTATGGTTCCGGCGAAAGTTGCGCGGTACAAGAGAGGCTAGAAATGGTGGAAAGGTGAGAGTGTGTATAATCCATGGACTCAACATTAGCCGTAAAGAACTCACATACTTATTGAAAAAAATCTACAAGTCATCAAAACAAAGTACTACACGCATGCTCCTAGGGGAAGAATTGGTAGGAGTTAACCATCGCGCGATCCTGACCTCCACACAAAGGATGACAATCAATATATAAATCATGCTCCAACTTCATCACATAATGGTTCACCATACGTGCATGCTACGGGAATCACAAACTTTAACACAAGTATTTCTAAAATTCACAACTACTCCACTAGCATGACTCTAATATCACCATCCTCATATCTCAAAACAATCATCAAGTATCAAACTTCTCATAATATTCAATGCACTTTATATGAAAGTTTTTATTATACCTATCTTGGATGCCTATCATATTAGGACTAATTTTATAACCAAAGCAAATTGCCATGCTGTTCTAAAAGACTCTCAAAATAATATAAGTGAAGCATGAGAGATCAATAATTTCTATAAAATAAAAACCACCACCGTGCTCTAAAAATATATAAGTGAAGCACTAGAGCAAAACTATCTAGCTCAAAAGATATAAGTGAAGCACATAGAGTATTCTAATAAATTCCGATTCATGTGTGTCTCTCTCAAAAGGTGTGTACAGCAAGTATTATTGTGGTAAACTAAAAATCAAATACTCAAATCATACATGACGCTCCAAGCAAAACACATATCATGTGGTGAATAAAAATATAGTCTCAAGTAAAGTTACCGATAGACGAAGACGAAAGAGGGGTTGCCTTCCCGGGGCATCCCCAAGCTTAGGCTTTTGGTTTTCCTTGAATTTTACCTTGGGGTGCCTTGGGCATCCCCAATCTTTGTCTCTTGCCACTCTTTATTCAATAGTCCATCAAATCCTTACCCAAAAACTTGAAAACTTCACAACACAAAACTTAACAGAAAATCTCGTGAGCTCCGTTAGTATAAGAAAAAAAGCCACCACTCAAAGGTATTGTATTGAACTCATTCTTTATTTATATTGGTGTTAAACCTACTGTATTCTAACTTCTCTACGATTCATACCCCCCGATACTAGTCATAGATTCATCAAAATAAGCAAACAACACACGAAAAACAGAATATGTCCAAAACAGAATAGTCTGTAGCAATCTGTAACTTTCGAATACTTCTGTAACTCTAAAAATTCTGAAATAAATTGGTAGACGTGAGGAATTTGTGTATTAATCACTTGCAAAAAGAATCAACTTGAAAGCACTCTCCAGTAAAAAATGGTAGCTAATCTCGTGAGCGCGAAAGTTTCTATTTTTTACAGCAAGATCGCAAAGACTTCACCCAAGTCTTCCCAAAGGTTCTACTTGACACAAACACTAATTAAAACACAAAACCACATCTAAACAGAAGTTAGATGCATTATTTATCACTAAACAAAAGCAAAAGAAAATAAATTAAAATTGGATTGCCTCCCAACAAGCGCTATTGTTTAACGCCCCTAGCTAGGCATGATACAAGAATAGATCTAGGTATTGCTATCTTTGGTAGGAAATTCTTCAATTGAACACTTATAATTCTTAGGACTTTCTTCCTTCCTATTAATAATCAAACTCCTAGGCAAGAAATCAAGAAATTCATTTGTAGCGAAAGGTTCCCAAACGATAGTGAGAAAGTTGGGGTGAACACTTATTGATTTGAGATCCGCAGTTTCTTTACTAGAAGATTCACCCTTATTTTTAGGAACATACATAAACTTGGCCATTTTAGTAGTAGAGGGAATCGAAGTATTTTTCACAGCAAAAAAAGTAGACCCTACATTGGTAATAATATCCTCAAGTTTATCAATTCTAGTGGAATCTTGATCTATTCTCTCTTTAACTATGGGTTCTTTTTCTTTAAAAAAAATCAGAATAACTCCTACCTTAGATCCATATTGGGTAATTTGGTTATGGATATTTTCATCCAAACTCTCAACCAACTCTACAGTGGCAACTTTGTTTTCAATAATTTCAAGCCTTTGCATTACATGCTCTAAAGTTAAGATAGTTCCATTAACCAAAAGAGGTGGTGGGCCAAACAAATCTGTCATAGCATTATAAGAATCAAAAGTATGGCTACCCAAGAAATTCCCTCCAGTAATGGTATCAAGAATATATCTATTACAAGGAGTGATGCCAACATAAAAATTGCGAAGGAGCGCAGAAGTGGAAAGCTTCCTAGTAGATCTATTTTGAATATTGCAAATTCTATACCAAGCAACTTTTAGATTTTCTTCCTCCCTTTGTTTAAAATTAAGAACTTCACTCTCGAGAGTATTGATAATGATAGGAGGGCTAGCCATGACGGCAAAGCAAACGATAAAGCACACGGAGCAAATAAGAGGGCGAATAAAACGACAAAGGTGAAGTGGGGGAACGATAGGCAAATGGAAAATAATGTAATGCGAGGGATAAGGGTTTGTGATATTTCTTGGTATATGACTATTGCGTAGATCTCCCCGGCAACAGCGCCAGAAATTCTTCTTGCTACTTCTTGAGATTGCGTTGTTTTCCATCGAAGAGGAAAGTGTGATGCAGCATAGTAGCATAAGTATTTCCCTCGGTTTTTGAGAACCAAGGTATCAATCTAGTAGGAGCGCGAGTCCCTCATACCTACACAAACAAATAAGAACTTTGCAACCAACGCAATAAAGGGGTTGTCAATCCCTTCATGACCACTTGCAAAAGTGAGATATGATAGAGATGATAAGATAATATCTTTGGTATTTTTGATATAGATTGAAAGTTAAGATTGCAAAATAAAACAACAGCGATAGAAATTGGCAAGTTGACAGAAACTAATATGATAAGAGATAGACCCGGGGGCCATAGGTTTCACTAGTTGCTTCTCTCATGATAGCAGATTTCTACGGTGGGTGAACAAATTACTGTCGAGCAATTGATAGAAAAGCGCATAGTTATGAGAATATCTAGACATGATCATTGTATATAGGCATCATGTCCGTGACAAGTAGACCGAAACGATTCTGCATCTACTACTATTACTCCACACATCGACCGCTATCCAGCATGCATCTAGAGTATTAAGTTCATAAGAACAGAGTAACGCCTTAAGCAAGATGACATGATGTAGAGGGATAAACTCATGCAATATGAGATAAACCCCATCTTTTTATCCTCGATGTCAACAATAGAATACGTGCCTTGCTGCCGCTGCTGTCACTAGGAAAGAACACCGCAAGATTGAACCCAAAGCCAAGCACTTCTCCCATTGCAAGAACTACCAATCTAGTAGGCCAAACCAAACTGATTATTCGAAGAGACTGGCAAAGATATTTAAATCATGCATAAAAGATTTCATAGAAGAATCAAATATTGTTCATAGATAATCTTCATCATAAACTCACAATTCATCAGATCTCGACAAACACACTCAAAACGAATTACATCAAATAGATCGCCATGAAGATCGAGGAGAACTTTGTATTGAGATCCATAGAGAGAGAAGAAGCCATCTAGCTAAAAACTATGGACTCGCATGTGTGTGGTAAACTACTCACAACTCATCAGAGAGGCTATGGTGTTGATGTAGAAGCCCTCCGTGATCGATTCCCCCTCCGGTGGAGCTCCGGAACAGGCCCCAAGATGGGATCTCACGCGTACAGAAGGTTGCGGCGGTGGAATTAGGGTTTCGTGGTGCTCCTGTATGTTTTCGGGGTACGTATGTATATGTAGGAGGAGGGGGCACGTCAGGGGAGCCATGAGAGGCCCACGAGGTTGGGGGCGCGCCTACCCCCTGGGCGCACCCCTACCCTCGTGCCCGCCTCGTTCGCTTCCTGGTGTGTACTCGAAGTCTTCTGTGTTGCAATTGTTCCAAAAATAACTCTCCTGAAGGTTTCATTCCGTTTGGACTCCGTTTGATATTCCTTTTCTGCGAAACACCGAAATAGGCAAAAAAAACAACAATTTGCACTGGGCCTTGGGTTAACAGGTCGGTCCTAAAAATAATAGAAAAGTGTATAATAAAAGCCATTAAACATCCAAAACAAATAATATAACAGCATGGAACAATAAAAAATTATAGATACGTTGGAGACGTATCACACGTCCAATGGGTCGGCACCCCGAGGATCCCTTAGTCCATTACTCCCTAAGTCTGCCTATCCTATTGGGTAGACTAAGATGGAAGTTGCATTTGGTGATGAGTACAATTACATAATAGAGTTTCTGACATTTGAGGAGGTCAAGATGAATAGCCCATATCATGCTCTCTTTGGGTAGCCGACCTACGCTTGTTTCATGGCCCGGCCATGCTATGTTTATCTCAAGCTCAAGATGCCTGGGCCAGAAGGCACTATCACAGTCGATGGCGATAGAAGGACTGCTCGTGAGTGTGAAGAGGGGGCCGCTTCTTACGCCTAGTCGGCCTACGCAGCAGAGGATTTGAAGTCTTATACATCCAATGTTGACCCGACCGACATGACCCCCTTGAAGAAACCCACCAAAAAGTCTGATCCCCCGCTCAAGTTTAAGTCAGCCAAGGACACAAAACATGTCAATTTCACCCCTGGCGCCTCATCCCAACAGTTCACTATTGGGACCGCATGGATCCTAAATAGGAAAGCACGCTCATCGAGTTCATCCATGATAATCGGGACATCTTCTCTTGGAAACCTTCTAACATGCCTGGTGTACTGAGATAATTCGCTGAGCACCACCTCAATGTTGATCCTAATATGAAACCGGTCTGATAGTACCTCCATCGTTTTAACGAGGAGAGACACAAAGCTATTGGTGAAGAAGTGGCTCGACTCCTTGCAGACGGGTTTATTATCGAAGTTTTTCACCCAGAGTGGTTGAAAAATCCCGTGCTTGTGTTGAAGAAAAATGGGACTTGGCGAATGTGTGTCAATTACACAGACCTTAACAAGGGTTGCCCTAAGGATCTGTTTGCTCTTCCTCACATTGATCAGATTATCAATTCTATGGCTGGTTGTGAGAGTCCATGTTTCCTGAATGCTTTCTCTGGCTATCATCAGATAAAGATGGCCATTGACGATCAGGAGAAGACGGAGTTCATCACACCCTTTGGGGCTTTCTGCTATGTCTCTATGCCTTTCGAGCTTAAGAGCGCGGGAGCTACTTATAAGTGTTGTGTACAGAATTGTTTTCACAATCAGATCAGGTGCAATGTTCATGCTTATGTTGACGATATCGTGGTCAAATCTCAGAAGAAGGAAACGCTATTAGAGGATCTCAAGGAGACGTTTGACAATCTTCAGGTTACAAGATGATCCTTAAACTGGTCAAGTGTGTTTTTGGTGTTCCTGCATGCAAGTTGCTAGGTTTCCTGGTGTTTGAAAGGGGCATTGAAGCAAATCCGGAGAAAATCAAGGCGGTGACCTCCTTGGCTAAGCCGGCCAACATCAACGATGTCCAGCGTATGGCGGGTCAAATCACAACCTTGAGCTGGTTCATAAGCCGCCTTGGAGAGAAGGCGATCCCTCTGTACCAGATGTTAACAAAGACATACCACTTTGTCTGGAGTGATGCCGCCAACGATGCTTTCGAATCCCTCAAGAGTCTGTTGGCTGAGCCGCCAGTCCTCGCTGCTCCCATTGACAAAGAGTCTACCCTCGTGTACATCGCTGCTAATAACAAAGCAGTGAGTGTAGCAGTTTTCGTCAAGCAAAAGGAGGCAGGAAAAAAGTACCCAGTCCAGAGACCAGTATACTATGTGAGTGAAGTTCTGACGGAGTCCAAGTAGAGATATTCACATTGGCAAAAACTTGTCTTTGGTGTTTTTATGGCTAGTCGCAAATTTAAGCATTACTTTCTGGAACACCCCAATCACTATGGTCAGTGCAGCCCCTCTAGGAGATATTATCCAAAACAGGGAAGCCATAGGCCAGGTTGCTAACTGGGCGACTGAGCTTGGACCACATCATCTGAAATATGTACCTCGGAAATCCATCAAATCTTAGGCATTGTCGGATTTCATCAATGATTGGACTGAACTTCAAGCCCCCGAGGAAAGGCCAGACAACACATATTGGACGATTGACTTTGATGGCTCCAGACAGTTGGAAGGCTCGGGGGCTGGAGTAATTATATCTTCCCCATGAGGTGACAAGTTTTGTTTTGTTCTGAGGCTCATGTTTCCTTGTACTAATAATGCAGCTAAGTATGAGGCTCTTCTCCATGGGCTCCTAATAGCTAAGGAGATGAACTTAAGCCGGGTTAGATGCCTGGGCGACTCAGACTTAGTAGCTCAGCAAGTATCAGGGACTTGGGACTCAAAGGATCCTCTTATGGAGGCTTATCGGCAAGAGGTAACCAACATTGCGGGACACTTCAAAGGTGTTAGGTTGATCACATTGATCGGCGGCTCAATGAGGCGGCTGACACATTTTCATGACTCGGCTCCTAGCATACACTAGTACGCGTCGGTCCTAAACAAACAGTTTTTAACCCCTTTCCGCGTCGGTATTTTGAACCGTCACCAAGTGAGTGTGGGCGATAGGCGGGTCCTTCCCACACGACCCAGAAACCGTCGGGGATATGCCCTCCTGGCACACACGCTCAGCAAAATGAGGTTGTGTGCGACCGGCGAGCGCTCAAATACAGAAATACGTACCGTAGAGCTAAAAAAATACAATTATACGACGAAATTGTTTCCGGTCGCAAGTACATCCCACACAGTCAGTCCCCGCTAAACCTTTCCGTTCGTATGTATATCCCACACATTCGCTCCAAGGAAAACATTTCCGTTCATAGGTAGATCACACACAATTTTTCCCGTTAAATCGTTTGTGATAGCATTGCCATTGCACATGATATTAATAATTTTATCGTTTGCGTTATTGAATGCATCACACACGGTGCGTAGAACAAACTGTGTGGCAAAGGCTGTCCATCACACACATTTTTTATGTTGTAAACGTTTGCGCAAGGTGGCATAACGCAAACAGTTTTCAAGAGAAAGTTGTATGTGCAGTTGAGATTGATCGCACACGTAGTGGATCCTAGAAACGTTTATGATCTCCACGTATATCGCAGACGTTTCGCTTTCGCAAACCATTTGAAATGTAATCCCTAATTAATCCAATTAATCCCTAATTTAAAAATCACATGTTTTGAATTTGAAAGTAGGCAATCACTTATTTCATATCTGACCATGTTTATTACAAATATAGGTTCAACCACAAATCCATAATTCGAGGCACAGGTACATATACTGAAGAACTACAGAAGCACCAAGTATAGAATGATGAACCATAGTTGTACTAAAGACTGTAAAGAGAGAGGCGAAAGACATTCTGGTTGCCGGAGAAGGTGAAGCGGAATGCCCATGTTGTGCCCTCCTCCATGCGTAATGCGCGCACGACTCTAGGCCAACCCCCTATGATGGCTGCCCGTCCATCCTTCACTGTCTTCATTAGGACTTCTCGATGCTCATTGTAGTCTGGATGAAATACTTTAACCTTCATTGCATGTCCACCAATCATGTACTTTGCGAGGTGATCTTGAGTGAACTGCTTCGGGAACCACTGGGAATGAAAAAGATTCAGATATTGTTGTCTAACAACTCATTATGGGCAGTAAAAAGAGAAGGGCTGCAGAGTTTGTAGTTACCATCCTACAGCTCACTATTGTGTTGGACAGAGCATAAACAAATAATTTGCTTGCCACCATTCGTATCTTTTTCCTAATAACCCTTATCAGTTTCCTCACTTGATGCATGTTCATCAATATCTCATTGCCCCATATGCAAAAAGGGTTGATGCGTGGATCCTTGCCAAGGGCATATGTACCTACAAGTAACAAGTCAATATTAGAAGCTAACTAGTGTCCAGGCCTGGATCTATATGCACTACATTATGGAACGATGAGGGGAGTACAAGCCGAGGGATGAAGCTAACCTCGGTGGAAAATGGTGGCCACTCCCGTTGTTGTCCTGCATAAGTAGTGGAAAGGCATGATAAGTACAACAATCTTAACATCAAACAAATATAGCAAAGGTAAACAACATCATCTCCAAATGATAGCTTGAATGTGCTGGTTTCAGCATGCGGTTAAACCAGATATAAAATGGAAGGCAATGTTACCGACAGCAGGCTTAACAGCCATCAAATATTGCAATTCAAACTGGTATTGTTGAAAATGAATAGAACGTAGGTAATGCTTAAACATCACACTGGATCAATGTGTAAAACTGAAATAAAGGGCATGTGTTAACTACACCAGGAATAACTGGAACCAAATATAGCCGTTCAAACTGGTATTGATGTAGTCGAGTGGCACAGTGCCGACTTGCACATAATGAACAACACATTGTGAATGACTGAAATAAACAAGGCATAAATGACCAGTATAACAACCAAATATAGCCACTGAAAACTGGACAGAGTCTCACTGCAACCAACCTAACAAGCAAATACATATAAACAGGGCATATGCTGGAAAACTGGACAAATGCTCATTGCAACCAACGAAACAAGCTGATAAAGATAAACAAGGCATCTGCTCGATAACTGGACAAATGCTAAAAAAAGCAACCTAACAACCAAATACAGATAAACAAGGCATCTGCTTGATAACTGGACAAATGCTAAAAAAAGAAACCTAACAACCAAATACAGATAAACAAGGCATCTGCTTGATAACTGGACGAATACTCACTGCAACCAAACTAAGAACCAAGTACAGATAAACAAGGCATCTGCCCGATAACTGAAAAAAATACTCATTTCAACCAACCTAACAACCAAATACAGATAAACAAGGCATCTACTCACTATAAACAACCAAATATAGCCATTCGTGAAACTGAAGTGGACAATTCATACTTAAACATCACATAGACCTATTGAACAATACATTTTTGCATAACTGAAATAATTAAACACGACACAGTTAAAGCACCGCACCGCAAATTCTACTACAACAAAGGGTACGGGTTGGCAAGCTAGAAAATGTAAGATTTGCTCATAGAATGTTGCCTCACATTTCATGGATGGGATCCTTCCAGTTGGAAGAGCACAGACCCATGGTGTGCTCTCTGATGTCACAGATGGGTTGTTTCACCTTGGAAGAACCTTCGTCGGTGCCCTCCTCGTGGTCGTGGTCATTGTCGATGAGATCTGACTTGGCAATTGAGGATCCCAAGCCGCCACCGTAGAATGTGTCCTTCAGAAGTGACAAAATGGGCTCGATGGCGTATAAAGCTCACAAATCCTTGACCGCTTGGTGGAGGAGATCAGCAACAGGGCCATCGATGAGATCGATGGTGGTTGAACCATAGGGGATGGGGATGGACCACTAAACCTCTGACATGGCCCGAGTGAAGCCATTGGTGTGGACTAGCTTGATGTCGTAGCCAGCTTTCCCAAGATACAGTAATACGCTAGCCCGCTGACATGAAGCCTTCGGCATGTCAACATAGTCCACATCTTTGCCAGCTTCCGTGGTGATGTGTTGCTCCGGGATCGACGGGTCGGGGCGAACGGTGGCCACCTCACCAACGTCCACCGGAGAGGCCATGATAAACCTCTTCTTGGCCGAACGCTCGTCGGGCTCCCCGGGATACATGGTCGAGCTTAGGCTGCGACATTCTAGAGCAGGGGATGTGGATCTCGCGGGGAGAGACACCGCATGCCTCGTCTAAAAACTCAGGGGAGTGGGGCGACAGTATGGGAATCGCTGGGTAACCTGAACTTTATTAGGTAAGCTAGGAGGAACGGGCAGACCGGAAGGGTTGTCAGCGATGCCGGCGGCGGCCGTGAGCTAGGGTTCGATGGGGGGAGGGGCGGGTGGGGTTCTGTGGAAGGGGGGAGTGGTGTTTGAGGATACGCCACGGTTAATGAAATTTTTAGTAATGGTGGTGGGTGGAGATGGTGGTGGACGAGGGAGGGCGACGGTTCAAATGCCTCGGCTACTGAAATTTTACTATAATGTTGGTGCTGGAGGAGTGTGGGCGACAGTTGAAGTACGGTGGCTACTAATATTTGGGTAAAGGAATTGATGCAGGGCGGGAGTGCCCAAGATCATGCACAGTCCAATAACAATATGAGTGTATGATAATAAGGAAAAGTGGCGCGGATCCGCCGATTTTTGCAACGCTCAAGGCGGGTAGTTTGTTTTTTATATTTCTAGCTAGCTGGTCTGTCGCACACGGTTCATCCTAATTTCCAAATAAACTTACCTGCCTTTAGCTTGCACAGGTGGTGGTTTTACAACGCACTTGCATCGCACACGGTTAAGCCAGTACCTCCACTCTTTGCTCGCGCTTGCGCGGTCGTGGTGATTTCGGCACACTTGCATCACACATGGTTGACCCAGTACCTCCACCCATTGCTCGCGCTTGCACGATCGTGGTGATTTCAGCGCACTTGCATCACGGTTGAGCCAGTACCTCCACCTTAATTTGCTCGCGCTTGCGTGGTCGTGGTGATTCACATCGCACTTGTATCGCACACGGTTAAGATATTATACCCCGTGTCTATTGAGGGTCATCAGAGTCTTTGTAGCAAAAAATAAAATTAGAGAGGGTCAAAAGATAGCCACACCAACATGTGGCCCAAATATATATGAGTGAAAAGGGTGGTCTGTGATGTTCAAAATTCCAATGCACAACTTTGACCCCGCGGGCCCACGGTTGGGCACGTTGTTGAAGATCGATGAGAGGGGCCAGAAGTCAAGAACCACCTGGAAGTGGCCAAATATATGTACGAATATTGGGGATGTTTAAAACTTTAAATACACAATGCATAACTTTGGTGGCACCTGCCTTGCAAACCCAAAAGCACCCTAACAACCACCTAGCTAGGATATATAAAATGACATAATGTCGTACCTAGCTAGGATGCTTGGCCCACCATCTCCCACTTCGTGTCAGCGGGGCAGATGGACGTAATGATCGATACTTTGGTCATACATGCATGTCACCATGACCTGCAATAAGACGGACCAATGAATCTTTCGTTTTGTCAAATGACCGTTGTTGTTGTCGATAAACCGCTTGGGCCAATAGATTGAACCATCATAAAAATCGCATGAGAGGGACCACAAAACCAGCACCTCTTGCATGCGACCCAAAATGATGTACGTTGGGAAGGGATGATGTGTGTTTTCAATATAGAATAATGTACAATTTGGATGTGGTGCCTACCTCTCGATACAGACAACAACCATGAAGGCAAGGTAGTTAAGGACAAGATACGTACGCAGGGTTTGATGTAGGTCGAACCCAGCAATCCAAGCATCTGGGAGGGAATCCTGACAACGCATGAGCTCGAGCTTTGGTTGATCAACATTTGACGGTGACCGGCCCTAACACGAACTAGGAGGAATCCATTCATGGCCAACACATACCCCTCATTATCGGTCAAAGGGATGATATATATACACTCGGGGAGCCCATGGATATCCGTGTCGTCACAAGGAACCACACAAGGGACACGTGGTCGATCAGAAGACCCCGTATACACTGCATGCGGCCCGAAAATATGTATGGGTACGATGGTGTATGATGTGTTTAAATCCCAAATGCACAACTTCGATGGGCCACACCAACTACATTACAAACCGAACACCGTACCCGACTCCAAGCCTGGTTCAATATCTATGATGTCAGTTTCCCAACTTCGAGGCGGCGGCAGCGGGGGGGGG
>LR738709.1:126523148-126589264 GCA_902687465.1 Secale cereale | reverse complement strand
GGGGGGGGGGGGGTCGTCCCATGCATGCGCTCAAACTTTATTTTGTCTAGCATGGGACACATATATATATATCTATGCATCTATACACCTATATAGTGTGCGAATAACTTTGAATTCTGCTCATTGGATGAAGCCAATCCGATGGTACAGAGATGGCAAATCCGAGCACTACTGGCCATTGGATATCATCTACATTCTGCCAGATTCTGCCACATGTACAATCTAGAAGACTCCATGGTTGAACTTGAGCACAATGCACAAACCTCAAAACACAAGCACTTCTCCTTTGTTCTCTAGAATCTTCCATATCTTAATTGCCCAAACCTTTTTTCTAAATGAATTGTCACTCTTTGTTTTTACCTTTATAATGCACAATTTCATGGATCTTAAAATAGTTTTTTTTATGAAACTAATTGATTTTGGATGAGATGAACTATAAGAGTTAAACGAACATCTCCATCATGCATATCTGGGAGAAGAGGTGGGAAACCGATGAGAGGAGTGGCGAGAAACCATAGCCCGTTGTGAATGAAAACCTAGTAGAGAAGGAAGCATGAGCTACACGACACATGCGCACAGTGCTTACCCATGTACTACATGTGTTGTCGAAAGGGCTCAGGGTTGCCGTTCGATCTGGGAGCATCCAACGGTGCACACGTACGATCCGTGGGGTTTGGGTTCTGGCCATTCAGAACGCACGACTTAGATCGGGCGTGCAGCAGGTGGGGGGGTAGGGGGAACATCATACGGAAACCAACATTCGGTGGAAACCGGTGAAAACCACGAGAAAATGATGTTTTGAAGTTTCAAAAGAATTCAAAAAAGTGGGATGTTAAGAGGATGATGTTTTATTGCCACACAAAATTTCAAGTTGAAACACATTACGAGATGTGAGCTATGAAAAAGACAAAATCAGTGTTGAATAGTGACGAATAGTAATGTCACTATTTAGGGCGGAATTTTTCTTTTTCATAGCTCACATCTCGTAATGTTTTTCAACTTGAAATTTTGTGTCGCAATAAAACATCACCTTCTTAACATCCCACATTTTTTCAGATTTTTATGAAACTTTAAAATATGGTTTCGATGAAGTTTTCATTGAATATCGGCTTTTGTGAGTGAACCGTGTGCTATTTGAAAACATTTCATGAGAAGAAAATCGGTTTTTAAATCCCCATAAATCCAAAACTAAGCTAAAAATTGTGAAACCTGCCATGGTGTCACGACATGGCACTTATACGTCGAGCAATTGTTTTCGTCCATTGTGGCGCAAGTTTTATAACAAGCCTCTTACAAACCGGAGCTTCTCTCAAAGAAGCCTCATGGTTCCGATAGGGAAACATGTCCCCCTTGTGGACGCACTTCCTCTTTTCGCCTTGTATTCTCTTCTACGGGCAACATTGAACGATAGGATATCCGTGCTGAAATTTACACTTATTCAGGGTTCGTTGGCCTTTTTATACACTAATTGAGTTTCCTAGGCATTTAATGTCCATAATTGAAATCTGAACTACAAATACAAGCTCCAGTTCACCAAAATGTCTAGAAAAATTATACATGTGTCCTTGGGTGCATGTTTAGGTCCCATGCCAGGAATGGGAATGAATTACAACCGTACCGGTGTCATGGCTCGTCCTCAAACATTTTGAATCTTAGTTTTTAAGTCCCCATAAACCCTAAACTCACCAGAAAGTCATCAAAGGTGGCATGGTGTCACGTCATGGCACATATATGTCATGGTAAGAATATTATCCAATTTGGGCCAAGATTTAATACAAACCTCTTACAAAAATTGGAGCTTCTCTCAAAGAAGCCTCGTTGTTCTGATAGGGAAACGTGTTCCCCTTGTGGGCGAAACGTAATCAATGCCTCTTTTTGCCTTGTATTTTCTTCCATGGGCAACATGGAACGACATGATATCCGTGCTGAAATTTAAACTTATTCAGGGTTCGTTTGGCCTTTTTATACAATAATTGGGTTTCCTAGGCATTTAATGTCCATAATTCATATATGAACTACAAATACATGCTCCAGTTCACCAAAATGGCTAGAAAAATTATACATGTGTCCTTGCGTGCATGTTTAGGTCTCATGCCAGGAATGGGAACGAATTACAACCGTACAGGTGTCCTGGCTCGTCCTCAAACATTTCGAATCTCAGTTTTTAAGTCCCCATAAATCCTAAACTCACCAGAAAGTCATCAAAGGTGGCATGGTGTCACGTCATGGAGCATATATGTCGTGGTAAAAACATTGCCAATTTGGGGCAGGCTTTATTACAAACCTCTTACAAACCGGAGCCTGTCGCAAGAACCCTCGTGGTTTCGATAGGGAAACGTATCCCCTTGTAGGCCGAACGACAATCACTCCCTCTTCTAGCCTCGTATTTTCTTATACACGCGACATAGAACAACTGGAGATTCGCGCTGAACTTTGAAATTATTCAGGGTTCGTTTGACCTTTTTTATTCATTAATTCAGTTTTCTAGGCATTTAATGTCCATCATTCAAATCCAAACTACAAATACATGCTCCAGTGCACCAAAATGGCTAGAAAAAATGTACATGTTTCCATGGGGTGCATGTTTAGGTCCCATGGAATGAATTCAACCGTCTCGCCGTCCTGTCTTGGCCACAAAAATTGCGAATCTCGGTTTTTAAATGTCTGTAAATCCAAAACTCACCAGGAAATCATGAAACTTGGAATGGTGTCACTACATGGTACATATAATTGCCCAATTTGGGCGAAGCTATATTACAAGCCTTTTACAAAACGGAGCCTGTCGCAACCCTTGTGGTTCCGGTAGGGATACATGCCCCTCTTGTGGGCGAAATGATAATCGTTGCCTCTTCTCGCCTTGAACTTTGTTTTCTACAGGCAACATAGAATAACAAGAGTGTCGGGCTGAAATTTGAAACTGTTCAGGGTTCGTTTGGCCATTGTATATACATTGCTAATTACTAAGTTTTCTATGCATTTAATGTAGTCCATAATTCAAATTTGAACTACAGCCACATGCTCTAGTGACGCAAAATGGGTGGGAAATCGTACATGTGTCATTGGGTGCATGTTTAGGTCTCATTTAAGGAATGAGAATGAATTACAAACTTGTCGTCGTCTTGAGACAATGAGAATCTTGGTTTTTAAATCCCAGTAAATCAAAAAGTCACTCAAAAAACATGAAACTTGGCATGATTTCATGACGTGGCACATATATGCCGCGGTAAAAAAAATCGTCCAGTTTAAGAAGAGGCGCACACATTAGTAGCCAACGAAGTCCTTTTGGAAACAAAAGCTGGCATGTTAATATCGCAAACGGTTGTATTATATTTACCGTGTTGAAATTTAACCATACTCGATGGCATGCGTGCAACTGTTTGATTAGACGGGACGCGTGCGAGTAGTCCGCCGTGCAGGCTCGATGGGACGAGTGCATCATGTCCACCTTGCGGGCTTGACGGGACACGTGCGAGCAGCAAGGCCTCCCATGCTCACCGGGAAGCGAGCTCTTTGACCTTATGCACTAGCCGCCGCCCGCCTCGCTCACAACTTCTCCATTAATGGGTTAATTAAAGCACCTGAACGGAGGGTGTTTGCTTGTGATCATATGACAGCATTTACTTTGTTCGTGTTTTTAACTCGCATTGCTCCCTAATTTAAATGGCCACATAGGGCAACAGATAATACGACCACAAATAAAATGGCAACGAATAATACGACAAGAAATTTACAATGGTGCGGATAATAATTGTCTTACATATTCTGGATAATTTAAAATGCCACATGTGGAAAAGCCCGAAAGATACGGGGGCAAGAGGAGAAGGAAATTGCAAGCAACGATCTGGGTCGCTACTGTCTCTACTCGTCGATGGATCGCCGGGCGGCGAAATCCTCCAGCTCCTTCTTCAATTCCTCACGACTTTGCTTGAAAGCGGCCACGGATTCCTCCACCTCCTGCTCGCACTCGATCCGGAGCTTCCTCAAGCCACCCATCAGTTCCTCGATGACCGCTTTCAGCATCATCTCCGAGGCACTGCTCTGCTCATGCAGCATCTTCCAGCCGACGGCCTCCTCCTCCTTCTCGGCGACCAACTTGAGGAGCTTCACATTGTCACCCATGAGTTGCTCGATGAGGCCGGTCACCTTATCAACTGAGGCATCGCTGATCTTGAGCAGCTTCATCAAGCCGTCAGCCAGCTCCTGCTGCGTAGTGACGCCAGCGAGAATGTCATCGTCGCCGGCAAAGGACTTCAGGAACGCCGGCTCGTCGCGATGGCCGATGTCGCGGATGCGCTTGTGAGAGCCCTCGCGTGCCCGTGAGAGCTTGTTCGAGGGCTCCGCGGCGCGCCGGGACATCTCTGCTGCGGCTGCGGCTTTGCGGTGGGACCTCTCTAGTGCTTACGCGGCCTTGGTCTTTGCTGCCCTGTTATATGTTCACCCTATAGTCCTCCTACCGGTCATGGCGGAACAACTTGACAGAAAAACGAGTTTTGTGGGTGATGAGGAGAGTAACAGTGAAGTAATTTTCGAGTGGGTAGTTTTTATAGCCCGGTGCTAAGTGTGAACACATATTAGTTTGATAGGTGTCAACAGATTTGCAATTACTTATTGCATTGTAATCAGCAATGTGACGAGAAATAAGGTCAAATTTTATTGATGGCAGAAGGTTGACCACATGGTTGCTCGCCGTTGAGGCAGCCTGGGCGTGCTCCGCTCTGGCGTCCCTGCGCGCTCACCTCGCCGTTGAGGCAAAGTTATAATGGCAACCGTTAATAATTCTTAATAATTGTCTTACATATGCAGGTTAATTTAAAATGCCAAATGCGGTAAGGCCCAGAAACTCACGACCTACATATGCATACAATTATAATAAAATATAAGCTAAAAGGCTGAGCTGGCGGCCTTCCGACGATGGTCTTCTCGGACTCCATGATCAGCATAGCACCCTTGCGGCCGTTCACTCCGAGTGTCCCGACCCGCCTCCGCCTACGGAGCTGCTGGCGCTGGGAGGCTCTTGGGGCTGATGGGCCTCTTCCAGAAGAGCTTGACAATGTGCAATCGCGTGCATGACAACTTCGCGGAACCGCTCCATTTCCATGTCTCTGGCCTGGTAGCAAATTCTGTCGATCACCTGCATCCTCAAGATATCATGTTGGTGATGTTCTACTTCGTCGGGGACGTCAACTCCGCCAATGATGCGCTCGATCCTGGCCACCACATCATCAGGATTGAGGTTGACACAGCCGCCGCGGGCAATGATGAAGTCGCAGACTGCCTTTGTCTTGACTGAATCACAGAGGTCCTCTGCCCATTCCTTGTGGGGCATCGGGCTCTCGATGAGCACTGGTGACGGCGGTTCTTCGGGTGGGTCGTCAATCATGCCGCCGAGCAGCTCTGGATCTTTTGCACGGTGGATGGCAAACTGCTCATCACACCTCCTCTGCAATATGTTGATTGTGCTCCCAAGGACTGTGACGACGATATCGCTGCCAATGGGCCATGGTGCCTGCACCGGACGATGAAGCTCTTGCTCCCCGACCTGCTCCGGCTCGTTCTCCTCGCCGAAGATGTAACGCAGATAGGCGTCGACGTCGAAGCTTTGGTCGTTGCCTAGCATGCTTGGAATAACAAATGGTAGATGGGTAAGGACTGGATCTTCACAGAGTGTCGCGGCGGTGCATTGTCGCCTAGGTTATATGCAGCAAGCTGTTAGCTTGTGGCGGGAAACTAGTGAGGGAATAGGCGTGGATTTTACAATTCAGCCATGTGGAGCGCGGGAAGACTAAGTGGAGCACACACACAACCCGAATACCGTATCCAGTGCCACGTGTTATTTATCAGACAAGTGTTAACATAAGGATATGCATGTGTAACTTACTAATCATCGCACACGAGTAGTCGCGGACGCATCGTGTGCTATACTCCTAGCCACCACAAGCAACTAGTTTGCATTTCTCAAAGTTTTTTGTACACACAGAATCGCACACGAACTAACTGTATTACCCGTCTGTGTTGTAAATTCTCATCGCAAACAGTTCATCTGAGTTGGTTGTTTGCCACGTATCACACACATCTTGTTAAGTTGAACCATTTCTGTTGCGTTCGCTAATCGAAAAAAGTTCATCCGAGTGAACCGTATGCCCTATATCACACACACTCTGATCTGGCTAACCATTTATGTTCCACTCCCTAATAGCAAACGGTTCATCAGAGTGAACTGTATGCCGTATATTGCACACACATTGATATGGCTGCCCGTTTTTGTTGTTCTTCCTCATTGCAAACAGTTCGAATGGGTTAACCGTGTGCCCTGCATCGCACACGCAACTAAAATCTCAACCGTCTTTGATGAATCCTCCATCGCAAACATTTTGCACCTTTTTTGACGGTTTTTTACATCCTCGTTTGTGATTAATGCATCGCACACAGTTTCGTCAAAGGGTCTCTGATCGTAGTGTCGCGTTAGCAGCAACCTACAGTAGTGATAAGCCGGTCCCCCTAACGTGTTCCTTGATGTTCTTCACAATCCTTCTATCAAAGTTCCATCGGAGGATGATCTTGCTATTCCTGATCTGGAGGCACAATTGGTGGATGTTCTTCGTGCTATACTAGACCGGAGGGTTCCTTATCTGGTTTATATGACTCAAGGTGAGCTCCCTGAGGACAAATTTATTGCGCACATATTGCCAGACGCTCCAAATCTATGACTATTGTCAATGGCGAGTTACACAGAAGAAGCATCGGTGGAGTCTTCCAGCGTTTTTTCCCTAGAGAGGGTCGAGAAATCCTTAATGAGATTCACTATGGTGATTGGTGTCATCATGCCGGCTCAAGATCCCTGATAGCAAATGCTTTTCGCACAGTTTCTGTTGGCTCATGGCACATGCAGATGCTGAGGATATCATGCGCAAGTGTGATGGATGCCAGAAATTCACACTTTAGGCTCATGTGCCAGCTCAAGAACTTCGGATGATTACCATCAGTTGGTCATTCGTAGTCTAGGGGCTTGATATGATCGGTCCTTTCAAACCATCCAAGGACAAGAAACCGCACCTTTTGGTTGTTGTTGATAAATTAACCAAGTGGGTCGAAGGAGAGCCAGTAAGCAATTGTGACGCCGCCACATCAGTCAAGTTCCTGAAAAAATTGGTCTTTCGCTTTGGTTATCCACAAGCATCATCACTGATAATGGCACTAATTTGTCTAAGGGGGATATGAAGCAATTTTGTCAAAGTGAACATATCCAGCTTGATGTAGCATCAGTAGCACATCCTTAGTCCAATAGCCAAGCAGAACGTGCTAACCAGGAAATTTTGCGAGGTATCAAGCCAAGGCCCATGGTTCCTCTTGAGAGTACTACGGGTTGTTGGGTTGAGAAGCTCGCCAATGTACTTTGGAGTATACGGACTACCCCCAACAGATCCACATGCTATACACCTTTCTTCATTGTATATGGTGCAGAAGCCGTGTTACCCAGCGACATCCGTCATGATTCTCCAAGAGTGGTGGCTTATGTTGAGGCAGACAATGAGCAAGATCGTGAAGAATGTTTGGATGCCTTGGAGGAAGAACGAGACTTTGCCGTAACACAGTCTCTAATTTATCAACAAGACCTACGTCGCTATCATTGCCATAGAGTTCACAGTCGTACATTCCAGGAGGGTGACTTAGTGCTCCGTCTGATACAAGAACACACAGGTATACATAAGCTCTCACCTCCATGGAAGGGCCCTTTCTCATCAGCAAGAACCTCAACAATGGGTCATACTACCTTGTCGGCATACATGAGCACAATAAATCACATACCTACGAGGAACAGACCAATAGGCCTTGGAATATTGCACATCTTCGGCCTTATTATACTTAGAACCATTGGCTCCAGCTTATTGTAAATACCTATGTGTATATACCTTTTATATTCAATATAATAAAGCTGGCATCCCCGAAACTCGGGGCCTTTATTGTTTTGTTCCAAATAATGAGTATGAGTCTTTATTTGATGAGACATAGGTCACTTGGGGGCTTCCAACTCATCGAGTTTAGCTATTAACCTCCCATTTGACCTCGCTTGTGCCATTACATGTCATGGTTAAACCTGCCTGTTTGCTCGATGCTACTCCGTCAAGGTGACCCGACGTACTCTTGGCAGTCAATCTATAATGCCCCTGAACTTGTCAAGGTTAAAACACCGGCTTATGTCACATGAGGGACGACTTACAGAAACCTAGGATAAACCATGGGCTATTACGCCAGCTTCACTTAAGCAAGACTTGAGCCTCGAAAGCTGGTCTTTTTGTCGTCCCTCGAAAGTCGGCGTAACACTTATTGTTATGTATCTATGTCTTTGAATTTTTCTGTTTTACATGGCTTTTTTGCTCCTTGATCAGTTATTATATCGACCATGAGTCGCCGGGTCAACAAACACACAGGGTTATTTTGTTCAAGACTGCATTTATATCAACCATGAGTTGCGAGGTCAACTTTTCACCAAGTTATTTTTTTGTCAAAGGTCATAATGACAACCAACATATCCGGATTATGAATATATGATCCGGGCTATCATTCAAGTGACGGATCATTATCGCAAGAAGAGCAATACTACAAGCATCAAGGACATGTGACGGGTCAGCAAACACAACGCCAGCTCAATCTTTTTGCAAAATATGTTCAGGACATCAAGTGCATGATGGCACCACGGATAAAGCAATTTTTTACTATAGTATTACAAAGCCTCAGTTGGGCCCAGAATGAAGCAAAGTTTTTACACCATCCACTCATTTCTTAACTGTCCTACGAGGCTTCTGGGTCAGCGTCTTGTTGATGACCCTGTGCATCGGTCGCCACTAGGTCAGACTGCGCTGACTCATCTTGATCGGTCTAGCGGTCCCTTGGTACCAACTAAATACTGGATAATTTCTCAAATGTTGAGTCATTGGTGATGATACTAGACGGGTCAATAATAGGAGCAAAAATTTGCTTACAACGAGGCGGCGGATGCTACTTGAGATCCGCGTTGGTAAATTCCCCAAAGAGGAGGGGATGATGCAGCATAGCAGCGGCAAGTCTTTCCCTTAGTTATGAAACAGACGTTATCAATCCAGTAGGAGAACCAGGCAACACTATGTAAACAACACCTACACACAAACAACAAAACCTTGCAACCCAATGTGTAGAGGGGTTGTCAATCCCTCCAAGGTAAGATAAATAGAGAGATTAATAGATGCAAATAAAACGCAGCAAACTATTGTTTGTATTTTTGGCAAAGCATTATAGGAAATAGACCCAGGGGCCGTAGATTTCACTAGTGGCTTCTCTCGAGAAAATAGCATAGGGTGGGTAAACAAATTACTGTTGGGCAATTGATAGAAGAGCAAATAATTATGCCGATATCCGCGACAAGTGTATTATGCCTTCAATTTTATCAAAGGCGGCTAGACAACATTATCGTTCCTCGTCCCTGCAGAATGAACATTTGCAATAAGCCGGCCACACAGCTAAGCCAGATTTTTTATATAGTAATGATAATACTTACCAAAGATATCTACTGTCATGTTGGTGATGTGGCACTTCAAGGTGTTCAGCTCCTCTATGACCGGCTCAAGCTGTTTCTTAGCCTCCTCTACACGATTCACGAGTAGTGACTTATCTTCCTCATGAGTGGCCTTCATAGCTTGCAAATTTTCTTCATGTGAGCTTGCAAATTTTCTTTACCAAGAGCAACAGATTCCTGAAGATATGAGGAGGATGCTTTTGCCCTCTCACGAAGTTTGCGCTTCGTTTGTAATTGCTTTTGCAAGTCGTCAGCTTTTGACTCGACTAGCTCTAGGATATCATTGTTGGGGAACGTAGTATTTCAAAAAATCCTATGATCACGCAAGATCTATCTAGGAGAAGCATAGCAACGAGCGGGGAGAGTGTGTCTACGTACCCTCGTAGACCGAAAGCGGAAGCGTCTAGTGACGCGGTTGATGTAGTCAAACGTCTTCGCGATCCAACTTATCCAAGCACCGAATGTACGGCACCTCCACGCTCAGCACACGTTCAGCTCGATGACGTCCCATGAACTCTTGATCTAGTTGAGCGTCGCGGTAGAGTTTCATCAGCATGACGGTGTGGTGACAGTGATGATGAAGTTAATGGCGCAGGGCTTCACCTAAGCACTGCAACGATATGGCTGAGGTGTGTAACTGTGGAGGGGGGCACCGCACACGGCTAAAACGGATGTTAACTTGTGTGTCCTAGGGTGCCGCCCTGCCCCCGTATATAAAGGAACAAGGGGTGGGCCAGAAGGCCCCTATAGGCGCGCCCAAGAGGGCCACTCCTACTAGGAATAGGAATCCTATTCCTAGTAGGAGTCCACTAAGAGGGAAGGAGGGGGGAGGAAGGAGAGGGAGAGGGAGAAGGAAGGGGGCGCCGCCTCCCCCCTTTCCTTGTCCTATTCAGACCAAGGGGGAGGGGCGTGCGGCCAAGCCCAGGCCGGCCCTCTCTATCTCCACTAAGGGCCGATGTGGCCCATTAGTTCCCTCGGGGGGTACCGATACCCCTCCGACACTTCGGTTTAGTCCGAAACTCCTCCGGAACACTTCTAGTGTCCGAATATAGTCGTCCAATATATCAATCTTTACGTCTCGACCATTTCGAGACTCCTCGTCATGTCCGTGATCACATCTGGTACTCCGAACTACCTTCGGTACATCAAAACACATAAACTCATAATACTAAGCGTCATCCAATGTTAAGCGTGCGGACCCTACGGGTTCGAGAACTATGTAGACATGACCGACACACATCTCCGGTCAATAACCAATAGCAAAACCTGGATGCTCATATTGGTTCCTACATATTCTACGAAGATCTTTATCGGTCAAACCGCATAGCAATATACGTTGTTCCCTTTGTCATCGATATGTTACTTGCCCGAGATTTGATCGTCGGTATCATCATACCTGGTTCAATATCGTCACCGGCAAGTCACTTCACTCGTTCTGTAATACATCATATCATGACTAACTCATTACTCGTTTGCTTGCAAGGCTTATTACGATGTGTATTACCGAGAGGGCCCAGAGATACCTCTCCCACACTCGGAGTGACAAATCCTATTCTCGATCTCTGCCAACACGACAAACAACTTTGGAGACACCTGTAGAGCATCTTTATAATCACCCAGTTACGTTGTGACGTTTGATAGCACAGAAGGTGTTCCTCCGGTATTCCGGAGTTGCATAATCTCATAGGCATAGTAACATGTATAAGTCATGAAGAAAGCAATAGCAGTAAAACTAAATGATCAAGTTGCTAAGCTAACAGATGGGTCTTGTCCATCACATCATTCTCCTAATGATGTGATCCCATTCATCAAATGACAACACATGTCTATGGTTAGGAAACATAACCATCTTTGATCAACGAGCTAGTCAAGTAGAGGCATACTAGGGATACTCTGCTTTGTCTATGTATACACACATGTACTAAGTTTTAATACAATTCTAGCATGAATAATAAACATTTATCATGATATAAGGAAATATAAATAACAACTTTATTATTGCCTCTAGGGCATATTTCCTTCAGTCTCCCACTTGCACTAGAGTCAATAATCTAGTTCACATTGCCATGTGATTTAATACCGATAGTTCACATCGTTATGTGAATACCACCCATAGTTCACATTTCCATGTGACCAACACCCAAAGGGTTTACTAGAGTCAATAATCTAGTTCACATCTCCATGTGATTAACACCCAAATAGTACTAAGGTGTGATCATGTTTTTCTTCGTGAGAGAAGTTTAGTCAGCGGGTCTCTTACATTCAGATTCGTATGTATTTCGCAAATTTCTATGTCTACAATGCTCTGCATGGAGCTACCCTAGCTAATTGCTCCCACTTTCAACACGCATCCACATCGATGCTTAGAGTCATCTGGATTAGTGTCAAAGCTTGCATCGGTGTAAATCTTTACGACAAACTCTTTATCAACGCCATAATCAAGAAACATTTCCTTAGTCATCCAGTAATTAAGGATAATTTTGACCGCTGTCCAGTGATATACTCCTGGATCACTATTTTACCTCCTTGCCAAACTCATGGTAAGGTACACAACAGGTTTGGTACACGGCATGGCATACTTGATAGAACCCATGACTGAGCCATATGGAATGATTTTCATTCCTTCTCTATCTTCTGCCGTGGTCGGGTTTTGTGTCTTACTCAACTTCATACCTTACAACTCAGGAAGAACTCCTTCTTTGATTGATCCATTTTGAACTTCTTCAAAATCTTATTAAGGTATGTACTCACTGAAAATTTTATCAAGCGTCTTAATCTATCTTATAGATCTTGGTGCCCAATATGTAAGCAGCTTCACCGAGGTCTTTCACTGAAAAACTCCTTTTAAACAATCATTTATGCTTTCCAGAAAATTCTACATCATTTCCGATCAACAATATGCCATTCACATATACTTATCAGAAATGTTGTAGTGCTCCCACTCACTTTCTTGTAAATACAGGCTTCACCGAAAGTTTGTATAAAACCATATGCTTTGATCACCTTATCAAAGCGTATATTCAAACTCCGAGATACTTGTACCAGTCCATACATGGATCGCTGGGGCTTGCATACTTTGTTAGCACCTTTAGGATTGACAAAACATTCTGATTGTATCATATACAATTCTTTTTTCATAAATCCATTAAGGAAAGTAGTTTTGACATCCATTTGCCAGATTTCATAAAGTGCGACAATTGCTAACATGATTCGGACAGACTTAAGCATCTCTACGGGTGAGAATGTCTCATCGTAGTCAACTCCTTGAACTTGTCGAAAACCTTTCGCAACAAGTCGAGCTTTGTAGACAATACCATTACCATCAGCGTCGGTCTTCCTCTTAGAAAAATAATTTATTTTCAATGGCTTGCTGATCAATGGGCAAGTCAACCAAAGTCCACACTTTGTTCGCATACATTGATCCCATCTCAGATTTCATGGCCTCAAGCCATTTTGCGGAATCTGGGCTCATCATCGCTTCCTCATAGTTCGTAGCTTCGTCATGGTCCGGTAACATGACTTCCAAAACCGGGTAACCGTACCACTTTGGCGCGGAACGTACTCTAGTTGACCTACCAGGTTCAGTAGTTTACTTGATCCAAAGTTTCATGATCATCATCATTAGCTTCCTCACTAATTGATGTAGGCATGACAGGAACAATTTTCTGTGATGTGCTATTATCCAATTCTAGAGAAGGTACAACTACCTTATCAAGTTCTACTTTCCTCCCACTCACTTTGTTCGAGAGAAACTCATTCTCTAGAAAGGATCCATTCTTAGCAACAAAAGTCTTGCCTTCGGATCTGTGATAGAAGGTGTACCCAACAATTTCTTTTGGGTATCCTATGAAGACGCATTTCTCCGATTTGGGTTCGAGCTTATCAGGCTGAAGCTTTTTCACATAAGCATTGCAACCCTAAATTTTAAGAAACGACAACTTTGGTTTCTTGCCAAACCACAGTTCATAAGGCCTCGTCTCAACGGATTTAGATGGTGCCCTATTTAACATGAATGTAGTTGTCTCTAATGCACAACCCCAAAACGATAATGGCAAGACGGTAAGAGACAGCATAGATCGTACCATATCTAATAAAGTACGGTTACGATGTTCAGACACACCATTACGCTGTGGTGTTCCAGGTGGCGTGAGCTGTGAAACTATTCCACGTTGTTTCAAATGAAGACCAAACTCATAACTCAAATATTCGCCTCCGCGATCAGATCGTAGAAACTTTATTTTCTTGTTACGATGAGTCTCTACTTCACTCTGAATTTTTTTGAACTTTTCATATGTTTCATACTTGTGCTTCATCAAGTAGATATACCCATATCTGCTCAAATGATCAGTGAAGGTGAGAAAATATCTATACTCGCCCCAAGCATCAACACTCATTGGTCTGCATACATCAGTATGTATTATTTCCAAAAGGTCACTTGCTCGCTCCATTGTTCTGGAGAACGGAGTTTTAGTCATCTTCCCATGAGGCATGGTTCGCAAGCATCAAAAGGATTCATAATCAAGTGATTCCAAAAGTCCATCAACATGGAGTTTCTTCACGCGCTTTACCCCAATATGACCTAAACGGTAGTGCCACAAATAAGTTGCACTATCATTATCAAATTTGCATCTTTTGGCTTCAATATTATGAATATGTGTATTACTACGCTCGAGATTCAATAAACCATTTACCTTGGGTGTATGACCATAGAAGGTTTTATTCATGTAAATAGAATAACAATTATTCTCTCACTTAAATGAATAACCGTATTGCAATAAACACGATCCAATCTTGTTCATTGTCAACGCACACCAAATAACATTTATTTAGGTTTAACACTAATCCCGAAAGTATAGGGAGTGTGCGAGGATGATCATATAAGTTTTGGAACTACTTCCAACATACATCGTCACCTCACCCTCAACTAGTCTTTGTTTATTCTGCAACTCCTGTTTCGAGTTACTAATCTTTGCAACTGAACTAGTATCAAATCCCCAGGGGCTACTATGAATACTAGTAAGGTACACATCAATAACATGTATATCAAATATACCTTTGTTCACTTTGCCATCCTTCTTATCCGCCAAATATTCGGGGAACTTCCGCTTCTAGTGACCATTTCCTTTGCAGTTGGAAGCACTCTGTTTCAGGCTTAGGTCTATCTTTGGGCTTCTTCACGGGGGTGACAACTTACTTGCCATTCTTATTGAAGTTCCCTTTCTTCCCCTTGACCTTTTCTTGAAACTAGTGGTCTTGTTAACCATCAACAATTGATGCTCTTTCTTGATTTCTACCTTCGTTGATTTCATTATCACGAAGAGCTCGGGAATCGTTTTCATCCCTTGCATATTATAGTTCATCACGAAGTTCTAGTAACTTGGTGATAGTGACTAGAGAACTCTGTCAATCACTATTTTATCTGGAATATTAACTCCCACTTGATTCAAGCGATTGTAGTACTTAGACATTCTGAGCACAAGCTCATTGGTTGAGCTATTCTCCTCCATCTTGTAGGCAAAGTACTTGTCAGAGGTCTCATACCTCTTGACACGGACATGAGTCTGAAATACTATTTTCAACTCTTGGAACATCTTATATGCTCTGTGGCGTTCAAAACATTTTTGAAGTCCCGGTTCTAAGTCGTAAAGCGTGGTGCACTAAACTATTAAGTAGTCATCATATCGAGCTTTCCCAAACATTCATAACGTTTGCATCTTCTCCTGCAATAGGTGCGTCACCTAGCGGTGCATCAAGGACATAAGACTTCTGTGCAGCAATCAGGATAATCCTCAGATTACGGACCCAGACCGCATCATTGCTACTAACATCTTTCAACTTAGTTTTCTCTAGGAACATATCAAAAACATAGGGGAGCTATAACGCGAGCTATTGATCTACAACATAATTTGCAAATACTATCAGGACTAAGTTCATGATAAATTAAAGTTCAATTAATCATATTACTAAAGAACTCCCACTTAGATAGACATCCCTCTAGTCATCTAAATGATCACGTGATCCCAATCAACTAAACCATGTCCGATCATCACGTGAGATGGAGTAGTTTTCAATGGTGAACATCTAATGTTGATCATATCTACTATATGATTCACGCTCGACCTTTCGGTCTCCAGTGTTCTGAGGCCATGTCTGTACATGCTAGGCTTGTCAAGTTTAACCCGAGTATTCTACATGTGCAAAATTATCTTACACCCGTTGTATTGGAACGTAGATCTTATCACACCCGATCATCACGTGGTGTCTCGGCACGACGAACTTTCGCAATGGTGCATAATCAGGGAGAACACTTGTACCTTGAAATTTTGTAAGGGGTCATCTTATAATGCTACCGCCGTACTGAGCAAAATAAGAAGCATAATAAGATAAACATCACATGCAATCAAAATATGTGACATGATATGGTCATCATCATCTTGTGCTTTTGATCTCCATAAACCAATTCTTATCTCTTTCTGAAAGAATAAATAAAAAGAATAAGAAAAAATACTGAAATTCTTAATTTTTCCAAAATTTATCTCATTGAAATAATTAAATAATTAAAAATTAAGAATGGGTTTAGTTGGTTAAATTCAAAAAGTTAATATCCAAAGCATCGTCATGATCTCCATTATCACCGGCTTGACACCATGATCTTCATTGTAGCATCATGGTCGTCTCGCCAATTATTTCTCTACTACTATCGCTAACTCATAGTGATAAAGTAAAGAAATTACATGGCCTTCGCAATACATACAATAAAGAGACAACCATAAGGCTCCTGTCGGTTGCCGATAATTTACAAAACATGATCATCTCATACAATAACGTATAACTCATCATGTCTTGACCATATCACATCACAACATGCCCTGCAAAAACAAGTTAGACGTCCTCTACTTTGTTGTTGCGCATTTTACGTGGCTGCTACGGGCTTAGCAAGAACCGTTCTTACCTACTCATACAAAACCACAACAATTTTTCGTCAAGTGTGCTGTTTTAACCTTCACAAGGACCGGGCATAGTCACACTCGATTCAACTAAAGTGAGAGAGACACACACCCGCCTATCACCTTTAAGCAACGAGTGCTCGTAACGATGAAACCAGTCTTGCATAAGCATATGCGTAATGTCGGTCCGGGCCGCTTCATCTCACAATACCGCCGAATCAAAGTATGACATGCTGGTAAGCAGTATGACTATTATCGCCCATAGCTCATTGTGTTCTACTCATGCATATCATCTACGCATAGACCTGGCTCATGATGCCACTGTTGGGGAACGTAGTATTTCAAAAAAAATCCTACGATCACGCAAGATCTATCTAGGAGAAGCATAGCAACGAGCGGGGAGAGTGTGTCTATGTACCCTAGTAGACCGAAAGCGGAAGCGTCTAGTGACACGGTTGATGTAGTCGAACGTCTTCGCGATCCAACCGATCCAAGCACCGAACGTACGGCACCTCCGCGTTCAGCACACGTTCAGCTCGATGACGTCCCATGAACTCTTGATCCAATTGAGCGTCGCAGGAGAGTTTCGTCAGCACGACGGCGTAATGACGATGATGATGAAGTTACCAGTGCAGGGCTTCGCCTAAGCATTGTAACTATACGACCGAGGTGTGTAACTGTGGAGGGGGGCACCGCACACGGCTAAAACGGATGTTAACTTGTGTGTCCTAGGGTGCCCCCTGCCCCCGTATATAAAGGAGCAAGGGGCAGGGCCGGCCGGCCCCTATAGGCGCGCCCAAGAGGACCACTCCTACTAGGAATAGGAATCCTATTCCTAGTAGGAGTCCACCAAGAGGGAAGGAGGGGGAAGGAAAGAGAGGGAGAGGGAGAAGGAAGGGGGCATCGCCTTCCGGCTTTCCTTGTCCTATTCGGACCAAGGGGGAGGAGCGCGCGGCCAAGCCCTGGCCGACCCTCTCTCTTTCCACACTAAGGGCCCATGTGGCCCATTAGTTCCCCCGGGGGGTACCGATACCCCTCCGGCACTCTAGTTTAGTCCGAAACTCCTCTGGAACACTTCCGGTGTCCGAATATAGTCGTCCAATATATCAATCTTTATGTCTCAACCGCATAACAACATACGTTGTTCCCTTTTTTATCAGTATGTTACTTGCCCGAGATTTGATCGTCGGTATCATCATACCTAGTTCAATCTTGTCATCGACAAGTCACTTTACTCGTTCTGTAATACATCATCTCGTGACTAACTCATTAGTTGTTTTCTTGCAAGGCTTATGATGAGGTGTATTACCGAGAGGGCCCAGAGATACCTCTTCGACACTCGGAGTAACAAATCCTATTCTCGATCTCTGCCAACACCACAAACAGCTTCAGAGACACCTGTAGAGCATCTTTATAATCACCCAGTTACGTTGTGATGTTTGATAGCACACAAGGTGTTCCTCCGGTATTCGGGAGTTGCATAATCTCATAGTCCTAGGAACATGTATAAGTCATGAAGAAAGCAATAGCAGTAAAACTAAACGATCAAGTTGCTAAGATAATGGATGGGTCTTGTCCATCACATCATTCTCCTAATGAGGTGATCCCGTTCATCAAATGCCAACACATGTCTATGGTAAGGAAACATAACCATCTTTGATCAACGAGCTAGTCAAGTAGAGGCATACTAGGGATACTCTGTCTTGTCTATGTATTCATACATGTACTAAGTTTCCAGTTAATACAATTCTAGCATGAATAATAAACATTTATCATTATATAAGGAAATATAAATAACAACTTTATTATTGCCTCTAGGGCATATTTCCTTCAATCTTGTCATCACAGATTTGCATCTAGTTAACATCATATCTAAAGTCCCAAGCTGGCAAAGTTGCATGACCCGACACTTGGGGGCTACAGTGCATAATTTCACTTCCAAAGACAAGTCTCATGAATCTGCAAGCAGGCCCCATGACACTTGGGAGCTAATGCAAGGCATTTTTAAAAAACTTATAACTATGAAAGACCCAGATATCTCATGGAGATGAGCTAGCCCATGGGGGCTACACGGCGATTCTTTTCAAACATTTAAGATTGATGATATTTTGAAGAACTGGCTCGTTATTTTCATAATGAGCTGGTCCTTGGGGCTATAGGTTGCTTTTTATTAATGATTGATCAAGTGCTTCTACAAGACCCGACTCATCATTACCTTGATGAGCCGGCACTTGGGGGCTACAATATATCTTCACATTATGTCATTATTTAAAGTGCCAACTCGGTATTACTTACTGAGCCGGCCCATGGGGGCTATAAGAGTATATATGACAAGGGAGTATGTCATACCTCATATTTATGCTTCAGCGTATTCATCATGCTCATCTCATACTCCCGGCTCTCAAATAGCTGGGTAAAATATTCCTCGCTCTCGGAGCATAGAGTCAAATATTGCCGATGAAGACTATCAGCTCATCTTCTCAAAGTTGGGAAGCTCCAGCTTGGCTTTCCCTTTAGCCAATATGTCCGACTCATTCTTAGCCATAAATTTGGCCAAAGTACTTGATGCTTCTGGAGCTTAATAGGCTTCTCAAGTGATGTTGACCTCTTCATCAACTAATTTTTGCGAGCAGTTGATATCATCCACCTCCTTCACAGGACTGGAGGCTCGTGCATGACTTGGCGGGTTGGCGCCGGGGGCCGGGTCATCCGTGTTGACATGTTCGTCCATATGGAATGGCTCTACTGTTGTTGGCTCATCAGCACCGATCGACTCATATTACAGCATCGGTTCAACCCTTTGATCAGGGTTGACTTTGACTATATTTTCGGCTTCAGCCTCTGGGGTCACCAATGGCGGGCCTTGAGACTCAGGGTTTCCTGCAATAGAAGATGACTCGCCCACTTTCCTCTTCTAGATGGCTTTGGCCCTGCAGTCATATGAACCTGTTTAAGATAAAGAAGCAATTGATATGACAAAGTATAATATTACCAAATGCTTACCTAGAATTGATAACCAATTGCGGAAGCTGGGAGGCAGTTGATTCTCCAGAGGAGGGTGACATCTCTTGATTATTCGAGACAGAGGGATTAAGTGGTTGTATAATAAGACCGGCTCATGGAAGAGATGTAGTTGGACTATGAGGCACCTCATTCCATTGTTTGCGGTCGACTGGTTCAACGGCTAAGCCGGTAGACAACTCACCAGAATGGCTTCTAAGCTTGCGTTGGGATGTGCCGGCTTGCTGGGTTTTCTTCAAAATAAATTTTGGGTCTAAGTGAGCGCCTAGATGTGAAAATGGTACCTTTCTGACGGCTCGGCTCGTTTTCTTCGGGATTAAAGTTTTCAAGCTAGATGATATTGAAATTACCTTGATGTTACTGGCTCGACTGGTCTCGGTGTTATCCTGGGAAGAAGGGGTGTCAGCAAGCTAGATAAAAAGACGACCAAGCAAGTCAAGCTCTACCTCAGACTCATTTTCATCGACTGGCTCATTCGATTGCTCAAGTAGAGCAGGGGCAGATTTTTGAGTTTTCTTCTTCCAGAACTTATTGTGTGCCAGCGTAAATGATAATTCGGAGATCAAGATTGAGATGAACAAGTCAGAAACAAAATGAGTAACATAGGTGTAAGAAAACTTACTTGAGGCACATGATTGGTTATGCAGAAGGGACCTAACCCTGTCTTGTTGCATTTTTACTGCGATCTCCTAGTTGTTTCTTCGTGGACTTGTTGATTTCATTTTTAGTCAACTCAGTTTGACTAAAGTGTTGCACGTCTGCCATCTCACCAATGTAATTGCACATTAAGTCACCCCTCACTCTAAGGGGCTGGATGCTCTAGCTTATCCAGCACTGGGTCAAGTCTATCGCGGTGAGCCCGTTAGCTGTTAAGGCCCTCATTTTTGAATAAACAGGTGCGACTTGTTGTCGCTCTTCATCAGACGGCCAACCCGAAAAGGCAATTGACGCGTTGAGACGGTCCAATCTTTAAACTGACAAAGGGTTTTCACCTTCAGGAGCGGTGTTCTAGCAGTAGAACCAAGTCTTATTCCATCCTTTCAGATGACTCGCTAGTTTGGCCTCTAGAAAAGGACTATTTTTCCGCCTTTGAACGGAAACTCCACCAAGTTCTATGCTAGGACCATCCGCGAACCTGGTTTGGTGGTTGATGTATAAAAATTCTCGGAAGAGAGGGACAGTTGGCTCTATCTGAAGGTAAACTTTGCAGAAGACTTGAAATTTGCAAAGGTTGGTCACTGAGTTGGGACTAATATCTTGAGGATGGGTGTAAACAAAATGAGGAAGTCCCGGAAGAATTTTGACCTGGGTGGTGAGAAGCCCCTCTGAAGGTGGTCTATGAAAACGATGATTTCTCCTTGTTTAGGCTGGGGGAGCTTTCTTCCTCGGGTGCCCGCCAGCTAATTGTTTCTTGAGCCGGCAACAAGCCTTGCCCCACGAGGTCGTTCAGCATAAGGGTGGAAACATGGGATCTAACCCAGTTGCATGCCTTATCAGTCTTGGCCTTGTTAGTTTTGGCCGTGATAAAATGCCTAAGGATGAAAACTACGTAGAATACTAACGATGAGCTGGCATATTATATTCATGGGCGATAAGTCGCTGGACTATTCATAACTACAAGCTAACAAAAATGATGGGGCTGCTATAACGGATAAGCCGGCACACATGACCAGGGGTGATGAGCCACCAGGCTACTCAAGATATGAGCCGACAAAAAGATAAAGCAGCTATGTCTATTCAGGTTATGGCTAAGTTTATGCAAGCTATGATAGGTAATGTTAAACCGACACAATCATGAGTTGGCGCTAGCTCTTCGGTGGTTCTATTTTTTTACGAAGTGTTGTCTTGGCTATAAACAAGATTCCAACAAGCAACTATAGTTATGGATCTACAAAACATCCTAAAGGAAAATTTAGCAGACCTAAGAACACGAAGTGGAAGTGCAAACTAGTCCGTCAGTAGAGTTTGAGAGGACCACAGAGTTTCTAGATGCAAAAATGGTGTTGCGACCGCAACCGGAGTGTTTCTATGGATCGTTCAAACAAATCTAGATCTACTACCAAAGAAAGGTGGTGAATACCAATGAACTACGATGAACTTCGCAAGAGGATAAAGTGCTAGGGATATACTGGGAAGGATTTACGCATAGCCGGTTATGGCGGAGAATGGCCGGAGTGTTTGCGCGAGCTCCGGTGACGAATTGGCGATGTTGAGGCCACTAACAAGACGATCGTCGAACTTGAGGAGGCGCGACACTGCTTATGAGAAGGCTCGGACATGAGGATGAAGACGAAGAAAGATATGGGAGCAGTAAAAGTGAAAACCGAGCCCCCTACCCCCCTGTGTATTTATAATGTGGCGAGAAGGTGGAACGACAAGTGCTATAAAAAAGGAGACGTGATAACTTTGGGAAAAAAGGGACGCCTCGATTGTCGCGCTTGATTGATATGCTTAAAAGATTCGTTGTGACGTCACGCCTAAGCATGTAATCTCAGGATAGTGATGTCACGGCATAAAGAAGCAAGAAATGTCAAATTTGACCATATCACGAGCCGGCAAGGGCTCATGACCCAACCTCGGGACAAGCTCAACAAGCAAGTAGGATTCCGGCTCACAGAAGGAAGACCTAGACTTATTAAATAGTGAAGTTTAACATGGAGCTAATGTTGGGAATATAACCCCATAGTATGACCCGCCCATATCATCGTTAGGGTTATCCGGAGGCGGCTTGAAGAATAGGCTCGTCATATGGGATATGATGATCAAGAGTTTAAGGCCCAAAGGGCAACTCATAGAGCAAGTCGGCTCATGGGCCAGCGTCTGAGGCAGTGTCTTATTGAAGGAAATAATAGGAATTCCCTTACTTGGGGAATACGATGAGTAGGAAACAGACTAGGGCATGGGTTGGCCCGCAACCCGGACTCGATTGTAAACTCATGGCCTCAACCTATATATAAAGGGGAGCCCCTGAGGTAGAGAGGACCAAGTTACGAGCTCTCGAGTACTAGGTTAGCCAAGTCGTACCCTTGTAATTGAGATCACAATCAATAACAAGCAAATCATGACGCAGGCTATTACCTCGATCGTGAGGGGCCGAACCTGGGTAAACTCATGTCTCTCGATTCCGATCAACCCCGTTCAAGCTACCGCCTAGTTTCTATGGCCTCACAACGAAATCCTTTTTCGAGGACATATTCCTTGACAAAACCATGACAATATGTCTACTTGATGCGGCACAAGTCAGAAACTTTTGAAAAGTTCAAGGAGTTTCAGAACAAAGTGGAAAATCAACTCCGAAAGAGAATCAAACTTCTATGATTTGATCTTTGTGGTGAGTATATGAGCCAGGAGTTTGATGATCATCTGAAGAGTCATGGAATAGTTTCACAACTTCCTCCTCTAGGTACACAAAGAAATGGCATGTCAGAATAAAGGAATCAAACTCTGTTGGACATGCTCTGATCAATGATGAGTCAGTCAAATTTACCCTTGTCATTTTGGGGATACGCGCTAGAAACTGTAGCTTCCACACTAAATAGGGTACCATCAACGTTTGTAGATAAGACACCATATGAGATATGGACTGCAAAGAGTCACAGTTTGTCTTTTATGAAAGTTTGGGGACGTGAATCATATGCCAAGTGACTCCAGTCAGACAAGCTCGCACCCAAATCGGACAAGTGCATATTCGTGGGATATCCAAGGGAAATCTTAGGATATTACTTCTACAACCATGAAGAGGGCAAAGTGTTTGTTGCTCGACATGGAGTTTTCCTTGAGAAAGAATTTCTCAATCGGAAGGCTAGTGGGGTACGATCCGATTCAAAGAAATTCAATAACCACAACGGGACATTCCAGTAGGTGATTCTGTCACAGCGGATTTAACCAGGGAACCCATTGTGGAGTCGACGCAGGTTCCACGGAGGTCAGAAAGGTTGTGTAATATGAATGACTGCAATGTGTTTTTATTGGAGAACAACAAGCCGACTACATATCCGGAAGCGATGGTGAGCCCTATTTCCGAGTTGTGGCTTCAGGCAATGAGATTCAAATTAAAGTACATGGATGAAAGTCAAGTTTGGAACTTGGTTGATCTACTAGATGGCGTCCGAGCCATTGAGTGCAAATGATTATTTAAGAAGAAAACTGGTATGGACAAAAATGTCACAGTCCATAAGGCTCAACTTGTCGCTAAAGATTATCGACAAGTTCAAGGAGTTGACTACGATGAGACTTACTCACCGGTAGCGATGCCTAAATAAATTCAGATCATTCTTGCTATAGGTGCATATTTGGACTATGAGACATGGAAGATGGATGTCAAAATGGCTTTCCGTAATGGAAATTTAACCAAGGGCGTGTATATGACACAACCAGAGGGCTTTGTCGATCCAAAGAATTCTAGCATGGTATGCAAGCTTCAGAGATCCATTTATGGATTAAGGCAAGCATCTCGGAATTGGAACATTCGTTTTAATTAAGCGGTCAAAGAGTTTGGCTTCACCAAGAACGAGCTCAGTAGCATTTCTAATATAATATGTGGATGCCATATTATTGATTGGAAATGATGTTCAAATGCTTGAATCTGTCAAGGACTCATTCAAAAATAGATATTTGATGAAGGACTTGGGAGAAGCAGCTTATATTTTGGGAATCAAGATCTGTAGATATAGATCAAGAAAGCTTATTGGACTAAGCCAGGGTGCATATACTGACAAGGTGTTGAAGCGGTTCAACATGCTAGATGACAAAAAGGGTTTCTTGTCCATGTCACATGTCATTAGTCTTAGCAAGACTTAGAGTCCTTCGACACCTAATGAGTGAAGACAATGGATGGGATTCCGTATGCTTCGGTTGTTGGGCCCATCATGTATGCTATGATATGTACTTGTCCCGATGTTAGCTTTGCTCTCAGTGTGGTGGGCCGATACAAGGCTGATCCAGGTGAGAGTCACTGGACAACGGTCAGGAATATCCTTAAGTACTTGAGAAGGACTAAGGATATGTTCATGGTTTATGGAGGTGAGGATGAGCTTGTCATAAGAGTTACACCGATGCTAGTTTCCAAACCGATAGTGATAATATTCGATCGCAATCTGGGTTTGTGTTCATTCTGAACGGAGGATCAGTGAGCTAGAGGAGTTCCAAGCAAGATACGGTAGCTGATTCTACAATAGAGGCTAGGTACATTGTGGCTCTTGAAGTAGCAAAAGAAGGTGCTTGGGTGAAGAATTTTATTTCTGATCTTGGTGTGGTTCAGAGCTCGTCCAGTCCATTGGACCTCTATTGTGATAATAGTGGTGCTATCGTGCAAGTCAAGGAACCACAGAACCATCATAACACCCAATAAACACTCATGCATTTTAACCTTATTCGCGACATTTGTCGTGGTTTGGTCACGACAGATGTCCTAGAAAAAGGACTTAGTCTTGAGGCCATCGCTACGGGTTAGCTTAAAGGTGTTAAAGCGGACAAGGACACAAGGATTTTATACTAGTTCGGCCCCTTCGATGAAGGTAAAAGCCTACGTCTAGTTTGGTGTAATATTGCTAGGGTTTCGATGACCAGGGAGCGAATCCGCTTTGCCTGTGTCTCGAGTTGTTGTTCTCTGCCTTGAACCGTCGCCGGGTCGCCCCTTTATATACACGAGGTGATGCCCGGTCCGGTTTACAGAGTCCCGAGGCCGGCTCATAAACGTGTCCGGCTCGGTCTCTATCTTTCCTACCTTACATCACAAGTTACACACCGTATGGCGGTTTACAAATCATGGGCCCTAACGCCTCCTGGGCTTTAAGCTTCCTGGACTAAAGCGTCTTGCTCCATGCTCTGTTGGGCTTTAGTAGAAGTAATCTCGATAGGCATAAACCGGCCCCTCCTTGGCGGTTTATACCTAGTAGTAATATCCCTGACATTAGGCCCCAGATTGATTTGAACCTGTTCATGTCAATCTTCAACGTCTTGTAAAGATTTCACTTTCCGCAGCTTCAAAATGATTTATAAACCACCATGACATCATCCTCCTGAATCACCGTAATCCGTCATGACATCATCTGCCCATTTAATACGTGAAACTGTTTTTTATGTTTTACCCATTAAAAGCTCCAAAGATCGAGGCAACAGTATTGTCCCATATCCAATTTTTGGCTCCTCGATTCCCGCGCCTGCCGTTTTATCCTTCGTCTTATAAATAGGGCAGAGGGGCATCTCCTTCTTTCCCCCTTGCTCCTTTGCCTCTACTTCTTCCTCGCGCCTACTCGTGCCTAAGCTCCGTCGTCGCCTTCGAGCTCCGCATCTTCGTCGAGTCTTGGCCGCTGCATCAACCTGGTTGGTTCAGAAACTCGCCAGCGTGTCTCCGCACTCGTCGACTCGAGTAAGTCTTTTCCTTATCCCACACACAGATCTCGTTAGGGTTTCTTCTTCATATTAGCTTGCGGGTAGGCGCTGTTCTTCATAGTTCTTCCTCATGGCCCCATTAATCAGTGTAGATCTAGTCTTCTTGTCTCGCAGCCGTACCAATAACTCTGCTTCACAAATATACCTTTATTTCCCCCAATAGCACTAGTTTAGATTGCCTCTGCTTAGAGCCCTTGCTGCGTCCGTGGAATATAAATTGATTTTTTCTGAATTTCTAGCATGCTATAGATCCATAGCTTCACCACTGTTTGTATAAAACCTATTTTCCCATAACTGTAGATATGTAATCTTCGTATTCTCAACGGCGGATTATCTTTTAGAAAAGATTATGAACCGGTATATACCATTAGGCCCCTGCTTAAACCGCCGTCGTGTAAATACCTTCGAACACTGCCGGTTTAACTTTGCACAAATTATAAACCGGCCATTTACTATGTTTTCAGCCTTCCTGTTAACAATGGAAAAGCAAGCCAAACAGTTCACTTCCTGCAACTGGGTCCAGTCCCGGGTTACTGAACTAGAATTGCAGAACCGGGCCGAGGTTGGCGCTTTAGTCCCAAAGAACATTCTTTACTGGAGAGTTCCTGGACCGGAGTGTCCTCCAGAACCCAAGGATGGAGAAGTCATTGTTTTTCTTGACCATTTAGCCAGAGGGTTCAGTCCCCCCAGGTCAAAGTTTTTCCGTGATGTGCTAGCTGATTTCCAACTCCATCATCAATACATTGGGCCCAATTCCGTGTCCAATATATGCAATTTCCAAGTTTTCTGTGAAGCTTATCTACAAGAGGAGCCATCGGTTGAGTTATTCCGGGATTTCTTCCATCTAAACCATCGCACAGAATTTCATGACGGTCCAAACACTGAGCTCGGCGGGATGTCTATTCAGAAAAGAAAGGACGTTAGTTTTCCTCACGCCACTCTCCACAGCCATCCAAAAGAATGGAATTAGACTTGGTTCTATTGTCTAGACACTTCCCCACATGAGGAGAATCCATTGCCGGGTTATCGCCCGCACCGTCTTTCGGAGAACCACCCTTTTCCGCAACGGCTAAGTTCCCAGGAACGATCTCATTACGCTCCTTATCTCTCAAAGCTCAGAGCCTTTACTACTAATGGCTTGACAGGGGTTGACTTCGTTCGCTGCTGGATTTCTTGGAGTATTCTCCCGCTAAGCCGGTGTTCCTATTTAATGTGCGAGTATACTGGGAACCCCAAAGATCCTCTGCGCCATACAGAAGCGGTGCTATCAGAAAATGAGATCAATGAGTCTGTCAAGAGACTGCTGAATGAACCTATCGAAACTTGTAGTCAGACCGGATTGGCTCCCTTCTGCGAATTCAAGAAACCGCCATCGATAAAGTTTTCCTCTGCCTCATTTTTGCCTTATTTCCCGTCTGTTAATACTCCTTCTGAATGGCTTCATGATCTTTGACAGGGTAACGACCCCTTCTGGAAAAAGAAGGCCTAGGATAAACCGACGAAGGTGCCTCGCCAAAAAAACAAAGCTATTAAGAAGACCGTCAAGAAGAAAACCAGTGACGTGTCTCAATCCAATCCGGAGGATGATGAACCGGCCTCCGAGGTACTACCTGACTTTCTTGATTTCTTTGACTTCCTTTATTTGCATTTTATTAACAATGTCTGTGCCCAGGGACGCACTGAAGGCAGCAAAGCCAATGATGTTGAGGTAATTACTCTTTCTTCAGGTTCAGAACCTCTGCCAACACCAAAAATTCGTCGAGCAAGCCGGAAAGTACAGTTTTCTCATCCTTTTGCTTACTTGGATCCGAACTTTATTTTGAATAAACAGCAACATGAAGCTCGCCGCACCACACGGCATAGTGGTCATGCCATTGAATCCACCGGATTACCACACACTCCAGCTTGGAGGCGTCGTTCCGAGGTTTTACACACTCCGGACGCTCTTTATCCCAAAGCAGGTCTTATTCGACAACCTCTTAATCCGTCTGATTCGAATTATCAGGAAACTCCTCATTCGTCATCAGGCGAATCAACAGCTACTCAGATTCCTCCTTTGAAGACTGTTCCCGGGTAAGCTTTTTTCATTTGGCCAGTTTACTCTTTGTCCTAATCCCTTCTAATTTTCGTCATCTTTAACTTTTTGCAGTAAACCCAAGCCTAGCAAAAAGGCTAAGCTTAATAAACCGGCAGGTGATAACACAATTCCTGAACCAGCCAAAGACCCTGATTTTGTTGAATCTGCTGAAGAAAATGCTGATATTCTGCATGACAATCCTCCTCCCATGGATCACGAAGTTTTTGTTGATCAAGGGAGTACTCCAATGGATTGTGATACTGATCCAACCAATCCTATCTGAGCCAGTGCTGCTCCTGCTAGCCCGGCTAAACATGTGGCCGCTTCAACTGAAGATGTAGAGATCACTGGGGTCGGCTACACTACTCCTGGTGAACCTGTTGCTTTGTCCAAGCATAATACAAATGATGAGATTCCTGGCAAGGACAAAGGAAAATGGAGTACTGACTTGTCCAATTATGCTCAGCTCAGTGCCCAAGAACTCCATTCTGGCTATCTGAACCGGCTGTACACTGGCCGTGATCATGAAACCGGTTTGGTAAATATGACGAAGGAGCGCTATGAGGTAACCTTTCTGCTTTTAACTTTGTACTCTATTCCTACTTACGTCTTGTAGCTTGTCTTTACTCCATTGTAGCCCCCAAGGGCCGGTTTAGTCCTTTAGGATGAACCGGGACTTCAGAATATCCAGTAGATAGTTTGTTTTCCATGTGTAGTCCCCAAGGGCCGGTTTACTCCTTTAGGATGAACTGGGACTTCAATTTGTATTCTGTTCTGAACAATGTCACATTAGCCCCCAAGTTCCAAGTGTATAACTCGTTATATGCTTGGGACTTTGAATATGTTTCATCAATGTATAATATGCTTTCCTCTTGACAGACCGATTTAAACCGGCAAAGTGCTCAAGTGGCCGAGCTTCAAGATACGCTGAAGTTTCAAGAAACCGCTGCTTCCAAAGCCAAAGACGAGCTGACACTTGCTTTAGCGAATATAGAAAAGCTGGAGAAGGGCTTTGAAAAGGAACGGTCAGAATGGGATGCTGAAAGGGCCACCTTGGAGAAAAAAGGCACTTGATGCTGAGGCTGCTCTTAATCCGGTGACAGAAGAGTTGTCTGGTTTAAAGCAGCAGATAGATGCCATGACCATTGCTGTCTTTGGTAAATACACTTGACATAATCCTGAATATGATATTTCTGCCTTTCCCAGTTTAACTCAAATTCTTTGTTGTAGGAAAACGCATGGCTCATCTTGGCACGGATATGCGAAGGAAACCGAAGGCCGCATACACTCTCATAGAGCAGCTGTATTCCGGTGCTCAACGGATTGTCTATGATGCTTCGCACAATAAGCCAGCTCCCACAACGATCAAGGGCACTTTAGACAAGTTATCAATTCTGCCTGCATGTCTTGTCGAACTGAAGAAATCATCTACAAGGGCGGGTGCCTTGATGGCTTTAACTCAAGCAAAAGCATGGGTGCCTGACTTTGATCCGGCAGAAGCAATGAATGGCTACCCCAGCATGAAGGAGGACGGATCAGCATTCGCAGACAGCGATTTACGTGCTTTAACAAGAGAAATATGGCCTCTGGCCAGCAAACTATTTGATGAGGCTGATCTGTCTCGCTATCATCCGGGTTATAGTGCTGAGAACGTGCGGGTCGACGCTCCGGTCTACGAGGTTGAAGATCTCATCCCGTCCGTCCGTAAGCATACTTATGTCCCTGTCGTTGAACCATCCGAACTCATAAGTGATGAGGTGTTTTCAAAGCGCTGACGAAGATCAATTGGGCAAGCACTGACTTCCAGTTGCTAGAGGAGGACGTCGAGGAGCCGGAGCGAGCCGATCCACAAGCTTCACGCCGAGCTGACGCAGAGTCCTAAACCGGTGCCGGTTTAAATGTTGTGTCTCAGCACTTTAGATAAAAACAGATATTATTTTGGGCTGCCCAGCGCCTTGTAATAGGGTAGCTGAAAACATGTTTGTTTATGTCCTCACGCATACTGTCCTTTGTATGAGATTGCTTCAACTGGCGATTTCATAGTTATTTCTCGCTTATAATGCCTTTGATGGTTTATTCCACCTGTTTCTGCATAAGACAATGTTTGAAATGTCCTGGCGCTTTATCGCCGGACGGGTCATGATGCCCAAATACATGGTCTAGGTTTATAACCTGAACTGTATATAAAATATAAAACATATATCATACCTGTGATTAAGTTTTGCATAATTGGCCTTAATCAATAATCGGTAGTAAAGACAATGATCCAAGTTGCAAATATTGATGACTCCCTTGATCATTTGCCGGTTCATGATGGAACCGTACCGGGTTATGATAAACTCTGGTTTAACTGTAGACAGTACTGGCTATTTATAATCAAACCAGACCAGGTTCTGTAAACACTGGTGTATTGTAGTGGCAACTTATAGTCATCCACTCCTGAATCAATGGACTTGGATAAACACCAATGACCTTGAAGATAAAAACTTAGCAAAAATCAAAAAGAGATGTTTGTCAAATAAGACCGTGTAGTCGAGGCTTTTTACGAGCTGTCAGGCTCCAAATTCGAGGCTTTTTATGAGCTGCCAGGCTACTAACATTAACCATTTCACAAAGCATGTTAAGATGGTCCTCAATCCTTAACCAAATCATCAATTTAACGTTACCAAGTTCAGGGTCTGTAAAGATTGACTTGTGTATATGTTCGATGGGTCGTACCAGGTTTACCTGGGCGGCATGACTTACTTAATGCAGGCAGGCTAATCCAGGGTTTTAGGTGTATACACCACGCTTCCAAGCCATGGCTTGATAGCCTACTACAAGGGTTGTCAACTCGTTGATGCTATGCATCAGGAGCCCCCAGGTAGCATTTGAGCTACGCTTGTCGGGGCCTATGTTTGAGTTGTTCTAGGCATCAAACTCTCTTTTGCCCCTCATCATCATGTGGGCTTTGACAACCGGATTACCGAAGCAACCAGAGCTATGCTCTTATGATGGTCTTGGTGTGACCGCCGGTTTAAGAGGCCATAGGAACTCCTTTGCACATAGGAGCCCCCATGTGACAAACTCTTATGAAGAAAAAGCAACAGATACCCCATTTTAATGGGGCTGTCATCTTATTATATTGATCATGATATATACATTGCAAATCTATGTACATAAAGCGGAGCCTATGGCTCAGGTGTAGTAAGGACGAAGAAGAGCGATGTTCCACGGCCGTCGGGTCTCCTCCTCCGTAGTACGTGAGTCCTTGTGTTCCCGAACGTCAACGAGGTAGTATGATCCGTTGTGTAGGTTCTTGATGGCCACAAAGGGTCCTTCCCAGGGCGGGGATAGCTTATGCATGTCCGTCTGGTCTCGGATGAGCGGGAGCACTAGATCTCCTTCCCGAAACGTTTTGGTTTTAACCCGGCGACTGTGGTATCGGCGCATATCTTGCTGATAAATCACCGATCGAGCTGCTGCCGTGTCACGTTCCCCGTCCAGCCTGTCCAACGCTTCTTTTCTTGCCTTCTCATTATCAACTTCAATGTAAGCCGCCACCCGTGGCGACTCATGACAGATGTCGCTAGGTAAGACCGCTTCTGCTCCATATACCATGAAGAAAGGCGTGTAACCTGTAGATCTGTTAGGCGTGGTGTTGATGCTCCATAACACAGAGGGTAATTCCTCCACCCAACAACCCGGCATCCTCTACAAAGGGACCATAAGCCGGGGCTTAATGCCTCTCAAGATCTCTTGATTGGCTCTCTCAGCTTGGCCATTGGATTGAGGGTGAGCTACTGATGATACATCAAGGCGGATGTGCTCTCGTTGACAGAACTCCTCCATAGCCCCCTTGGATAGGTTGGTACCATTATCAGTTAAAATGCTGTGTGGAAAGCCAAACCGGAAAATCACTTTTTTGATGAATGGAACCGTCGTTGCTTCATCACACTTGCTGACTGGTTCCGCCTCAACCCACTTGGTAAACTTGTCCACCGCCACCAGAAGGTGGGTTTTCTTATGTGCGGATCTCTTGAACGGCCCGACCATGTCAAGCCCCCAGGTCGCAAACGGCCAAGTAATTGGAATCATCCTCAATTCTTGAGCCGGTATATGAGTGTGTCGTGAGAATTTCTGGCAAGCATCACATTTTCTGACCAAGTCCTCTGCGTCGGCATGGGCCGTCAGCCAGTAGAACCCATGACGAAAAGCTTTGGCCACCAAAGATTTTGAACCGGCATGATGACCACAATCTCCTTCGTGGATTTCTCGAAGAATATCACGGCCTTCATCTGGCGATACACAGCGCTGAAACGCCCCAGAAACACTACAATGATGCAGTTCTCCATTGACAATAGTCATAGACTTGGATCGCCGGATTATCTGTCTAGCCAAGATTTCGTCTTCCGGTAACTCACCTCGGTTCATGTACGCCAGGTAAGGGACCGTGCAATCCGGAATAATATGAAGGGCTGCCACCAATTGAGCCTCCGGATCATGAACCGCCAAGTCTTCTTCTGAAGGTAATTTCACCGACGGACTGTGCAATACATCCAGAAAGATATTGGGTGGAACCGGTTTACACTGAGAGCCCAGCCGGCTTAGCGCATCAGCCGCTTCATTCTTTTGCCGGTCTATATGGTCCACTTGATAACCCTTGAAGTGTCCAGCAACAGCGTCCACCTCTCGTCGATATGATGCCATAAGTGGATCTTTGGAATCCCACTTACCCGACACCTGTTGAGCCACCAGGTCTGAATCGCTGAAACATTTAACCCGTCTTAAATTCATCTCCTTAGCCATTCGCAGGCCATGGAGGAGAGCTTCATACTCAGCTGCATTGTTAGTACAAGGGAACATTAAACGGAGGACATCACAGAACTTATCACCTCGTGGGGAAGTTAATACGACTCCAGCCCCCGAGCCCTCCAATTGCCTGGATCCATCAAAGTGAATAGTCCAATACGTGTGATCCAGCTTTTCCTCTGGTGCTTGCAACTCTGTCCAATCGTTGATGAAGTCCACCAGTGCTTGGGATTTGATTGCAGTACGGGGCACATACTTCAATCCGTGAGGGCTAAGTTCAATGGCCCGCTTTGCAACCCGACCAGTCGCCTCTCTGTTCTGGATTATATCTCCCAGAAGAGATGAACTGACCATGGTGATTGGATGGCCTTGAAAGTACTGCTTCAGCTTCCGGTTTGACATGAAGACTCCATACACCAATTTTTTCCAATGCGGGTATCTCTGTTTTGATTCAATGAGCACCTCGCTGATGTAATAAACCAGCCGTTGAACCGGATATTCCTTTCCTGTCTCCTTGCGCTCTACCACGATGGCAACGCTTACTGCTCGGGCATTAGCAGCCATTTATAGCAACAGCGGCTCATTATCAACTGGTGCCGCAAGGACAGGCGGTTCTACCAATTGCTTCTTCAAATCCTCAAGCGCAGCATCAGCAGCATCACTCCAGAAAAAACGATCTGTCTTTTTCATCATCTGGTAAAGCGGGATTGCCTTCTCCCCCAAACGGCTGATAAACCGGCTGAGCGCCGCAATGCGGCCCGCCAAGCGTTGGACATCGTTGATGCATGCCGGTTTAGCCAAGGACGTAATCGCCTTCATCTTCTCCGAATTAGCTTCAATGCCTCTGTTTGACACCAGGAACCCCAAGAGTTTGCCTGCCGGAACACCAAAAACACACTTGGCCGGATTAAGCATCATCTTATAGACCCGGAGATTATCAAAGGTTTCCTTTAAGTCCATTATCAATGTCTCCTCTTTCTTGGATTTTACCACAATATCATCCACATAAGCATGAACGTTCCGCCCAATCTGCCCGTGAAGACAATTCTGCACACATCGTTGATAGGTCGCCTAGGCACTCTTGAGCCCGAAAGGCATAGATACGTAGCAGAAGGCCCCAAAGGGAGTTATGAAGGTTGTTTTCTCCTGGTCCTTAACTGCCATCTTGATCTAATGATAACTGGAATAAGCATCCAAAAAACTTAAGTGTTCACAACCCGCCGTATCATCAATGCTTTGTTCAATACGAGGGAGGGCAAAGGGATCAGTTGGGCAAGCTTTGTTCAGATCTGTGTAATCAACACACATTCGCCAAGTGCCGTTCTTCTTAAGCACCAGTACCGGATTAGCTAGCCACTCTGGATGAAACACCTCAATTATAAAGCCTGCCGTCAAGAGCCTAGCCACTTCTTCACCAATAGCCTTGCACCTTTCCTCATTGAAGCGGCGAAGAAACTGTTTAACCAGTTTAAATTTGGGATCAATACTAAGAGTGTGCTCAGCGAGTTCACTCGGTACCCCTGGCATGTCACAAGGTTTCCATGCAAAGATGTCTCGATTCTCACGGATGAACTCGATGAGTGCGCCTTCCTATTTCGGATCCAGGTTAACACTAATAGTGAACTGCTTGGATGAATCGCCGGGAACAAAATCAACTTGCTTGGTCTCATCAGCTAATTTGAACTTCAAGGCCGGATCATGCTCTGTGGTTGATTTCTTCAACGGAGACATATCTGTCGGATCAACATTATCTTTATAATATTTTAGCTCCTCGGTTGCACAAACCTCCTCAGCATAAGTTGCATCACCTTCCTCGCACTCCAAAGAAATCTTACGGCTCCCATGGACCGTGATAGTTCCTTTGTGACCCGGCATCTTGAGCTGCAGATAGACATAACAAGGCCTCGCCATGAATTTAGCATAAACCGGCCGCCCGAACAAGGCGTGATACGGGCTCTTGATCTTTACCACTTCAAAAGTCAAAGTTTTGGACCTTGAGTCCTATTCATCTCCGAAGGTAACTTCCAAGTCTATCTTGCCGACCGGATATGCGAATTTACCAGGCACCACTCCGTGAAAAACCGTGTTGGACTGCCGAAGCTTTTTGTCTGTCAAGCCCATGCGACGGAAAGTTTCGTAATATAAAATATTGATACTGCTTCCCCCATCCATGAGCACCTTAGTGAACTTATAGCCCCCAACTTGAGATGCCACAACTAGAGCCAGCTAACCCGGATTATCAACTCGGGGTGGGTGGTCCTCTCGACTCCACTCAATGGGCTGTTCTGACCAGCGCGGGTAATGTGGCACCGCCGGTTCAACAGAATGTACTGCCCTCTTGTAAACTTTCTGATCACGTTTACATAAGCTTGTGGTGAAGACGTGATACTGCCCACTGCTCAACTGCTTCGGATTACTCTGATATCCTGACTGTTGCTGTTGTTGATTGCCCTGATTGTTATAGCCACCCTGACCGTGCTGCTGGTTATGCTGATTGTGCCCGTTCTGGTTGCTATGACTGTTCTGGTTACCTTGGTACCCTGAACCGGATCCACCACCTTGATAACCCGGCGCGTGAAAACCAGGGCCTGAACCGCCGGACTGTCCATGGTCATATTGAGACCGGTTCATGATTTCCTTCATAATAAAGCTGTCCTTCCAGAGGTGCGTAGCCAGCTTTTCCTACATACCATGCCTTGGGCAAGGTATGTTCATCTGGTGTTCTAGATTGATAGGCGGTCTCCCATTCCGCGGGGGCAGTCCACCCTTGCGACGCTGGCCATTCTCCCGAGCATTGGTGTTAGCCATGAAATCTGAATTACTATCCGCTTTACGCTTACCGCTATATCCTTGATTCGCCGGGCTAGGCTGTGGCGCTTTACCGCTCTTCTTTGCTTTTCCTGACTTCTCATCATCAGACTCTGGATACTTGGTGCTATCTGAATCCGCATACTTAACCAGGCCCCCCATGAGTGTCCCCATGTCATCACAATGACGCTTGAGTCGTCCCAGCTTCAGCTTCAGAGGTTCAAACTGGCAAGTGCCCTCTAACGTAACTACTGCTGTGTCCGGATTGATGCGGTCTGAAGAATGTAAAATCTCTGACACTCGGCGTACCCAATTACTCGTTGATTCGTTTTCACCTTGAACACAGGCCGCCAAATCCACGATGGACATGCGCTGCTTACATGTATCCTTGAAATTATTGATAAACCGGCACCGTAATTCGGCCCATGACCCGATGGAATTATGTGGTAATCCCTTTAGCCAGGCACGGGCCGTGCCCTCCAGCATCATAGTGAAGTATTTAGCACACGCCGCATCATCCACATCAAGCATCTCCATTGCCATCTCGTAGCTTTCAACCCAGGCTTCAGGAGACAGGCCTACGGTATAGTTGGGCACCTTGCGCGGTCCTTTGAAGTCCTTGCGTAGTTTTACGTTGCGTAAAGCGGGAATAAGGCACGGTACCCCCAAGGAGCTGGACATGACTCCCGGTTCAACCGTGGTAGATGGACAAACCTGCGTTGGCTGACGGTTTTCGTACTGTGCTGCTAACTCGGCCTCCTGGTGCTGCCTGCCCTGATCCACTACGTCCTGAGCGTTCGCATCTCCCCCTGCCGGATTATCCCTCCGCGGCGGGTTTCATTTTCGCGCGCTGCTTGACATGGTTGGCTCCTCCAGGTGCCTACTGTAGCTCCGGCTTGGGCGGGGGGTGGAGTGAATCCTTTCGCGGCTGTGGGAGTAAGCTTACTGTTGGGTCAGAGCTGTCTCCAAAAACTCCCTAGCCCGCCGTGCCTCCACCGCTACAGGGGATGCTCCTTCAATGGGAAGTGCGGCCAGTCATGAAGCGGCGGCAACTATGTTATCCAATGGGTTGGAATAATGATTGGGTGGGGTAGGTACCCGCGTTGATGGAACGATCTGGCGAGTTGGCTCTGCGGCCTATGGCTGGACTGATGCTCCTGTGCTAGGCGCTCCTCCCCGGTTTACCTCCGGTTGGTTACTGGTCCCTGCTCCTGGCGTATTGAAAAGGTTCCTCGCCTCGTAAACCGGCGGCAGGCGGGATTGTTGCCTTCTTCTCATTACATCACGCAAAGCAGTTTGATCCAACATGAGTCGGTAAGCCTGAGCATCCAGCTCGGCCTGCCTTGCAACCATCCTGGTATCCTTAGCGGCTAAGTCCTGCTTCGCCTGATCTATCTGGCACTTCACCTGAGCCACTTCCGCATCATCTTGTTCCTTATCGGCCTTGGCCACCTCTGTAGTTAACAGCGCCGTCAACTTGTCAACTAAAATGGTTAATACCTGAACCGGTGACTGAACCGGGCCACCAGCCCTAGCCGCCGCTGCCGCCAGATCCGATGTTAGCGCTGCCGCAGTTGAAGACAGTTGCACAGGTTGCGATCCGGCCATGAATACTACGACCGGTTTGGCGGATCGAGCGGGTCCGGAATACTATCACCATCAGAACAGCCCCTAGACCGGCCATCTTGCAACATGTATAAAGATTCTATTTCTCCAGAGGACTACTCATCGCCGGAATACACAATGGTCTCACCACTGGAATCTTATCCATCTTCGGCTTGCCCTCCATGAACCGCTCCGATGAAAACGTGCTTCACGGCGTGCCGAATCTCGGAAGGTCTCGCACGCTGAGCCAGCTCGACGATGTTGGGGAAGATGTCCGGCTCAGGACCCGGTTCGCCGATCTTGTCGATGAAGACATGGATGCCGCCAAAGGGGACCCGGTACCCGTATTCGATCGAATCGACCTCGGGGCCCCAGCCTGCATCGTTAATGTAGATCTTGCCGTGACGACTCTTGGTCATCCGGCCCACTGCATAGCCCTTGAGTCCTTCAAAGCTGCCCTTCAAGAACTCAAAACCATCGTGCGATAGCCCCACGGTGGGTGCCAACTGTCGTGGTTTTGTCACGGCAGATGTCCTAGAAAAAGGACTTAGTCGTGAGGCCATCGCTACGGGTTAGCTTAAAGGGGTTAAAGCGGACAAGGACACAAGGATTTTATACTAGTTCGGCCCCTTCGATGAAGGTAAAAGCCTACGTCTAGTTTGGTGTAATATTGCTAGGGTTTCGATGACCAGGGAGCGAATCCGCTTTGCCTGTGTCTCGAGTCGTTGTTCTCTGCCTTGAACCGTTGCCGGGTCGTCCCTTTATATACACGAGGTGACGCCCGGTCTGGTTTACAGAGTCCCGAGGCCGGCTCATAAACGTGTCCGGCTTGGTCTCTATCTTTCCTACCTTACATCACAAGTTACACACCGTATGGCGGTTTACAAATCATGGGCCCTAACGCCTCCTGGGCTTTAAGCTTCCTGGACTAAAGCGTCTTGCTCCATGCTATGTTAGGCTTTAGTAGAAGTAATCCCGATAGGCATAAACCGGCCCCTCCTGGGCGATTTATACCTAGTAGTAATATCCCTGACAACATTGTCGAGAGAGGTGATGTAAACATATACAAGGTACACACAGATGCAAATGTTTTTGATCCATTAATGAAGCCTCTCCCACGGATGAAGCATGATGCACACATGAGTTCCATGGGCATACGATGCCTCAATGGTTGACTCTAGTGCAAATGGGAGACTATTTGAGATATGCCCTTGAGGCAATCATGTGATGATGATATTTCCCTATGTATTCATGAGTCTTTTGTATTGTCCTTGAACATCATCAATGATATGTATCAATTAGTATGTGACGTGTTTGTGGAACTTGTATTGTATGATGATCGTTCTAATGGTCCCTAGTTGATAAGGTTATGTGGACACATATCCTTGACTAGTATACAACTTGGTTGATGACTATGTTTCACAAGTCATGTGCATGGCGATGCTAAACCGATAGTACAATGTCTATGCCATGTCCTAGACCTGAGGTCCTTGCATGTTCTTGGGGTGAGGATCGACTCACTTAGGGTCTATCAAACGCAGCTTTCGGCCGACTCGTGAGACATGCTGCAAGACATGGCTAACCATGATGGGATTTGCCCCTCCTATACGGAGAGATATTCTCTGTGACCTATCGAGTGATCAGATTCGAAAAGCATGGCCATGCGACTTGGGTTAAGTGTTAACCCGGTTCGGGAATCTGTATCACTGTTTCGAGAAGAGAGGTCGAGCTAGCACAAGGGTGAAACGTACTTGTCTTGACCTCGACAACATATATCATGAGGCAAAAAGGAATGTTGCATATGACACATTGTCGAGGTTCATCAAACGACTTTACACACACATGGGACTTGGCACGTTCTGCTAGGAGCCGCTACCAACTATCAACGCTTGTCTTGTCCATGTGTACATGAACCTATAGAGTCGCACACTTAAGGGCTATAGCGCATTCGGATTGGATCTGAGCGGAAAATGGATGTAGATTCCTAGTGGGCTCAAGTGTTGAGCCCACCTTGGAGGTCTATATAAAGGGGAGTGGTCGCACCACTTCGGGTTGATCTTTTTCCACCCTAGACAGTCACTACCGCCACTCCCCATGCCCATGCCGTGTGACCGGACCTAGCAGTCCACCACCCGACGCTGCACGCCGCATGTGTGGATACCTTAGATGCATCACACTTTCGGTGCTCGGACGAACCGTTTGAGTGATCCACTAGGTACCGTTCATGGGTCTTCGCTGTTCATGGGAGATCGGCGGCGCGAGGAGGAGACGCCCCGAGAGATCGACTATACGCATCACCAGCTCTACTTCCGATGTGGTGACTGTGTGTCTAGTGTTAATCCCAATCTCGTGCTCTATTTCCAGCAACATGATCTTGGGTGTGCACTAGAATTTTTTTATATGGCGCTATCGTAGCGTACCACATGTTCCTACAACTAAGGCATGCTCTACTTGACCAGTAAGAACCGGGTGAGCGTAATTGTAGATCAATAACTAAGATAAACGATGCAAGTTGCTATTTGATCTCATGTCTAGAATGATAAGAATTGATGCTCCCGAGAGTTATTGCTTTAGCCAAAGTCAAAGTTATCTATCAAGAAAGTTGCTCCCGTAGGTCAAGTTGCCTTCCAACAACAACAACATGAGAGCTCCAGCTTTAGCAGATAATGTAGACAACGCTCAATCCATAGAGGCTTGTATCTAATCCACCACATGAAGGGAAACACCAAAACTTGTTGTTGGAGATTGGCCCCTGCCAGGACTACTTGTGTTCTTTCAGGAAGCACCCAATAAGATCATTGTACCTGTAATAAGAAGATCACAAGCTAAATTGTGCCCCTACGTATGCATCACATATTTGTTGGGGATCGTAGCAGAAATTCAAAAAAATTATACGCATCACCAAGATCTATCTATGGAGTTTACTAGCAATGAGAAGGGAGTGCATCTTCATACCTTTGAAGATTGCGATGCGGAAGCGTTGCAAGAACGCGGTCGGTGGAGTCATACACAAAGAGATTCAGATCGTGGCCGAATCCGATCTAAACACCGAACAACGGTGCCTCCGCGTTCAACACACGTGCAGCCCGGTGATGTCTCCCGCGCCTTGATCCAACAAGAGGAGAGGGAGAGGTTGGGGAAGACTCCATCCAGCAGCAGCACGATGGCGTGGTGTTCGTGGAGGAGCATGGCACTCCAGCAGGGCTTCGCCAAGCACTACGAGAGACGAGGATGGAGATGGATAGGGCTGCGCCAAGATAGAGGGAGAGTCTCGTGTTGTGGCAGGCCAAAAACCCCGCTATATATAGGGGGAGGGGAGGGGCTGCACTCCCATCTAGGGTTCCCCCCCTAGGGGTGGCGGCCAGCCCTAGATTGATCTAGGGGGGCAGAGGGGGAGAGAGGGGGGCGCGCCCTAGGTGGGCCTTAGGCCCATCTGAACCTAGGGTTTCCCCCTTCTCCCTTTCCCTGCGCCTTGGGCCTCTTGTGGGAGGCGCACCAGCCCCCCTTGGGGCTGGTTCCTTCCCACCCTTGGCCCAGGCAGGCCTCCGGGGCTGGTGGCCCCTCCCGGTTGACCCCCGGAACCCTTCCGGTGGTCCCGGTACGTTACCGATAATGCCTAGAGCACTTCCGGTGACCAAAACAGGACTTCCCATATATAAATCTTTACCTCCAGACCATTCCAGAACTCCTCATGATGTCCGGGGTCTCATCTGGGACTCCGAACAATGTTCAGTAACCATGTGCATATATTCCCTATAACCCTAGCATCATCGAACCTTAAGTGTGTAGACCCTACGGGTTTAGGAACCATGAAGACATGACCGAGACATCTTTCCGGTCAATAACCAACAGCGGGATCTAGATACCCATGTTGGCTCCCACATGTTCCATGTTGATCTCATCGGATGAACCATGATGTCAAGGATTCAATCAATCTCATATATGATTCCCTTTGTCTGCCGGTATAGTACTTGCCCGAGATTCGATCGTCAGTATACCGATACCTTGTTAAATCTCGTTATCGGCAAGTCTCTTTAATCGTTCCGTAGCACATCATCCTGTGACCAACCCCTTAGTCACATTGAGCTCATTACGATGATGTCTTACCGAGTGGGCCCAGAGATACCTCTCCGTCATACGGAGTGACAAATCCCTGTCTCGATTTGTGCCCACCCAACAGATGCTTTCGGGGATACCCGTAGTGTACCTTTATAGCCACCCAGTTACGTTCTGATGTTTGGCACACCCAAAGTACTCCTATGGCATCCGGGAGTTGCGCAATCTTAGGGTCTAAGGAAAGGATACTTGACATTGGAAAAGATTTAGTATACGAACTACTCGATCTGGTGCTATGCTTAGGATTGGGTCTTGTCCATCACATCATTCTCCTAATGATGTGATCCCGTTATCAATGACATTCAGTGTCCATGGTTAGGAAACTGTAACCATCTATTGATCAACGAGCTAGTCAACTAGAGGCTCACTAGGGACATGTTGTGGTCTATGTATTCACACATGCATTACTGTTTCTAGATAATACAATTATAGCATGAACAATAGACAATTATCATGAACATGGAAATATAATAATAACCATTTTATTATTGCCTCTAGGGCATATTTCCAACAGTCTCCCACTTGCACTAGAGTCAATGATCTAGTTACATTGTGATGAATCGAACAGCCATAGAGTTCTGGTGTTGATCATATTTTGCTCGTGGAAGAGGTTTAGTCAATGGATCTGCGACATTCTGATCTGTATGCACTTTACAAATATCTATGTCTCCATCTTGAATATAATTTTGGATGGAGTTGAAACAGCGCTTGATGTGCTTGGTCCTTTTGTGAAACCTGGGCTCCTTGGCAATGGCAATAGCTCCGGTGTTGGCACAGAAGAGAGTCATTGGCTCCGATGCGCTTGGAATAACTCCTAGGTCGGTGATGAACTCCTTCATCCAGACTCCTTCCTGCGCTGCTTCAGAAGCAGCTATGTACTCCGCTTCACATGTAGATGCCGCCACGATGCTTTGCTTGCAAATGCACCAGCTGATGTAGACTATGTTGGGCCTCCAAGCGCAGAGGTTTGTAGGACAGCAGCAATTTCCCTCAAGTGGATGACCTAAGGTTTATCGAACTCAGGGAAGTAGAGGTCGAAGATGATCTCTCTCAAGCAACTCTGCAACTAAGATACAAGAAGTCTCTTGTGTCCCCAACACACCTAATACAACTAGGAGTTGTATAGGTGCACTAGTTCGGCGAAGAGATGGTAAAATATGGATAATAGGAGTGGCAAAGCAAAGTAATATAAATCTGTAATAAAAAGTGCAGCAAGCAAACAAGTGGTAAACGTGAGCACAAATGGTATTGCAATGGTGGAAACAAGGCCTAGGCTTCATACTTTCACTAGTGGCAACTCCCAACAACATTAACATAATCGAATCACATGATATTTCCCATAATGGAGACGCACTCGGAGGTCATTCCTTTGTGGTCAAGAGAGGACGAGAATTATGTAGGGCTACAAAAGCAGACCTCTAAGTTCGTAGTTCTCTATCTATGGATTTCCCAATGTCACCGCGGCCATCCAAAGAGAGTACCACAATCACCACAACATATCTCAAGGATAGTCAAAGACAAGCACCAAGAGACTCTCAATCTTCAATCAACACACAAAAGAGGAAATCACTCATGAAAATATTCTTCTAACCCATGTCCAATAGACCGCTGTCACCTTGGTCTCGGGGATTATACTAGATAAAGACAAGTGAGTACATCAATCCAATACATAGAGGAAGGGGAAATATCATGGGATCACCCTAGATTAACATAGCCTATGATCACAACGAAGATCACATCATGGGAGAGAGAATTGACCACATAGCTACTGGTAGAAACCTCAGCCCCGAGGGGGAACTACTCCCGCATCATGGAGGGAGGAAGCAACGTCGATGGAGATGAATCCGGGGGCACTTCCCTGTCCCGGCAGGATGCCGGCACAGGAATTCTGGTCCCCCGAAACTTGGTGGCGATGGCGGCGGAGATCGGAATAGCTTCTGGAGAAAAGGGTTCTGGAATCAGGGTTTTCGCGACGGGAGATAAATATATGCGAAGGGGGTCACCAGAGGCGGAGAGGGGGCCCCAGGCGCCCCCCCCCCCCCCCCGGCGCGGCCAGGGGTGGGGCCGCGCCGGGTGGCCGCCTGGGCCACCCCTGGCTCCCCTCTGGCCCCACTTCTGGCGCGTGGAAGCTTCTGGAGCGCTGATTTTTTATATATTTTCCCCGGAATTTTTCTGGCAATTTAAGTAATGGGAAAACCTGAAATACAAAAAAAACAGAAAACAGAAACTGGCACTGGGGTGCACTGAGTTAATAGGTTAGTCCAAATATGATCAAAAGTGTATGAAAGTGTATCAAAAGCATAGCAATATCACCCAAAACATGCATGGAGCAAGCAGAAATTATAGATACGTTTGGGACATATCAACATCCCCAAGCTTAATTCCTGCTCGTCCTCGAGTAGGTAAATGATAACAAGCATAATTTCTGTGGTGACATGCTACCAAAGAGTCTTTCACAATCACATGACAAATGCTTATTGAGATAATGAATCTTTAGTAATTAAGTTGCCTCATGAGAATATCACAAAGAACTGAAAGTTTACAATATGATACTGAAACACCCAATAGATTTGTAGTGAGCATGGTGTGCAAACATGACAAAGTGATACCTCGCTTGCCCCCTTTAGTGAAGCAAAACATAAATGCAGGAGCACCTCCGAAGTTTAAGTGACGACTAGATACAATGATTTCAGAATAAGCGATATCTCAATCATGCAGAAGACAATGGTACTTTGGGACAATGCACATTACACTCAGAATGACAATCATGCTCTCAATAGTTGGTGCTTTGAAGAAAGAAAGGGGAGACTCTCGAACCGTGGATTTTGATGGCAAGGTTGAAAACCCGTGGCTGGAAGCAAAGACTAAACAAGTACCAGAGCTCGTGGTTCTAAAAACAGAGATAAAAAGCTTTTGGGAGATGCATAATTCGTCAACGAATGCTAGTAAATAACCCAATTACTTCTTATGCTGGACAAGTTTCGAGGAACGGCTCCCACGCGGGGACGATCACATCCCCGTAATCTCCTTTGTTTATCACTGCCAGAGTTTTCTGATTTCTCATGAACAAAGCGTGAAGGAGGGTTTGTTTGTTGCTATTATCTTTTGTGAGCTGGGCGCACTCATGCCAGTCCCTCCTCGTATTAGGGGTTTGCAGATTAGACATGCAATCCCGGGGTAAAATTTTGTCCAATCATAAGAAGATCATGAATTACCTACTACTTCCTCATGAGCTAAAACAGAGGCACAAAAGAGAAATGCTTTTGAATAATTTTGAGATGGTACAAGAAAGTCTTCGTTAGGAATGGCAAGTAAATACCATATATAGGAAGGTATGGTGGACTCATATGGCATAACTGGTTTCAAGGATTTTGGATGCACAAGCAGTCAGTCCGCTTAGTACAGGTGAAGGCTAGCAAAAGACTGGAAGCGACCAACTAAGAGAGCAATGACGGCCATAATCATGCAGAGCGACTAAGCAACATTGAATCGGGCATGGAAGTTATATCACTACTCGGAAATTAAAGATCATCAAGGCTTGATAGACTTTCTTTACAGACTTAAATATGCGTGAGCATATGCCAAGTCAATCAAAATAAATTCTGGGAGGAAGATATCACTAAACCATACCACATCATAGGCAAACAAATCATGCTGGTACTTCAATAACACATTAAGAACCCCCAGCTATTTGAGACTAACCATAAGAAAACATGAACTACTAAGCACCATTACGCACATAGCATTTTTATCATAGACATATCAACCAGTGCCACAGAGGCCAACTCTCTTAACAAGATAAGCATGATAACTCAAGAGAGTTCCAGAAGCAACAACCTAAACAAAAGCTCTTAAAAAGATAAGCATGAAAACTAAGAGCTAAGCATGACATCAGATATGAAAAGATAAAGAACACACACAAGAAGATGCGCATGCAAGCCTATGTTGTGTTCTACAGTGGAGTGGAGTGTGTTTCTCTCCCAAACGATGAAGTCTAGGATCCAACTTGTTATGAACAGCAAGCAAAGTTAAAGAAAACTAAAAAGGAAACTAAGAGCAAGATGCTCCAAGCATAGCACATAACGCATGAAGTGATTAAAATATAGTGGAACGAAAGACGAACTGATAATTGTTGATAGAGAAGGGGATGCACTGGGGCATCCCCAAGCTTAGACGCTTGAGTTTTCTTGAATATTTCTTGGGGGTGCACGGGGGCATCCCCAAGCTTGAGCGTTTGACACTCCTAAATCTTCTTTTATCATCTTCCCTCGCACACTTGAAAACTCCCTTCATACATAACTCATCATAATCTGATTAGCGAGGTTAGTACCCACAATAAAATAATTTTTCCCTACTGGAAATAAAGATATTATTGAAGGTCTACTGTTTCTCAAGATCGCCAAAAAGTTTTTGCAAAGAAAAAGCAAGCTTAAGGTCTGCAAAACGAAGAAAAGGCAAAACAGGGCAGAATCTGTGAAAAACAGACCAGCAGGTAGTAAATAATTTTTCCGGGCACTTCTGCAACTCAAATCAAAAAACTCAGAACAGACGCTCGGAAGCCAATTGTATAGAGTACGCTGTCAAAAAAATTCAGATCAAAAAGATGATCCGGTGATTTTATACGAATTTTTCTTTCCAAGGACAGAATCTGTTTTCTGGACAGCATGTCACAACTTTTGAACTTTCTTGCAATCAGAGGCTAAAATTGGCACAAAGCTGAAAAATAAAGATACAATGATGTTGCTACAGTAGTAACAAACATCAAGACCACTAAAAACTGAAAGAACAAACTGAAAGCAAAGATAACAAGGGTTGTCTCCCTAGAGCTCTTTCTTATAGCCATAAAGATAGGCTTAAGACTTTAATGATGCTCTCGTAGGAATAAGAGTTGAAGAACAAAAGAGAGCATCAAGAAGAAAATACCAAACACATTTAAGCCTAACATGCTTCCTATGCATAGGAATATTGCAATAGAATAATTCATTGAAGCACAAAGCAATAAGCATAGGAAGACAAAACAAGTGCAGCTTCAAAACCTTCAACATAAAGAGAGGGAACTTGATATTATTGAAATATCTATAAGCATATGTTCCCTTCTCATAATAATTTTCAATGGGATCACGAATAAACTCAACAATATAAGCATCACATAAATCATTGTTACCATGATCCACATGCAAAAAGGTACTCTTACTCTCCACATAAGCATAATCTTTCTCATTGGTAATAGTGGGAGTAGGACTATCATAAACAACTTGAACACTATAGATTGGAGTTATAACATCATCATAGTAGAGAAGAGCATTATCATTGCTAGCAACTATATTTGTAAACATGTTTTCTTTATTCTTACTAGCAAAAGAATTATCAATTATCACATCACTAGTGGGTAAAGGATTTGCAATCCTATCATCCCCAAGCTTAGAGCTTTCCATATCATCACTTTCAGAGTTGGTACCAAAAAGATTTTCAAGATCATAAGTAGCATTATCATCATTTTCCCAATCACAATAAGTAACATGCATATCATAATCAAAATCATCTTCAATAGTACCTACGGACGTATCATCAAGATGATAATTAAGGCAATAAACTTCACCTTCTTCTTTAAACTTACAACCGTTAGGATAAAAGTTGATGGGAGGAATATGCTCAGGCCAGGTTGATACCCATTCTTCTTCCTTCTTGCTCCTCTTCCTCCTCCTCTTCTTTTTCTTCTTCTTCACCTTTGGAGGGAGTGGTTGGAGATGAAGCTTCTCCACATATCCTGGTTTATCATTAGAAACAATAGGGGAAACTTGGGAGAAACTCTCCTTTTTATTAGCAGAAATATAAGAGACATTTTTATACTTTGGTAAAGTTCCCTCCTTTCTAATCTTACTTATGTAATCATTTTTATGGCAATTAACAACACAATAGAGATGGCAATTTTGCAAAGTGTTTTTTATTCCTATGGCATTAACATCTAGCCAAGAAGTCTTTTCTGATAACTCTTCACACATCAAAAATAACATAAGCTCATCATAAAGATCAGGGGTGATCATGTTATCACACAACTGGTTAACAGTTATGTTTTGAAAGTGCATGCATTGAAAATTAAAGTGACCCTCTATACAGCAAAGTTCACAAGTAAAAGGATAAAGGTCACACAATTCTCTAGCAATTTCATTTAAATCTTTGACCCAAGTGATTGTTCTTTCATGCTTATGTTGCTTACAATACTTATCTTCTTCAATCATAGGCCTTTCACAAGGTCTATCCACTCCACAAAAATTAACATGCTTATATAAAGCTTCATTTTTAGGAATTGGATCATGCATGTTGCAATCATCATGAACAATTTCATTTTCTTTGCAAATGTCACACCCTGATTTTCATGTCACCTTGCTTAAGTTTATTATCATGTTAAAAATGTGGATTTACAAAAACTTTTGTGTGTTTTTGACTTTGCTTGATTTGACTTTTGTCTGCTGTTTGCTAGTGCTCTAAAAATCAAATAAATCCTCCAACTCTTATACTTCATCTCCTTGGTCCAAAACTTTTTCCCAATGATCATGCCATGTGTGTAGAACAATATAGAATTTTCTTATAAAAATATTTTGGCCAAATAGTATTTTCTAAAATTAGTTTTCCAAAAACCCCTGAATTAAGGTTTGCACTGCAAGTACCTTATTTAGGGTGTGAAAAATCTTTCAAAAAGAATATTTGAATCCTATTAGGTATAGGACTCCCAGAAACCACAAAATTATAATTTTAAAAGTTATTTTTATATTTTATTTAAAAGTTTTTTCTTAAGGCCAGAAATGGTCTTTAATAGGGAAAAATTATTTAACTATTTCAAAAATATTTGCCAAAATTCGGGGAAACTCATAGGACATATATTGTCCATATATAAGAGTTTCAACACATGGTCATGTTCAAAATATTGGAGAAATCCTTCCAAAACCCTTTCTGGATATTTCAAGCTTTTGAAATATTTACAAAGGAAATATTCTCCAAAAATTCCAGAGAAATTCTATCATGTCAAATATGACATATTTGATGATCTTGCAAAGCCTCATGCCTTGAAGATCAAGGAAACATCATCTAATCCCCTCAAAACCATTCTGTCCATATTTGAAGTTTGAGCAACTTTGCATTGCCAAACTTGTCCAAATGCTCTAAAACTTGTTGCACATGCTAAAATGATGTAATCATGCATCTATGCCAAATGGCACAAGTTTTGGAGAAGCATAATTGAGTACCCTAAAACCATTTCTGTTCAAATTCAAATTTGAACAACTTTACATTACCAACTTTTTATCTGGAGCTTCAAACTTTGTGGGCATGATCATAACCCCAAATGATGATGCTACACCAAGTGGTGCATCAAGGGGAGATGAATAGCTCAACTCAAACATGGTGAAACCATTTCTGTTGATTTCTAGGGTTCACCAAAGTTACATTGGCAACTTTGCCCAAATGGGCTCAAATTTGGTGTAGGGGCCTAATTGTGTGTGACATTCCATCCTGTTAAGTCCCATGCCAATTGGAAGTCATTTGCCTCCCCAAAACCTGATCAAACACCTTCTGTCCAATTACCAAAACCAGTGTTTGGACTCCTTTTACTTTTTCCCTTTACCTCAAATTCTTACCACAGATTCCTCTGATCATCTTCTACCCCCAGTAACTTCTCTATGGCCTCAGCTCAATCATTGGAGGGGGTAAAACCCCAATTCACACTGCTGGACAGCAGTTTTCACCTTCTTCTTCACCTCCCTCCTCATTCCAATGGCTTCCCAGAGCATCCAAGGCCACAGTGCATTTGTTTACTACTCCCTCTACCCTCTAGACACCGTTGGCCACACCCTGGACGCCAGGCAATGCCAATGGCAGCCAAAAGCATGCTCTAGAGCGCGCTACAGTGCTCTGGAACACTGCAGCCGCCCCCAATCACCGGCCCCGACCACCTTGGGCCTCCCCCCTCGTGTCCCCCGAGGCTGCCTCGGCGTCCGGGACACGCCGGGCGGTCGGCCCCCTCCTCTTTCCTCCTCTCTCACCCCTGCTCGCACGCGCACCGGCCGACCCTGAACCCCAATGGGCGCGCTCACACGCGCAAGACCTCTGGCGCCTCCCCGCTCCTCCTCTCTCTTCCTCTAAGCGTGGACCAGCCCCACGAATGCCTTGGACATGCCCGCTGGTGCCCCCGTGGCTTGCAACGACAGCAAGGGCCTCGCCGGTGCATGCGTCTCCGGTGGACCGGCGCTCACCTATAAATAGGCCGCCCCCGAGCCCCCTCGCGGCTCCGATGGCCCCCTCTCCCTCTAGTGCACCTCCCCGACAGGCCAAATGCCCTCCCCGTGCCCTCCAGCCATCTCTACGGCCGGAGCAGGGCCGCCGGCCGCCGTTTAAATCTGTGGGCCTCGCCCCTTCTTTCTTCCCTCTGAACACTCCCGCACCCTCTCCTCACTACCGCCAACTCACCCCAAGCTCCAGTCCCTCCTTCCCCCGCCTCTTCCTCGCTGTGCCAAGACCGCCTACGGTCGCCTCCGCGGCCACCCAAGCCGTCGCCGTTTCAGCCCTCCCCGGCGTGCGTGAAGTACGTGGGCGGGTGCGGCGTGTCCTCCTGAGCACACCAGTGGGCGGAGCATCGCCGGAGGAGGCCCGAGTCGACGGGGCCACGCCGGCGAGCGCTCGGCCGCGCCTCCCCTGCCTCGCCTCTGTTCGAGCGGGAGGAGCAAGGCGAACCTGCCAGGCGGGGCCCGCTTGTAGGCGACCGAGGGGCTGGGCCCGCGCATAAGTGGATGCGCCTCCGTGGGAGCCGCGTCCCTGCGGTGAAAATGCCTGGCCTGATGGCGCCTTCGACGTCGCCTGGCCCTCTGCGTGTGGCTGTGCAATTGGGCCGGCCCAGAGCGCTGCGGCGCTATACTGCGCCCAAAACGCAGTATAGGTATAAACCCCTCCCCTTTTCCCCTTTTTTTCATGTAAACTTCATAAATACTTAATCAATTCATTTGTACTCCAAACTTGATGATTCAAATTTCCTATGGCTCCATAAATCGTGCTCTATCACATGGTGCAACATGCACATTATTCCAGAGACATTTCCTTCACAAATATTTATCAAATGCCCATATTCCATTTTCTGTGATGAACTTTAGAAAATCACAGAGGGCTCAAATTTGATCCAAATGCAGTGGTTCAAATTCCTAGATGCTTGTCATATCCAAACTTAGTTTTGGAACATTTTTATTAATACTTTCTGTACCCCACCAAATATTGAGCCATTTCTTCATATTTATCAGCTTTGCAAAATCCTAGGAAATTCATTTGAATTCCAAATCCAGTGAAACCAACTCCTAGATGCTTCTAAAATCATGACTTGTTGATGGGTGCCTTTGCTCATCATTCAAGGAAATATTTCTGTATACTTCTTCCAAATCCATAAACCCCTTGGTTCCATCACATTGAAATGATCCAAGCTATTCATTGATCCAATACCTATGAAACCACCTTGGTTATTTTTCATATGACCAGAGGTATCCTAGAAAAGTCCAACTCCTATTTTTAGAGCACTTTTATTCTTGCTTTGATTGTGTTGCTTATTATGATTGTTTCCATCGTTAGTTGACGAAATAAACGAAGTACTCGGAGATGGACCAGAAGGTTTGAAGACTCGGAAGAATAAGGCAAGCAGCCCTTTGACCATGTTCGAGAAACCTTTTTATGCATGTCTCATAGCACCTTATTATCAAATGCATCGGAATCATGTTGAGGTGGAAACCACTTTGGTTGCTACCTCTGTTACTTTACTATTGAAACTTGCATCAAACATGACCCTACCTTCCTATGAGGGTTATGTGGGTGGGAGTAGTTAGGTTGCTTTAATAGTAGCTACGCAAATGGGACGGGTATATGCATGGTGACGGAGGCAGAATACTTTCAAAAGACTTTTCGAAAACCCCGTCGGGTGCCATTTATGCCCGAGGGAGATGGTGAGATGGGTAACCACTTGATGACGAAGTGGTGTACCGAGGAAAGTGTGTGTGTTGTTTTGAAAACGGATTGGTTTAAGTTGCGACCGTTATTCCAACCAAACATGCGCAACCACTCTACCCTTATATGGGAAAGGGCATTATTGATTACCTAGGTCGATACTAGCATGGTGCCCGCATTACTAGTGACGGGGGTGACATGAGGTCACTCTCGGGACAGGGTCGTGCTTGGATAGGCAGCCCTGACTGTTTTCACAGGGCACCGAACACACCGTTGGTACCCCGTGTCAGTGGTATGTGATGAATATGGGAGCGAGTTTCCCCAATTATTAAGATGTGAAATGTGGGCACGGGGGTGTGACGCCCGAAGACCGACGTCCCAGAAGATTCCAGAAGATTCCAGATGTTCCGGGCTGCCCGTGTGTTCTTTTGTGCTTGTGTTATTTATTTTTGCACTGCATCATGTCATCATGCCATCATGTCATTTTATTTTGCATCTCAACCAAATAAATTGTGTGGACCTTCGGTCCATTTAAAACGAGGGAAGAATGTCTTCTCTTTAAAACATATCATCCCAATATTTTAGGGAGCTATATAATAATTATTCCATTGTTTGGAATTACCAGCAACACACTTGCAATATTTCCCCATGTCTTTTCCACTTCGAGTTCTCCTACAAAAACCTTGCCAATAATTCTTTCCGTTGTTTCGAGGTTCCTCCAAAAATTTGAACATTTTTGGACACTTCTATAATCACGTCTTAGTTCAAACCTATTTGAATTAAATTCAAATATGTTTGAATTATTTTTCGTTCACGCCTTTTCTATTTTTCTCGGACCGTGCTCATTTTTATGAGCCCGAGAAAAATATTAATCCCTTATGCAACTTTGACCCTAACCCCCCCTTTTATTTTTCCTTTCGTCCTTCTCTTTTATTTTTTTCTTCTGCTAAAAGGTTCAGCAGCAGTAAGTAGAGCAGCCTAGGCCCAACACCTCCTTCTCCCTAGGCCCAGGCCTCTTGGGCCTCCAACCCACAGCCAGCCTCCTGGCCACCTTGGCCCGACCGCAGCCTCCCAGAACCCTAGCGTCCGACCGATTCCCTCAGCGCGCCGCCACTCCCATCGAGCCCTCCGCACGACCCCGCTCTTCTCCCTCGAGCCTCGCTCTCTCTCTCTCTCGCTCGCATGCACTCCATCCCCTCGTCCCAGCGCTGCCGAACCTTCGCTTCCCTCGATCCCCTCCATCTCCTCCCGCCCTCTATCTCCAGTCGCCCGCACCCCTCCTCCTGGGCCTCGCCGGCCAGCGTGCCTCCCTCTGGCCGCGCATCAGCGCGCCCGCGCCCCTGCAGCCCCCCAGCGCCTCCATCTCCAGGGCACAGGTGCCCGCCCCGCTCAAGCACTCGACGCGCCAGCCAGGACCGCGCCCTCCCTCCGGGCCTCCGCGCTGAGCGCCCCCTCCTCCTCCGCGCAGGCAACGGCCGCCTCGGCCGTCTCCTCGCCGTGGTTTTCTGGCCCTCCAGCGGTGAACCGCTCCCGTCCTCCTCGAGTAGCACCTCCGCTTGCCTCGTCCAGCGCCGGCCAGAGGTCCCTCCTCTCTGCATCGACGCGCCCGAGCCTCCCTCGCGAGCGCCCGGCCTCCCTTCTCCGGTGTCCGCGCCGCTCTCCCGTCGCCCAGCCATCGCCGGCCGCCGCTGCGCCATGGAGCCCCTGCCTCGTCCTCAAGTCGCCGCAGCGCCCGAGCAGCTCCTCCTGCACGCCGTGGCCTCCCTCCGCGGATCCCTCCTCTGCCTCGTCCTCCACAGCGCCTGCGCGCCCCGGTCACCATGCTGCTGCCAGGCCTCTGCTTCGTCGCCGAGACCGCAACTTTTCCCTTTGTTTTGTTGTATTGTTGCTGTTATTGTTAATCTCAGATAACCAGGAAACAGCAAGTTTATCTTCTTTTGGACCCGAACGTCTACCGTCGCCACGTGTACCTCTACGGCTACGAAACGTGTACGACTACATGTGTGATGCGCCAAGTACCGCTACCGTCGCGAGAACGAGAACCCCCAAGTACCACGACGACCGACTCGGCAAGTACCCCTACGGAACGTGTTCCACTACCGTTGCCCAGAAAAGACGGATGCGCCAAGTACATCTACGAACAAGTTCGTCTACCATCGCCGTGTACCCCTACCGATGCGCCAAGTACCTCTACGGAACGAACGTGTATGACCACCTTCGGTGATGAAACGAGTACAACTACTTCCTCTACGACCGCGAGTACCACTACTTCCACTACGATCTCGAACCGCTCCGAGAACGTTTGTCCCGAAGGTATAACCCGAGACGATGACCCGTGTGATGCTTGTGTTGTATGAGTTGTTTCCCGTGTGTGCTCCGTGCCGTTTCGTCCGTTTGTCATGTTCCTCGGTTGCCTCGTCACCGACTCGTGGGAACCCGGTAACGGGATCGCCCCACTTTCTTCTAGTTTGACTCGCTCACGCCATCTTTCCTTTTGCACCGGACTCTCAATGAGTTACCGGAACCGATATGTTGCTGTGGCATCATTTTCGGATCGTTGCCGTGGCACCCTTTTCCTTCCATCACGGTGACGATGCTTCATATCATCTTCTTGTTAACCTTTCAATATAATTGCATAAACTTGATCATGTCATCCGCATCATGTTAACAACACTAAAATGTTTAATTGTTGTTTGCTTATAATTACTAAACATGCTCATGGGGATTTTTCGGATATGTTGTTGTTATTTCCGGCCTCATTTAAAATGTCTAAATAGTGTAGTTTTATTATGCTTCACCTCTTGCCATGTTAACCAACATTTAATCTTGTCTTGTAAATAACGAGAGTCAATTAAATAATTAAATGTGGTCTTTCGTCAATATGCAACTCGTTGCATATTGAGCCCCACTTAACTGGTAGTTTTGTTTGTGCTCTTTGCCATGCCATGCATATTTAAACCGGACATGCATCATACTTGGATGTGCATCGTATGCCATGTTTATGTTTGTGTGTTTACCGTGTTGTTTGCTTCTTTCCAGTTGCTTCTCTTATTAGCTTCGGTTTTGTTCCGGAGTTGTGAGGATTCGTTCGACTGTTGCTCCGTCTACTTCATGGATCCGTTCTTCTCCCTTGTGGAATTCCAGGCAAGATGACCGAACCCCGATAACATCACTATCTTTGCCTATTGCTAGAGTATCGCTCTTTAGTATATTGCCTCGATGCCCATGTTTTCCTGTTAGCCTCCTATTGTAACCATGATCCTGTCTAACCACCCTACCCATGCAAACCATTGATTGGCTATACGTAGGCTTGCTTAGCCCCTCTTATAGCATTGTTAGTTGCAGGTGAAGATTGAAGATGCTTGCTTCATGTTGAAGTGGTTGGGTTATATCACACTATATAACTGCTTAAATGAAATCATCTATATATTGGCAAGGGTGGAAGGCTAAGCCTTTTGCTTGGTGATTTGTTCCACTCATGCCGTTAGGAACCGTATAAACCGGTGTTATGCTCCTTGATTTTGCGTTCCTAACACGGTTGGGGTGTATGGGACCCCCTTGATAAACCGCTAAGTGCTAAGTCTTTTCCAGTAAGTCCCAACATTGGTACTATTCGCCTAATAACTAATAAAACTTGCATAAGGGTCTTGTAAACCCTCTTTTATTTTAATTCTACAACCCCGGGCAAGTGCTCCACTTGAGTGTTGGTCCGAAACGGGGGTCCTGCAGGGCCACCTCGAGGAAACTCAAGGTCTGGTAAAAACCTGTAGCATCGCCCATCCGGTCGTGTCCTGAGACTAGATACGCGCGGCTACCTATCAGGGTGTCGACACGCCGGGAGGATTTGCTGGATTAGCCTTACCTTAGTTCGGTTTAACTTGAGCACGGGATTCCGAGAATACTCGGGTCTTCCCACCTATGGAGTTGCGACTCCGCGGATCGTGGGCTTGTAATGGGTCAAGTTGGAACACCCCTGCAGGGTTTGAACTTTCGAAAGCCGTGCCCGCGGTTATGTGGCAGATGGGAGCTTGTTAATATCCGGTTGTAGAAAACTTGACACAATGATTCAATACACTACCAGCGTGTGTACCGTGACTGTCAATTTCCGAATAGGGATTCGGGAGTTGAACACGGTGGGGTTATGTTTGTTGAGCTTTAGCTAGGATCACTTCGTGATCATCTCTCGACCGAGGCACTTCTCTTCTCGCTCTCTATTACGTAAGTTAGTGCTAGTTGCTGCTGCAGACTCTTGTTGTTCCTTCACCTCTCGTTCTTTCTTCAGCCTTGTCCTCACCCAAGGCTTAAATAGTCGTGTTACCCGGGAACGGGATTGCTGAGTCCTCTGTGGCTCACAGTTACTTCACCACACCAGATGCAGGTTCAGCCGAGTTTGATGCAGGAGTTGGATCAGTTCTTCACCGGGAGCTCGATGAAGAGTTTGGCTGTTTGTTTGTGACGCTTCGACGATCAGTAGTGGTTTCTACTAGGATTCGATCGGGACCTGTGGCTTTATGTTGTTTTGGTATCTTTCTTTTGGATCTTCACCCGTAGTCGGGTTGTGATGTTTTGAATGATGTTCTGCTTATGTAATGTATTGTGTGAAGTGGCGAGTGTAAGCCAACTATCTTCTTTTGCAATTTAATCCCTCTTTTACATGAGTCGTGCAAAGATACCAAACTTGAGATCATTCTAGGATGGGCTTATACCTTTAAGTCGTGCCTCGACACGTAGGAGGTATAGTCCCATCCTGGGCATTACAAGTTGGTATCAGAGCCTTCTCTGACCTAGAAGCCCCCACTGATTGATCGAATCGTTGACGGTTGAGTCTAGGCACACACTTGAAATGTTTTGAGTCCTATATATATATCGGAGAGTAGGATTTCTTTTGCTCCTCATCTCTTTTCATTCTGGTGAGGACTCCTGACGATTACTCTTGTCTCTTCTACTTTCAAAAATTGCACCAAATTTTTTTTAGGATCTCGCGAGTATTGTTTGGATTGTTTCGATGTCTTTGTGACGAGAACATTGTTCTCGATGCCTCCTGTCATTAGGGGTTGTGGCAGTGTCCCGGGGAGTTGAGCTCCGAGGTGTTGTCATCACAAATCCATCACGGCAGTACTAGAATACTTAAGACGGCCGACATCGAAAACTCTCCTATGCGGTTAGTGGCAAGATAACCCCGACATCACCCAGTACTGGGGAGGTAGTTCGAGAGTATTGCCATAGCTTGTATAGTGGATGCGTTTCGAAGGTCCGAGGTAAACAGTTTCCGAGAAAGACTGGTTATGTGTTGAAGGATGGATACACCTGGATGTAGGTTTAGAGTTGATTACGCGGTGCTTCCCGTGTATCCCCAACACCTGATTGCAAAACTGGAAACTTTCGGAAATCTATAGGTGGGTCATCTAGTAGTTCTAGGCATTCTTCCAACGGATGCACGATATGAAGTTCGGGGTTCTACATTGAGTGAAGTGGTTTTATGGACTTGTTCTGATCGGGAGTTGCATCTTAAAGGGTCCTTGGCTATGCTGATCCGGGGATGACAAAACCCTTTTGTAACACGTTCCATGAGCTTTCAGCACGAATATGTCGGAACGAAGCTTCTATCTTGTATTTTTTCTATCTGTTCCTTGTTCCTTTTTTATTTACCTTTTGTTTTTCCAAGTGGCTTCTCGTCAAGTTGATGTACCTGCGGAATTCATTCGTTCAATTCTCTGTTCGGATGATATTGTGAAGATCATGCTGCATATCTATCCTTTGTTTTGTTTTGATTCTTGTATTCGAGTTGCTTCGATGTCAAATGTTGATTCCATACCTTTCCTTATCGGTGTTCTCATATTTCTATGGGAGTGCTAATTCTTCTTGACCATCAAGATCTTCATGTAAATTCTTTTCAACCGGTGTCCTTTTTGTTCATCTCAAGTTGTCTTTGTTTCCCCACCCTCCCACCCTTTTCTGCATTGAGCCAGAATTCTCAAATGAAATATCCATTTTATTCATGAGATATTTCTTCATTCTTTTCCTTCAATGTCTTATCCGGTGATTATCGTGAAGATGCTCAAGAGCTTCAAGTTCATCATTTCTTTTGTTCTCATATTCTGCCGGTGGATGTAATTCAAGATTTCGGTGTTGACTTATCCTTTTCCTCATTTCATAATGTTTTCTTATTCCGGTGCACCAATTAGTCATTCTCCTCTTGCTATTCATACCCGGAGTGCTGAAGATTCATAATTCAATTCTTAATCCGTTCAAGCTATTTTGAGGATTGTTATCTTACTCAAGCCATTTAATTTAACCGGTGCAATATCTCTTAAGCAATCTTTTCCAACGGTGATTTCTTTGAGTGGGCCCTAACCCACAGGTCTTTTCCCAGGATCTTACCTGACTCTTCTTTTCCGGAGAATTCTTTTCAAATTGTGACGTAAGAATGATTTCCATCAGTCACATGCCTTCTCCAAGATCGCTTTCAAATTCTTTCCATCGTTGGTTCAACCTTTTTAATTCTTCATTCCGGAGTGCTCAACAATTCTTATGGCATTTCTCGTCTTCATTCTCAGCATTGGAGACCGGAGAAGTGTTTCTCTTAAATCTTGGCCCGTTCTCTTCAAGATTCGTGGTTCTAGCTTCATGCCATCCTCATTATCGTTTTGATTGTGAGGAATTATTTTCATACCCATCCGAAGCATTTCGGGAATTCTTTTCTTTGTGATCCTCCGAAGGCCATCATTTCAGAATATTTCTTCGTTCTCAGTTTTCAACCTCGTCCTCCAAATATTCTTCATTGATGCCTCTCGTTCGTCTCCCTATTCTTACGGTGGTTCATTCAAGATTACCCTTCCGTTGTTATCGTTTTAATTCATTTGTTCTTTTCATAATCCTACCGGTGCTTCGTTGAAGATTACCCAAGCTTGTGCTAGATCTCTCTTTAATTCTTTCCAACGAGAATAAGTAGTATGCCAAATCCTTTGGTTGTCATCAATTTAAATTGGTAAAGGAGATGCATGACATAATTCTTATTCTTATTCCCTCAAGGTGATCTAATTCTTTTGTCTGGAGCTTGTTCATCATATCTTATTCTCGGTCTTAAGTTGTTCATCTTGTCTTCCGGAGCTCCATGTTATTTCTATTATATCATTTCAACCTCCATCTAATTCATCGCAGGCCTTGAATCTTATTCTTTTCATCTTTCACTTCTCATGCTTTCATTACCGGAGTTCTTCATGGTGGTTCATCATCATTTAATTCATCCTCGAAGTCTTCATCAAGATTCTTGTTGGAGCTCAAGCATTCTTCATCATGCATTCCATTGCAATCCTTTCTACCTTATCTTTTCAGATGGTGTTATGTCATTCTTGACAATTCCTTCATGTTTTATGATGAACGAGTTATCAAGAATGAGATATTTAAAACCATCATTTTCCTAGTTCAGGAGATCCTTTCAACCCTTCAAATTATTCGTTGGAGTCATCTTGGGTTGTATTTCACCTAAAAGCTTTCCCTGAGAATTGTCGCTATTATGGTGCTTATAAATGACCCAAGTTCTTCATTTATCCTTCCGGTGGAATAAGTTTATCGTCTCCTTGTTGATCTCAATCCAATCAAATGTTCTCGTCAGTGGCTGGTTGTCACCTCATAATTTTGAGATGTTTTCCATAAGCCCACATCAAGCTTATTCGTTTTCGTTGTTGTTTTTTCCAACAACTCCATTCAACCCTTCTTCGTAAGGATGATTTTTTTTCATATTCATTCGTGGGAGAAATTGTCATTTTCTTCTCCGTTCTTTCTTCCCAACGACCTAGCATATATTCTTTCGTTCCGGAGGTTTTGTGATATTGCTCTCTTTGTCCCATATTCTCGTTTTATCGAGATCATGTTCTTTCCCTTGCTTATCATTTAACCGGAGTGTTGTATTCTTCATTCAAATTCCGTCATCTTATCTAGTTTTTGCCTCTCTTTTCAACCGGAGTGCTGTCTGAATCCTTCTTACACCTTGTGCCATTCTTTCAATTGTTTCGGAGGCAATATGTTGTTGTTTTCATCAAGTATCATTCCAACTTGGCTAGTTCATGTTAATTCCTTCCATTTTCAGACGGAGTGTTGTCCAAATTATTTCATTCTTATTCCTTCTCAATCTTGGATAACCGGAGTGGTTTTGAAATTCTTTCGTCATCCGTGAGCTCTTGTTTCATGTCTTTCAACCTTCAAGGTTCTGATAATGTTCCATGTTCCTCCTTTTACCGAAGTGCTCTTAACTTCGTTCATCTCCGTTGTATTCTTCTTTCTTTTTGGTCAACCTCTCAAGGTTCCTTGGTTTTCACTCGTTTGTCAAAGAAGCAACTTTGTTTTACCTCTTCCTCTTCCGTTTTTACCCGGTGATATCTCTAGGATCTCGGGTCGAGATCCTCTGTTAGTGTGGGAGAGTTGTGACGCCCGAAGACCGACGTCCCAGAAGATTCCAGAAGATTCCAGATGTTCCGGGCTGCCCGTGTGTTCTTTTGTGCTTGTGTTATTTATTTTTGCATTGCATCATGTCATCATGCCATCATGTCATTTTATTTTGCATCTCAACCAAATAAATTGTGTGGGCCTTCGGTCCATTTAAAACGAGGGAAGAATGTTTTCTCTTTAAAACATATCATCCCAATATTTTAGGGAGCTATATAATAATTATTCCATTGTTTGGAATTACCCGCAACACACTTGCAATATTTCCCCATGTCTTTTCCACTTCGAGTTCTCCTACAAAAACCTTGCCAATAATTCTTTCCATTGTTTCGAGGTTCCTCCAAAAATTTGAACATTTTTGGACACTTCTATAATCACGTCTTAGTTCAAACCTATTTGAATTAAATTCAAATATGTTTGAATTATTTTTCGTTCACGCCTTTTCTATTTTTCTCGGACCGTGCTCATTTTTATGAGCCCGATAAAAATATTAATCCCTTATGCAACTTTGACCCTAACCCCCCCTTTTATTTTTCCTTTCGTCCTTCTCTTTTATTTTTTCTTCTGCTAAAAGGTTCAGCAGCAGTAAGTAGAGCAGCCTAGGCCCAACACCTCCTTCTCCCTAGGCCCAGGCCTCTTGGGCCTCCAACCCACAGCCAGCCTCCTGGCCACCTTGGCCCGACCGCAGCCTCCCAGAACCCTAGCGTCCGACCGATTCCCTCAGCGCGCTGCCACTCCCATCGAGCCCTCCGCACAACCCCGCTCTTCTCCCTCGAGCCTCGCTCTCTCTCTCGCTCGCACGCACTCCATCCCCTCGTCCCAGCGCTGCCGAACCTTCGCTTCCCTCGACCCCCTCCATCTCCTCCCTCCCTCTATCTCCAGTCGCCCGCACCCCTCCTCCCGGGCCTCGCCGGCCAGCGTGCCTCCCTCTGGCCGCGCATCAGCGTGCCCGCGCCCCTGCAGCCCCCCAGCGCCTCCATCTCCAGGGCACAGGTGCCCGCCCCGCTCAAGCACTCGACGCGCCAGCCAGGACCGCGCCCTCCCTCCGGGCCTCCGCGCTGAGCGCCCCCTCCTCCTCCGCGCAGGCAACGGCCGCCTCGGCCGTCTCCTCGCCGTGGTTTTCTGGCCCTCCAGCGGTGAACCGCTCCCGTCCTCCTCGAGCAGCACCTCCGCTTGCCTCGTCCAGCGCCGGCCAGAGGTCCCTCCTCTCTGCATCGACGCGCCCGAGCCTCCCTCGCGAGCGCCCGGCCTCCCTTCTCCGGTGTCCGCGCCGCTCTCCAGTCGCCCAGCCATCGCCGGCCGCCGCTGCGCCATGGAGCCCCTGCCTCGTCCTCAAGTTGCCGCAGCGCCCGAGCAGCTCCTCCTGCACGCCGTGGCCTCCCTCCGCGGATCCCTCCTCTGCCTCGTCCTCCACAGCGCCTGCGCGCCCCGGTCGCCATGCTGCTGCCAGGCCTCTGCTTCGTCGCCGAGACCGCAACTTTTCCCTTTGTTTTGTTGTATTGTTGCTGTTATTGTTAATCTCAGATAACCAGGAAACAGCAAGTTTATCTTCTTTTGGACCCGAACGTCTACCGTCGCCACGTGTACCTCTACGGCTACGAAACGTGTACGACTACATGTGTGATGCGCCAAGTACCGCTACCGTCGCGAGAACGAGAACCCCCAAGTACCACGATGACCGACTCGGCAAGTACCCCCTACGGAACGTGTTCCACTACCGTCGCCCAGAAAAGACGGATGCGCCAAGTACATCTACGAACGAGTTCATCTACCGTCGCCGTGTACCCCTACCGATGCGCCAAGTACCTCTACGGAACGAACGTGTATGACCACCTTCGGTGATGAAACGAGTACAACTACTTCCTCTACGACCGCGAGTACCACTACTTCCACTACGATCTCGAACCGCTCCGAGAACGTTTGTCCCGAAGGTATAACCCGAGACGATGACCCGTGTGATGCTTGTGTTGTATGAGTTGTTTCCCGTGTGTGCTCCGTGCTGTTTCGTCCGTTTGTCATGTTCCTCGGTTGCCTCGTCACCGACTCGTGGGAACCCGGTAACGGGATCGCCCCACTTTCTTCTAGTTTGACTCGCTCACGCCATCTTTCCTTTTGCACCGGACTCTCAACGAGTTACCGGAACCGATATGTTGCCGTGGCATCATTTTCGGATCGTTGCCGTGGCACCCTTTTCCTTCCACCACGGTGACGATGCTTCATATCATATTCTTGTTAACCTTTCAATATAATTGCATAAACTTGATCATGTCATCCGCATCATGTTAACAACACTAAAATGTTTAATTGTTGTTTGCTTATAATTACTAAACATGCTCATGGGGATTTTCCGGATATGTTGTTGTTATTTCCGGCCTCATTTAAAATGTCTAAATAGTGTAGTTTTATTATGCTTCACCTCTTGCCATGTTAACCAACATTTAATCTTGTCTTGTAAATAACGAGAGTCAATTAAATAATTAAATGTGGTGTTTCGTCAATATGCAACTCGTTGCATATTGAGCCCCACTTAACTGGTAGTTTTGTTTGTGCTCTTTGCCATGCCATGCATATTTAAACCGGACATGCATCATACTTGGATGTGCATCGTATGCCATGTTTATGTTTGTGTGTTTACCGTGTTGTTTGCTTCTTTCCGGTTGCTTCTCTTGTTAGCTTCGGTTTTGTCCCGGAGTTGTGAGGATTCGTTCGACTGTTGCTCCGTCTACTTCAAGGATCCGTTCTTCTCCCTTGTGGAATTCCAGGCAAGATGACCGAACCCCGATAACATCACTATCTTTGCCTATTGCTAGAGTATCGCTCTTTAGTATATTGCCTCGATGCCCATGTTTTCCTGTTAGCCTCCTATTGTAACCATGATCCTGTCTAACCACCCTACCCATGCAAACCATTGATTGGCTATACGTAGGCTTGCTTAGCCCCTCTTATAGCATTGTTAGTTGCAGGTGAAGATTGAAGATGCTTGCTTCATGTTGAAGTGGTTGGGTTATATCACACTATATAACTGCTTAAATGAAATCATCTATATATTAGCAAGGGTGGAAGGCTAAGCCTTTTGCTTGGTGATTTGTTCCACTCATGCCGTTAGGAACCGTATAAACCGGTGTTATGTTCCTTGATTTTGCGTTCCTAACACGGTTGGGGTGTATGGGACCCCCTTGATAAACTGCTAAGTGCTAAGTCTTTTCCAGCAAGTCCCAACATTGGTACTATTCGCCTAATAACTAATAAAACTTGCATAAGGGTCTTGCAAACCCTCTTTTATTTTAATTCTACAACCCAAGGCCAGTGCTCCACATGAGTGTTGGTCCGAAACGGGGGTCCTGCAGGGCCACCTCGAGGAAACTCAAGGTCTGGTAAAAACCTATACCATCGCCCATCCGGTCGTGTCCTGAGACTAGATATGCGCGGCTACCTATCAGGGTGTCGACACGCCGGGAGGATTTGCTGGATTAGCCTTACCTTAGTTCGGTTTAACTTGAGCACGGGATTCCGAGAATACTCGGGTCTTCCCACCTATGGAGTTGCGACTCCGCGGATCGTGGGCTTGTAATGGGTCAAGTTGGAACACCCCTGCAGGGTTTGAACTTTCGAAAGCCATGCCCGCGGTTATGTGGCAGATGGGAGCTTGTTAATATCCGGTTGTAGAAAACTTGACACAATGATTCAATACACTACCAGCGTGTGTACCGTGACTGTCAATTTCCGAATAGGGATTCAGGAGTTGAACACGGTGGGGTTATGTTTGTTGAGCTTTAGCTAGGATCACTTCGTGATCATCTCTCGACCGAGGCACTTCTCTTCTCGTCCTCTATTACGTAAGTTAGTGCTAGTTGCTGCTGCAGACTCTTGTTGTTCCTTCACCTCTCATTCTTTCTTCAGCCTTGTCCTCACCCAAGGCTTAAATAGTCGTGTTACCCGGGAACGGGATTGCTGAGTCCTCTGTGGCTCACAGTTACTTCACCACACCAGATGCAGGTTCAGCCGAGTTTGATGCAGGAGTTGGATCAGTTCTTCACCGGGAGCTCGATGAAGAGTTTGGCTGTTTGTTTGTGACGCTTCGACGATCAGTAGTGGTTTCTACTAGGATTCGATCGGGACCTGTGGCTTTATGTTGTTTTGGTATCTTTCTTTTGGATCTTCACCCGTAGTCGGGTTGTGATGTTTTGAATGATGTTCTGCTTATGTAATGTATTGTGTGAAGTGGCGAGTGTAAGCCAACTATCTTCTTTTGCAATTTAATCCCTCTTTTACATGAGTCGTGCAAAGATACCAAACTTGAGATCATTCTAGGATGGGCTTATACCTTTATGTCGTGCCTCGACACGTAGGAGGTATAGTCCCATCCTGGGCATTACAGGGGGTTACTACCAATCGAGTGGACTCTATGTTAGTGTCGTCTAGGGAAAGATAGTGATCGGGTGCTTACCCCGGGTACTTGAGGTACCGCGGGTCGTGGATGTCACGGAAGTTCCCCGGATCTAGTGGGTAAAGTCTGCAACCTCTGCAGAGTGTAAAACTATTCGAATAGCCGTGTCCGCGGTCAAGGACAGTTGGGTAACCGCTCTTGGGCTATGTCCAATGTTTGCGAAACCTAGTGTGTGTGTTTGAGAAAACAATATCGTTCGGTAATGTTGATGATGCGATTGTGAGAAAGTCACAATGATCTTGAGCAGAGTTGAATGCAACTCTTTCTCGATAATGATGTATGTGACCTCCTGATACTTGTTGCAGACACATGCATGCCCTTGTTATGTTGATCATGCTTGCATATGAAAAACTAGCTTTCCGCAAAACCGCCAACTTAGTAGTAGAGCCTTGCATCATTATTCTATCATCACACTTGGGTTGCTTGCGAGTACATTCAAAGTACTCATTGGCTTGCCACTGGTTATTTTATTGGCCAGGCAAGAGAGAACAGGTTATGATGAGGATTTTTTGGTGACGAGCATGCGAGCTAGGACGCTTCCCAGTCAGAATGCCTGTAGGGTTAAAGGCAGATGGCATGGGTCCATGTTGTTATTGAAGATTTCCACTGCAATGATATACTCAAGACTTGACCTTAATGGTCCTATTTGTGTAATACGGTATGTATGGATGTAAGACTCTTGTTATTCAGCTCTGTGTGTTCAGTGAGCATTGATCTCTGGGATCACTGTACACGTGCATTCAGTGATCACGACTTATGAGTCGGGGTCCCCACAGAGCTGGTATCAGAGCCATCCTGACTGTAGGAAGCCTTAGTTAGCATGGTCGTTAGTTAGGGTAAAACTATTTTCAAAAACTATTACTAGTTTTCAAAACTATCTATACTTCTCTTCCCTTCTCAGTTTTTCGAAAACTAGGCTATACTTGATCTCTTCCCCTTCAAAACCTTGGTCGCTAAAACCCCTATGCCGTGACCACTGGATTTTCTGTAATCCTTGTGGGTGCACCTTGCCAAACACTCACCCACCTCTTCTGAACGCAAGATTGGTGACACCACGACAAGACGATACCAACGGAAATTACATCCTCGATGGATGAGGACATAAAGACCCAGAAGATGGTGATACCCTTGACAGTGCCCCAAGAGGATGCAACGTTGGCCTATGATGACCAGGGAATAGGTTATGCAAAATCATGATATGCATCGCTAATAGAGTAATCCTATCACTACCGTTGTTGTATCGACAACCACCGGTGGATGAGAACCTCGCCATTTGGTCCGCCTCACTATAGTGAGCAGGAAAACGGATCTCTTCGTCCCCCGCTCTTGGTGTCGATGTTTTCATCAACGAAACCGACATTTTGGACCTCTATTATGCCTTGTTATTTTCATTGCATATGGATTGCCTACCTAGTACCCTCGACGCCCCAGAAGGCACAAGGGATCGTCATGATTAAAGAGACAAGAGAAGACAAGTCAACGCCAGCTGCAAGGAGACACTTTCACCACGTCACCTCATCAGGCGAGAAGTTGTTGAAGATTCTTCAGGCTCAACCCGGGTCGTTCATCAAGCAACTACAAGGGGCATAGCAACACCTAAGGGAGCTCAGAAGACTACACGAGGCACAAGTCACGACACTGAGTCCGAGAACCCCTAGGGTAGGATGAGTCGTGTACCCCCTATGCGCAGTCGAGTCCGTATGATGGTTCAAATAGAACCATGATTGTGAGTTGCTTGCTTTTATTTGTTTGTGTTTTGATATAAGTCGCACTTTTGCCCCAGGCAACAAGTGCATGGCTATATCACCTTCCTTGCCTTGTTTCTTTTGTTTCGGCCTTTTTGCACCTGTTTGTTGCACCTGCACTATAGAACCCCCTTTAGGCATTTCCCTCCTCTACGCTGCTTCTTCCCTCTATTCTCTCTCTCCCCAACTGAAGACC
>LR738709.1:126496068-126523037 GCA_902687465.1 Secale cereale | reverse complement strand
CCTTTTTGGCGTTTCCCTCCTCTACGCTGCTTCTTCCCTCTATTCTCTCTCTCCCCAATCGAAGACCCGCAAGACAAGATTCCCCAAGGATTCTACCTCGGCAACCAACTGGCACTAAAGACTTCTGCTACAACCTCTGTGGCCAATTGCAACCCCATAGAGTTATGTTTAACCCTCCAGACCAGTAACCCCATTCATAGACCTTTTGAGACTTCACGAGGCACTCCAGCACGAATCCTTAACCATGTGCCTAACCCATGGTAAAGCGAGAGAACCAGCTAAGCCTTTATAACCTTGCACAACACTGGGTTCGTAATGGAACTAGTGGACACAGTGAACGAGCACATTTTCATCCTAATATAGCACGAGAACTGACAATGCCATAGATAGACCAGTTCGAGGATATTAGACAGATGACTTGGTGGCTTTATATCAGTGATTTCGAGGAATTATCTGAGACCTTGATGGATTATGAGGTTTTCATGTTGGTGGGATCATGACTTTGGGGAAGCATGTATGAATTCTCGTCGGGCATGAGATTTGGATTTATGTAGGTGATTCTGGTTGGTATTAATGCTAGATATGCCTGATGATCCGGAGTAAATTGGATTAGACCGATGATCTTGATCATGATACCATGCTTCCCGGAGGACAATAAACTAGGAGATTGGATTGTTCGTCGGAGTTGATCTATATAATCATGATCTTGAAGTTTACTTGACCCGGATGATGAGAATTTGGTGGACTTACTATCGTAATGCATAGTCCTTCCAAGTAATTGGGTATACAGGGACTTGAGATCTTGCGGAACACCGTAGACATCGGATTTGTAGAATTGTTGGATCATGTGGTGATTGATGGAAATTACTGGGCTATTGGAGTTGATCTATAGGAAGGAAACAAAATCTTGGAGTGGCATATGACGTGTTTCCTTAGAATAGAGATGCATTATCTTGAGCCTTGCAAGAATAGGTTGAGTGCTTGGATTGTGGTGTTTAATTCAAGCTTAGCAGCATGTGTGACCTACCCATGGATTTTAGGGGTAGACATACATATGGATTTGGGGATCGTAGACAAGTATAATTTTGTTAGACCGTCTCTTGAGAGTCATGAGGATATGTATGGCATGAGTGGTGATTGAAGTTGGTCTATGCGAGAGGCTGCTTTTTCGTTCGGAGTGCTAGATAGAGCTATTGGCATCTCAGAAACCGTGCTTAAGGATAAGATGATAAAAGTTCACTCACTCACTAGAATCCTTGAAACCCTTAAACCCCACCAAGCCACAACCTGGTCAGATTCCGACCACGGGCTTTCGCTCTAAGTCAGGAAGACCTTGCAAATACTCAGCGGAGACCACCACCAATACCCCAGCTTACCTTGCGTACCCCCATAGACCTCATGGAGTAATTGGACAAGTTGGGTAACATCATTATTTGATGGCCTACTTGTCTGCCCGAAGACAAAGAAGAGACGGACAGCTGGATAGAAGACATTTGAAGACCGCCCTGTCAAGAAGGAAGATCTACACCGACCACCGTCATCAAGAAGTATACTTCCGCGTCGAAGACCGGGCGTATCTGCAAACCACTCCTCTCAAAGGAACCGAGCATTTCCGTGTCGAAGGAACGCTCACACCAAGATGTATCAAGACTTGAAGGCACGATTCTGGTGGCACGGGATGAAAAGAGAGATTGCAACCTATGTTGCAAAGTGTGATGTGTGCCAAAGGGTCAAGGCTGAATATCAGCGACCCGCTGGATTGCTTCAACCACTCAAGGTTCCTGAGTGGAAGTGGGATAAAGTCGGAATGGACTTCATCACTGGATTACCAAGGTCGGATAGAGGATATGACTCTATCTGGGTCATAGTCGATCATTTGACCAAGGTGGCCCATTTCATTCCTGTCAAGACCACTTATGATGGCAACCGGCTGGCAGCCCTCTACATCGACCGAATCGTAAGTCTTCACGGCGTTCCCAAGGAGATTGTGTCAGATCGAGGAACCCAGTTCACCTCAAGGTTCTGGAAGAAGTTCCAAGAAGCCTTGGGAACCAAGTTATCTTTCAGCACGGCTTTTCACCCACAGACCGGAGGTCAGACAGAACGAGTCAATCAGATTCTCGAGACATGCTTTGAGCCTATGTCTTGGCATATGGAGCCAAGTGGGAGGATTGTCTTCCTTTTGCCGAGTTCTCCTATAACAACAGTTACCAGTCGAGCCTTCAGATGGCACCATTTGAGGTGTTGTACGGACGCAGATGTCGCACACCCCTCAACTGGTCAGAGACTGGAGAAGGGCTAGTTTTTGGACCGGATATTCTCCGCGTAGCAGAAGAACAAGTCCAACTAGTCAGAGAGCGTTTGAAGGCAGCCAAGTCAAGGCAAAAGAGCTATGCTGACACTCACCATCGGGACATGAGTTTCCATGTCGGGGACCATGTGTACCTGCGGGTAACTCCTCTGAAGGGAACCAAGCGTTTCCACGTTAAGGGGAAGCTCGCACCAAGGTTCATTGGACCCTTTGAGATCACTGCACGACGAGGAGAAGTGGCTTACCAGTTGGAACTACCACCCGAGCTATCCGGTGTGCACAATGTATTCCATGTGTCACAACTCCGGAAATGTCTCCAAGTTCCAGACAAGCCTAATCTCTACAAGGATGTTGATCACCAAGCCATTGATCTGCAGCCTGATTTGACCTACCGCGAGAAGCCCATCCGCATTCTGGACGAAGCAGAATGACGGACGCGAAGCCATACCATCAAGCACTTCAGGATTCCAAGGAGCACCACCCGTAAGCAGAAGAAGTGAAGACTACCCCGTATCCAAGACTCCGCCTTTCTTTCCACGCCTAGTCTGGGAATCTCGGGGACGAGATTCTTGTAAGGGGGGTAGGTCTGTCACACCCTGATTTTCATGTCACCTTGATTAAGTTTATTATCATGTTAAAAATGTGGATTTACAAAAACTTTTGTGTGTTTTTGACTTTGCTTGATTTGACTTTTGTCTGCTGTTTGCTAGTGCTCTAAAAATCAAATAAATCCTCCAACTCTTATACTTCATCTCCTTGGTCCAAAACTTTTTCCCAATGATCATGCCATGTGTGTAGAACAATATAGAATTTTCTTATAAAAATATTTTGGCCAAATAGTATTTTCTAAAATTAGTTTTCCAAAAACCCCTGAATTAAGGTTTGCACTGCAAGTACCTTATTTAGGGTGTGAAAAATCTTTCAAAAAGAATATTTGAATCCTATTAGGTATAGGACTCCCAGAAACCACAAAATTATAATTTTAAAAGTTATTTTTATATTTTATTTAAAAGCTTTTTCTTAAGGCCAGAAATGGTCTTTAATAGGGAAAAATTATTTAACTATTTCAAAAATATTTGCCAAAATTCAGGGAAACTCATAGGACATATATTGTCCATATATAAGAGTTTCAACACATGGTCATGTTCAAAATATTGGACAAATCCTTCCAAAACCCTTTCTGGATATTTCAAGCATTTGAAATATTTACAAAGGAAATATTCTCCAAAAATTCCAGAGAAATTCTATCATGTCAAATATGACATATTTGATGATCTTGCAAAGCCTCATGCCTTGAAGATCAAGGAATCATCATCTAATCCCCTCAACACCATTCTGTCCATATTTGAAGTTTGAGCAACTTTGCATTGCCAAACTTGTCCAAATGCTCTCAAACTTGGTGCACATGCTAAAATGATGTAATCATGCATCTATGCCAAATGGCACAAGTTTTGGAGAAGCATAATTTGATCTGAGTACCCTAAAACCATTTCTGTTCAAATTCAAATTTGAACAACTTTACATTACCAACTTTTTATCTGGAGCTTCAAACTTTGTGGGCATGATCATAACCCCAAATGATGATGCTACACCAAGTGGTGCATCAAGGGGAGATGAATAGCTCAACTCAAACATGGTGAAACCATTTCTGTTGATTTCTAGGGTTCACCGAAGTTACATTGGCAACTTTGCCCAAATGGGCTCAAATTTGGTGTAGGGGCCTAATTGTGTGTGACATTCCATCCTGTTAAGTCCCATGCCAATTGGAAGTCATTTGCCTCCCCAAAACCTGATCAAACACCTTCCGTCCAATTACCAAAACCAGTGTTTGGACTCCTTTTACTTTTTCCCTTTACCTCAAATTCTTACCACGGATTCCTCTGATCATCTTCTACCCCCAGTAACTTCTCTATGGCCTCAGCTCAATCATTGGAGGGGGTAAAACCCCAATTCACACTGCTGGACAACAGTTTTCACCTTCTTCTTCACCTCCCTCCTCATTCCAATGGCTTCCCAGAGCATCCAAGGCCACAGTGCATTTGTTTACTACTCCCTCTACCCTCTAGACACCGTTGGCCACACCCTGGACGCCAGGCAATGCCAATGGCAGCCAAAAGCATGCTCTGGAGCGCGCTACAGTGCTCTGGAGCACTGCAGCCGCCCCCAATCACCGGCCCCGACCACCTTGGGCCTCCCCCCTCGTGTCCCCCGAGGCTGCCTCGGCGTCCGGGACACGCCGGGCGGTCGGCCCCCTCCTCTCTCCTCCTCTCTCACCCCTGCTCGCACGCGCACCGGCCGACCCTGAACCCCAATGGGCGCGCTCACACGCGCAAGACCTCTGGCGCCTCCCCGCTCCTCCTCTCTCTTCCTCTAAGCGTGGACCAGCCCCACGAATGCCCAGGACATGCCCGCTGGTGCCCCCGTGGCTTGCAACGACGGCAAGGGCCTCGCCGGCGCATGCGTCTCCGGTGGACCGGCGCTCACCTATAAATAGGCCGCCCCCGAGCCCCCTCGCGGCTCCGATGGCCCCCTCTCCCTCTAGTGCACCTCCCCGACAGGCCAAATAACCTCCCCGTGCCCTCCAGCCATCTCTACGGCCGGAGCAGGGCCGCCGGCCGCCGTTTAAATCCGTGGGCCTCGCCCCTTCTTTCTTCCCTCTGAACACTCCCGCACCCTCTCCTCACCACCGCCAACTCACCCCAAGCTCCAGTCCCTCCTTCCCCCGCCTCTTCCTCGCTGTGCCAAGACCGCCGACGGTCGCCTCCGCAGCCACCCAAGCCATCGCCGTTTCAGCCCTCCCCGGCGTGCGTGAAGTACGTGGGCGGGTGCGGCGTGTCCTCCTGAGCACACCAGTGGGCAGAGCGTCGTCGGAGGAGGCCCGAGTCGACGGGGCCACGCAGGCGAGCGCTCGGCCACGCCTCCCCTGCCTCGCCTCTGTTCGAGCGGGAGGAGGAAGGCGAACCTGCCAGGCGGGGCCCGCTTGTAGGCGACCGAGGGGCTGGGCCCGCGCATAAGTGGAAGCGCCTCCGTGGGAGCCGCTTCCCTGCGGTGAAAACGCCTGGCCCGATGGCGCCTTCGACGTCGCCTGGCCCTCTGCGTGTGGATGTGCAATTGGGCCGGCCCAGAGCGCTGCGGCGCTATACTGCGCCCAAAAGGCAGTATAGGTATAAAACCCCTCCCCTTTTCCCCTTTTTTCTGTAAACTTCATAAATACTTAATCAATTCATTTGTACTCCAAACTTGATGATTCAAATTTCCTATGGCTCCATAAATCATGCTCTATCACATGGTGCAACATGCACATTATTCCAGAGACATTTCCTTCACAAATATTTATCAAATGCCCATATTCCATTTTCTGTGATGAACTTTAGAAAATCACAGAGGGCTCAAATTTGATCCAAATGCAGTGGTTCAAATTCCTAGATGCTTGTCATATCCAAACTTAGTTTTGGAACATTTTTATTAATACTTTCTGTACCCCACCAAATATTGAGCCATTTCTTCATATTTATCAGCTTTGCAAAATCCTAGGAAATTCATTTGAATTCCAAATCCAGTGAAACCAACTCCTAGATGCTTCTAAAATCATGACTTGTTGATGGGTGCCTTTGCTCATCATTCAAGGAAATATTTCTGTATACTTCTTCCAAATCCATAAACCCCTTGGTTCCATCACATTGAAATGATCCAAGCTATTCATTGATCCAATACCTATGAAACCACCTTGGTTATTTTTCATATGACCAGAGGTATCCTAGAAAAGTCCAACTCCTATTTTTAGAGCACTTTTATTCTTGCTTTGATTGTGTTGCTTATTATGATTGTTTCCATCGTTAGTTGACGAAATAAACGAAGTACCCGGAGATGGACTAGAAGGTTTGAAGACTCGGAAGAATAAGGCAAGCAGCCCTTTGACCATGTTCGAGAAACCTTTTTATGCATGTCTCGTAGCACCTTATTATCAAATGCATCGGAATCATGTTGAGGTGGAAACCACTTTGGTTGCTACCTCTGTTACTTTACTATTGAAACTTGCATCAAACATGACCCTACCTTCCTATGAGGGTTATGTGGGTGGGAGTAGTTAGGTTGCTTTAATAGTAGCTACGCAAATGGGACGGGTATATGCATGGTGACGGAGGAAGAATACTTTAAAAAGAATTTTCGAAAACCCTGTCGGGTGCCATTTATGTCCGAGGGAGATGGTGAGATGGGTAACCACTTGATGACGAAGTGGTGTACCGAGGAAAGTGTGTGTGTTGTTTTGAAAACAGATTGGTTTAAGTTGCGACCGTTATTCCAACCAAACATGCGCAACCACTCTACCCTTATATGGGAAAGGGCATTATTGATTACCTAGGTCGATACTAGCATGGTGCCCGCATTACTAGTGACGGGGGTGACATGAGGTCACTCCCGGGACGGGGTCGTGCTTGGATAGGCGGCCATGACTGTTTTCACAGGGCACCGAACACACCGTTGGTACCCCGTGTCAGTGGTATGTGATGAATATGGGAGCGAGTCTCCCCAATTATTAAGATGTGAAATGTGGGCACGGGGGTTACTACCAATCGAGTGGACTCTATGTTAGTGTCGTCTAGGGAAAGATAGTGATCGGGTGCTTACCCCGGGTACTTGAGGTACCGCGGGTCGTGGATGTCACGGAAGTTCCCCGGATCTAGTGGGTAAAGTCTGCAACCTCTGCAGAGTGTAAAACTATTCGAATAGCTGTGTCCGCGGTCAAGGACAGTTGGGTAACCGCTCTTGGGCTACGTCCAATGTTTGCGAAACCTGGTGTGTGTGTGTGTGTGAGAAAACAACATGGTTCAGTAATGTTGATGATGCGATTGTGAGAAAGTCACAATGAGCTTGACCAGAGTTGAATGCAACTCTTTCTCGATAATGATGTCTGTGACCTCCTGATACTTGTTGCAGACACATGCATGCCCTTGTTATGTTGATCATGCTTGCATATGAAAAACTAGCTCTCCGCAAAACCGCCAACTTAGCAGTAGAGCCTTGCATCATTATTCTTTCATCACACTTGGGTTGCTTGCGAGTACATTCAAAGTACTCATTGGCTTGCCACTGGTTATTTTATTGGCCAGGCATGAGAGAACAGGTTATGATGAGGATTTCTTGGTGACGAGCATGCGAGCTAGGACGCTTCCCAGTCAGAATGCCTGTAGGGTTAAAGGCAGATGGCATGGGTCCATGTTGTTATTGAAGATTTCCGCTGCAATGTTATACTCAAGACTTGACCTTAATGGTCCTATTTGTGTAATACGGTATGTATGGATGTAAGACTCTTGTTATTCAGCTATGTGTGTTCAGTGAGCATTGATCTCTGGGATCACTGTACACGTGCATTCGGTGATCACGACTTATGAGTCGGGGTCCCCACAGCAAATCTCTTTAAAAGGTTCATGATGCTTGATCCAATCCTCCTTAGGCATATTAAGATTTGAAGCAAAAGATTTGAGGAAATCAACAAGGAGTTGAGAATCAAGCCCAAACTTAGCACTAAACTTATTAAAACTTGTAGTTTCAACAAAGGACTTAATGCAATCATACTCATAAATTATACCTGACTCTTTACCTTTGTCGATCTCCCAATCTTCAGTGTTGCGTTGAATTCTTTCAAGGAGTTCCCATTTAGCATCAATCTTTTCGTTTGTGAAAGAACCCATAGAGGAAGCATCGAGCAAATCTTTATCCTGTCGAGAGAGCCTCGCATAGAAATTAGTAATAATCATATCTTTGGGGAGCCCATGGTTAGGACATTTTAGCATTAACGTTTTCAGTCTCCCCCAAGTTTGAGCAATGCTCTCTCCGTCATGAGGATAGAAATTATAAACATAATTCCTATTCTCATGGACTTCATGAAGAGGATAAAACTTGGAGTAAAAGAGAGACTGGATCTCTTCCCAATCCAGCAGGTGAGAGTCATCTAGTAGCCTATACCATTCCAATGCTTTTCCTTTCAGTGACAAGGCAAATACTTTCCTCATGACTCCATCTCTTGTCAAACATGAAATCTTAAACAACTCACAAAGTTTTGCAAGTTTCAACAAATGAATACTAGGATTGACTGTCCCATCATAACAATCATTCCTAATTATTTCAATTATCCCAAGTGGTATTTGGAACGGGATACATTCAGTAGGTGGAGGAGACTTCTCTACCACGGGTGTGGTAAAGCGGCCTTCCCCAAGCAGCGAACTAAGAGTGCGGTTTTCCATAAACATAACTAGTGAAACTAAAAACAAGAAACGAAAAGATTTAATTGCAAGATCTAAAGATATACCTTCAAACACTTACTTCCCCGGCAACGGCGCCAGAAATAGCTTGATGTCTACACACGCTTCTATTCTTGTAGACTATGTTGGGCCTCCAAGCGCAGAGGTTTGTAGGACAGCAGCAATTTCCCTCAAGTGGATGACCTAAGGTTTATCGAACTCAGGGAAGTAGAGGTCGAAGATGGTCTCTCTCAAGCAACCCTGCAACTAAGATACAAGAAGTCTCTTGTGTCCCCAACACACCTAATACAACTAGGAGTTGTATAGGTGCACTAGTTCGGCGAAGAGATGGTAAAATATGGATAATAGGAGTGGCAAAGCAAAGTAATATAAATCTGTAATAAAAAGTAAAGCAAGCAAACAAGTGGTAAACGTGAGCACAAATGGTATTGCAATGGTGGAAACAAGGCCTAGGCTTCATACTTTCACTAGTGGCAACTCCCAACAACATTAACATAATCGAATCACATGATATTTCCCATAATGGAGACGCACTCGGAGGTCATTCCTTTGTGGTCAAGAGAGGACGAGAATTATGTAGGGCTACAAAAGCACACCTCTAAGTTCGTAGTTCTCTATCTATGGATTTCCCAATGTCACCGCGGCCATCCAAAGAGAGTACCACAATCACCACAACATATCTCAAGGATAGTCAAAGACAAGCACCAAGAGACTCTCAATCTTCAATTAACACACAAAAGAGGAAATCACTCATGAAAATATTCTTCTAACCCATGTCCAATAGAATGCTGTCACCTTGGTCTCGGGGATTATACTAGATAAAGACAAGTGAGTACATCAATCCAATACATAGAGGAAGGGGAAATATCATGGGATCACCCTAGATTAACATAGCCTATGATCACAACGAAGATCACATCATGGGAGAGAGAATTGACCACATAGCTACTGGTAGAAACCTCAGCCCCGAGGGGGAACTACTCCCGCATCATGGAGGGAGGAAGCAACGTCGATGGAGATGAATCCGGGGGCACTTCCCCGTCCCGGCAGGATGCCGGCACAGGAATGCTGGTCCCCCGAAACTTGGTGGCGATGGCGGCGGAGATTGGAATAGCTTCTGGAGAAAAGGGTTCTGGAATCAGGGTTTTCGCGACGGGAGATAAATATATGCGAAGGGGGGTCACCAGAGGTGGAGAGGGGGCCCCAGGCGCCCCCCCGGCGCGGCCAGGGGTGGGGCCGCGCCGGGTGGCCGCCTGGGCCACCCCTGGCTCCCCTCTGGCCCCACTTCTGGCGCGTGGAAGCTTCTGGAGCGCTGATTTTTTATATATTTTTCCCGGAATTTTTCTGGCAATTTAAGTAATGGGAAAACCTGAAATACAAAAACAGCAGAAAACAGAAACTGGCACTGGGGTGCACTGAGTTAATAGGTTAGTCCAAATATGATCAAAAGTGTATGAAAGTGTATCAAAAGCATAGCAATATCACCCAAAACATGCATGGACCAAGCAGAAATTATAGATACGTTTGGGACGTATCAGCTGACTGCCCCACCATTCAAAATATACACGTATCCAGTTTCTGACTTTGAGTCATCCGGATCTGTGTCGAAGCTAGCATCGACGTACCCCTTTACGACGAGCTCTTCGTCACCTCCATAAACGAGAAACATATCCTTAGTCCTTTTCAGGTACTTCAGGATGTTCTTGACCGCTGTCCAGTGTTCCATTCCGGGATCACTTTGGTAACTCCCCACCAAACTTATGGCAAGGTTCACATCAGGTCTGGTACACAACATGGCATACATGATAGAACCTATGGCCGAGGCATAGGGGATGACACTCATCTTTTGTCTATCTTCTGCCGAGGTCGGGCATTGAGCTGTGCTCAATCTCATACCTTGCAATACAGGCAAGAACCCTTTCTTGGACTGATCCATATTGAACTTCTTCAATATCTTGTCAAGGTATGTGCTTTGTGAAAGACCAATGAGGCGTCTTGATCTATCTCTATAGATCTGGATGCCTAATATGTAAGCAGCTTCTCCAAGGTCCTTCATTGAAAAACATTTATTCAAGTAGGCCTTTATGCTTTCCAAGAGTTCTACATCATTTCCCATCAGCAATATGTCATCCACATATAATATGAGAAATGCTACAGAGCTCCCACTCACTTTCTTGTAAATACAGGCTTCTCCCCAAGTCTGTATGAACCCAAATGCTTTGATCACCTAATCAAAGCGAATGTTCCAACTCTGAGATGCTTACACCATTCCATAGATGGAACGCTGGAGCTTGCATACCTTGTTAGCATTCTTAGGTTCGACAAAACCTTCCGGCTGCATCATATACAATTCTTCCTTAAGGAATGCCGTGTTGACGTCCATTTGCAATATCTCATAATCATAGAATGCGGCAATTGCTAACATGATTCGGATGGACTTCAGCATCGCTACGGGGGAGAAAGTCTCATCGTAGTCAATTCCTTGAACTTTTCGATAACCCTTAGCGACAAGCCGAGCCTTATAGATGGCCACATTTCCATCCGCGGCAGTCTTCTTCTTAAAGATGCATTTATTTTCTATGGCCCGCCGATGATTGGGCAAGTCAACCAAAGTTCATACTTTGTTATCATACATGGATCCTATCTCGGATTTCATGGCTTCAAGCCATTTGTTGGAATCCGGGCCCGCCATCGCTTCTTCATAGTTCAAAGGTTCACTGTTGTCTAACAACATGATTTCTAGGACAGGGTTGCCGTACCACTCTGGTGCGGAACGTGTCCTCGTGGACCTACGAAGTTCAGCAATAACTTGATCCGAAGCTTCAGGATCATTATCATTAACTTCCTCTCTAGTCGGTGCAGGCACCACAGAAACATTTTCCTGCGATGTGCTACTTTCCGGTTCGAGAGGGGTGACAATTACCTCATCAAGTTCCACTTTCCTCCCACTTACTTCTTCTGAGAGAAACTCTTTCTCCAGAAAGGATCCATTCTTGGCAACAAAGAGCTTGCCTTCGGATCTGAGGTACAAGGTATACCCAATAGTTTCCTTAGGGTATCCTATGAAGACGCATTTTTCCGATTTTGGTTCGAGCTTTTCAGGTTGAAGTTTTTTGACATAAGCATTGCATCCCCAAACTTTTAGAAACGACAACTTAGGTTTCTTCCCAAACCATAGTTCATACGGTGTCATCTCAACTGATTGAGACGGTGCCCTATTTAAAGTGAATGCGGTAGTCTCTAAAGCATAACCCCAAAATGGTAGCGGTAAGTCGGTAAGAGACATCATAGATCGCACCATGTCCGGCAGAGTATGATTACGACGTTCGGATACACCATTACGTTGAGGTGTTCTAGGCGGCGTCAGTTGTGAAACAATTCCACATTTCCTTAGGTGCGTGCCAAATTCGTGAACTGAATACTCTCCTCCACGATCTGATCGTAAGAACTTTATTTTTCAATCACATTGATTCTCAACCTCATTCTGAAATTCTTTGAACTTTTCAAAGGTCTCAGATTTGTGTTTCATCAAGTAGACATACCCATATCTACTTAAGTCATCAGTAAGGGTGAGAACATAACGATAGCCACTGCGAGCTTCAACACTCAATGGACCGCACACATCAGTATGTATGCTTTCCAACAAGTTGGTTGCTCGCTCCTCCAGAGAACGGAGTCTTGGTCATCTTTCCCAAAAGGCATGGTTCGCATGTGTCAAATGATTCATAATCAAGAGACTCCAAAATTCCATTTGCATGGAGCTTCTTCATACGTCTGACACCAATATGACCAAGGCGGTAGTGTCATAAGTATGTGGGACTATCATTATCAACCTTATATCTTTTGGCATTCACACTATGAATATGTGTAACATCACGTTCGAGATTCAATAAGAATAAACCATTGACCAGCGGGGCATGACCATAAAACATTTCTCTCATATAAATAGAACAACCATTATTCTCATATTTAAATGAGTAGCCATCTCGCATTAAACGAGATCCAGATACAATGTTCATGCTCAAAGCTGGTACTAAATAACAATTATTGAGGTTTAAAACTAATCCCGAAGGTAGATGTAGAGGCAGCGTGTGATACGTCTCCAACGTATCTATAATTTTTTATTGCTCCATGCTATTATTTATGATGTTTTGGATGTTTAATGGGCTTTGTCATACACTTTTATATTATTTTTGGGACTAACCTACTAACCCAAAGGCCCAGTCCAGATTGCTGTTTTTTGCCTGTTTCAGGGTTTTGTAGAAAAGGAATATCAAACGGAGTCCAAACGGAATGAAACCTTCGGGAGAGATATTTTTGGAGAAAATCACGCACGGGAGACTTGAGAACCATGGAGTAGGGGCCATGAGGTGCCCACAAGGGTGGGGGGCGCACCCCCTGCCCAGGGCGCGCCCCCTGCCTCCTGGACCCCTCGTGAGGCCCCCGGTGCCCTCATTCTTCCTATATAAGCCTACGTACCCCGAAACCAACAAAGCAATAGAGAAAACCCTAGTTCCACCGCCGTAACCTTCTGTTCCCGTGAGATCCCATCTTGGGTCCTGTTCCGGAGCTCCGCCACAGGGGGGATCTACCACGGAGTGCTTCTACATCATCATCATCGCCTCACCATGAGTTGTGAGTAGTTTACCACAGACCTTCGGGTCCATAGCTAGTATCTAGATGTCTTCTTCGCTCTCTTTGGATCTCAATACAAAGTTCTCCTCGGTCTTCGAGGAGATCTATTCGATGTAATCTCTTTTTGCGGTGTGTTTGTCGAGATCCGATGAATTGTGGGTTTATGATCAAGATTATCTATGAGAAATATTTGGTTCTTTTCTGAACTCTTTATGTGTGCTCATAATATCCTTGCAAGTCTCTATTAATTATTGGTTTGGTTTGGCCTACTAGATCTATAGTTCTTGCAATGGGAGAAGTGCTTGGCTGTGGGTTCAATCTTGCGGTGTCCTTTCCCAGTGATGGTAGGGGCAGCAAGGCACGTATTGTATTGTTGCCATCGAGGATACATAGATGGGGTTTACATCATATTGCTTGAGTTTATCCCTCTACATCATGTCATCTTGCTTAAGGCGTTACTCTGTTCTAATGAACTCAATACACTAGATGCATGCAGGATAGCGGTCGATGTGTAGAGTAATAGTAGTAGATGCAGGCAGGAGTCGGTCTACTTGTCTCGGACGTGATGCCTATATACAATGATCATGGCTAGATAGTCTCATAATTATTCGCTTTTCTATCAATTGCTCGACAGTAATTTGTTTACCCACCGTAGAATATCGCTATCATGATAGAAGCCACTAGAGAACACTATGGCCCCCGGGTCTATTCTCAACATATCAATCTACATCTACTTTACTTTTTCCGCTTTTACTTTCTGTTATAAACAAAAATACCAAAAATATAAGCTATCATCTCTATCATATCTCACTTTCGTAAGTGACCGTAAAGGGATTGACAACCCCTTATCGCGTTGGCTGCGAAGTTCTTATTTGTTTGTGCAGGTGCGAGGGACTCGCGCGTGGTATCCGACTGGATTGATACCTTGGTTCTCAAAAACTGAGGGAAATACTTACACTGCTGTGCTGCATCTCCCTTTCCTCTTCGAGGGAATACAACGCAAGCTCGAGAAGTAGCAAGAAGAATTTCTGGCGCCGTTGCCGGGGAGGCTTACACAAAAGTCATATACCAAGTACCTATCACAAACCCTTATCCTTTGCATTACATTTTTTGCCTCTCGTTTTCCTCTCCCCCACTTCACCATTGCCGTTTTATTTGCCCTTCTTCTGCCGTGTGTTTATCATTCTCTTTGCCCTGTCGTCATGGCTAGCCCCTTATCCGCTCATTTGTCTCCCAAGTTTGAAGTTCTTCACTTCAAGCAAAATCAAGGAGAAAATTTAAAAGATGCTTGGTTTAGGATGATGGAATCTTATCGTAAGTGCACCTTAGAGGTGAATTTTAGAATTTTGCTTCGCAATTTTTATGTTGGATAGAATATGTCTCATAGACAACTCTTGGATTGCGTTGCCAAAGGGAATTTTATCGAAGTTGATCCTTGTATTGCGCATGAAATTATAGAGGGAATAGTGGGAACACTACCTCCCCAAAAAGGGTCACATCCAACCCAGGAAGGGACACATGCTTTTGAGAAAATTTGTGAAGTAACAAAAATACTACAAAAGTCTCTTGAACCCCTTAAGAGTGTTAGTGGAAATCTCCACCGCATGAATATGTTGATTACCCTTTGTAATAAGCAGTTGGATTCTTTAGATCTAAAGATTTCCGAATATGAAGGGAAACGTAAAGAACCTCCTGGATTCGAGCTTGACCCCATCAAAAGGGTGAAGATCAAAGATGGCAATACCTATATCTATCATGTATCGTGCCTAGCTAGGGGCGTAAAACGATAGTGCTTGTTGGGAGGCAACCCAATTTTATATTATTATTTTTTGCTGCTGTTAGTGAATAAATATTGAATCTAGCTTCTGTTTAGATGTGGTTTTGTGTTTTGTTTAGTGTTTGTGCCAAGTAGAACCTTTGGGAAGACTTGTGTGAAGTTTATTTGATCTTGCCGTGAAAAACAGAATCGTTAGCGCTCGCTAGAATGGTCATCAGATTTTACTGGAGCGTGATATTTAGTTGATTCTTTTTGCAAATGATTAATAGACAAATTCCTCACTTTTACCAATTTAGTTTGAATTTTTTGGAGTTACTGAAGTATGCGAAACCTGCAGATTACTACAGACTGTTCTGTTTTTGACAGATTCTGTTTTTCGTGTGTTGTTTGCTTATTTCAATGCATCTATGAGTAATATTGGGAGGTATGAACCATAGAGAAGTTGGAATACAGTAGGTTTAACACCAATATAAACAAAGAATGAATTCATTGCAGTACCTTTGAGTAGTGGTTTGCTTTCTTATACTAATGGAGCTCACGAGATTCTTGTCTAAGTTTTGTGTTGTGAAGTTTTCAAGTTTTGAGTATTGCTTTGATGGACTATGGAACAAAGAGTAGAAAGGGCCTAAGCTTGGGGATGCCCATGGCACCCCAAGTAAAATTCAAGGACAATCAAAAGCCTAAGCTTGGGGATGCCCCGGGAAGGCATCCCCTCTTTCGTCTTCATCCATCGGTAACTATACTTGGAGCTATATTTTTATTCACCACATGATATGTGTTTTGCTTGGAGCGTCTTGTATAATTTGAGTCTTTGCTTGTTAGTTTTCCACAATTATCCTTGCTGGACACACCTATTTGAGAGAGTTAAATATGGCCTAGGAATTGTTGGAACACTCTATGTGCTTCACTTATATCTTTTGAGTTGAATAGTTTTTGCTCTAGTGCTTCACTTATATCTTTTAGAGCACGGTGGTGATAATATTTTGAAGAAATTGTTGAACTCTCACGCTTCACTTATATACTTTTGAGAGTCTATTAAAACAGCATGGTAATGTGTTTAGGCTATAAAACTAGTCTTCACATGATAGACATCTAATATCAATGTAGTAAAAACTTTCACACTAAGTGTATTGAATATGATGAGAAGTTGGATGCTTGATAAATGTTTTGAGATATGAGGATAGTGATATTAGAGTCATGCTAGTGGAGTTATTATGAAATGGAGAAATGCTTGTGTTAAGGTTAGTGATTCCCGTAGCATGCACGTATGGTGAACCGCTACGTAACGAAGTTAGAGCATGAGGTATTTTTAAAGTGCTAACCTTTGTGTGGAGGTCGGGGGCGCGCGATGGTTAACTCCTACCAACCTCCCCCCTAGGAGAATGCGTTGATTGCTTTGTTTTGATGACTCGTAGATTTTTGCAATAAGTATATGAGTTCTTATGACTAATGTTGAGTCCATGGATTATACGCACTCTCACCCTTCCACCATTGCTAGCCTCTCTTGTACCGCGCAACTTTCGCCGGTACCATAAACCCACTATATATCCATCCTCGAAACAGCCACCATATATATATATTATTCAAAACAGCCACCATACCTACCTATCATGGCATTTCCATAGCCATTCCAAGATATATTGCCATGCAACTTTCCACCGTTCCGTTCATATGACACGCATCATATTGTCATATTGCCAAGCATGATCTTGTAGTTGACATCGTATTTGTGGCAAAGCCACTGTGCATAATTTTCCATACATGTCACTCTTGATTCATTGCACATCCCGGTACACCGCCGGAGGCATTCATAAAGAGTCATACTTGTTCTAGTATCGAGTTGTAACATCGAGTTGTAATTCAATGAAAGTGTGATGATCATCATTATTAGAGCATTGTCCCATGGGAGGAAAGGCTAAATCAATAAAGCCACTCCACACACAAAAAAAAAGAAAAAAAAAGAGAAAGGCCAAAGAAAAAAAGAAAGGCCCAAAAAAGAAAAAAGGGACAATTGCTACTATCTCTTTTTCCACACTTGTGCTTCAAAGTAGCACCATGTTCTTCATGATAGATAGTCTCAAGTTTAGTCACTTTCATATACTAGTGGGAATTTTCATTATAGAACTTGGCTTATATATTCCAACGATGGGCTTCCTCAAATGCCCTAGGTCTTTGTGAGCAGGCAAGTTGGATGCACACCCACTAGTTTCTTTTGTTGAGCTTTCATACATATTTAGCTCTAGTGCATCCGTTGCATGGCAATCCCTACTCACTCACATTGATACCTATTGATGGGCATCTCCATAGCCCGTTGATACGCCTAGTTGATGTGAGACTATCTCCCTCCTTTTTGTCTTCTCCACAACCACCACTCTATTCCACATAGTGTTGTGTCCATGGCTCACGCTCATGTATTGCGTAAAAGTTGAAAGGTTTGAAAGAATAGAGTACGAAAACAAGTGCTTGGCTGAAACTGGGGTTGTGCATGATATGAGTATTTTGTGTGAGGAAGAGGGAGCATAGCCAGACTATATGATTTTGTAGAGATAACTTTCTTTAACCATAGTATTTTGAGAAGACATGATTGCTTTGTTAGTATGCTGGAAGTATTATTATTTCTTATGTCAATATAGACTTTTATCTTGAATCTTTCAGATCTGAACATTCATGCCACAATTAAGAGAATTACATCGAATAACTATGTTGGTTACCATTCCACATCGAAAATTCTGTTTTTATCATTTACCTACTTGAGGACGAGCAGGAAATAAGCTTGGGGCTGCTTGATACGTCTCCAACGTATCTATAATTTTTTATAGTTCCATGCTATTATTTATGATGTTTTGGATGTTTAATGGGCTTTGTCATACACTTTTATATTATTTTTGGGACTAACCTACTAACCCAAAGGCCCAGTCCAGATTGCTGTTTTTTGCCTGTTTTAGGGTTTTGCAGAAAAGGAATGTCAAACGGAGTCCAAACGGAATGAAACCTTCGGGAGAGATATTTTTTGGAGAAAATCACGCATGGGAGACTTGAGAACCACGGAGTAGGGGCCACGAGGTGCTCACGAGGGTGGGGGCACGCCCCCCTACCCAGGGCGCACCCCCTGCCTCGTGGGCCCCTCGTGAGGCCCCCGGTACCCTCCTCCTTCGTATATAAGCCTACGTACCACGAAAACAACAGAGCAACAGAGAAAATCCTAGATCCACCGCCGTAACCTTCTGTTCCCGTGAGATCCCATCTTGGGTCCTGTTTCGGAGCTCCGCCGGAGGGGGTATCTACCACGGAGTGCTTCTACATCATCATCATCGCCTCACCATGAGTTGTGAGTATTTTACCACGGACCTTCGGGTCCATAGCTAGTATCTAGATGGCTTCTTCTCTCTCTTTGGATCTCAATACAAAGTTCTCCTCGGTCTTCGAGGAGATCTATTCGATGTAATTTCTTTTTGCGGTGTGTTTGTCGAGATCCGATGAATTGTGGGTTTATGATCAAGATTATCTATGAGAAATATTTGGTTCTTTTCTGAACTCTTTATGTGTGCTCATAATATCCTTGCAAGTCTCTTCGAATTATTGGTTCGATTTGGCCTACTAGATCTATAGTTCTTGCAATGGGAGAAGTGCTTGGCTTTGGGTTCAATCTTGCGGTGTCCTTTCCCAGTGACAGTAGGGGCAGCAAGGCACGTATTGTATTGTTGCCATCGAGGATACATAGATGGGGTTTACATCATATTGCTTGAGTTTATCCCTCTACATCATGTCATCTTGCTTAAGGCGTTACTCTGTTCTTGTGCACTCAATACACTAGATGCATGCTGGATAGAGGTCGATGTGTGGAGTAATAGTAGTAGATGCACGCAGGAGTCGGTCTACTTGTCTCGGATGTGATGCCTATATACAACTATCATGCCTAGATAGTCTCATAATTATTCGCTTTTCTATCAATTGCTCGACAGTAATTTGTTTACCCGCCGTAGAATATCGCTATCATGAGAGAAGCCACTAGAGAACACTATGGCCCCGGGGTCTATTCTCAACATATCAATCTACATGTACTTTACTTTTTCCGCTTTTACTTTATGTTCTTATAAACAAATATACCAAAAATATAAACTATCATCTCTATCAGATCTCACTTTTGTAAGTGACCGTAAAGGGATTGACAACCCCTTATCGCGTTGGCTGCGAAGTTCTTATTTGTTTGCGCAGGTACGAGGGACTCGCGCATGGTCTCCTACTGGATTGATACCTTGGTTCTCAAAAACTGAGGGAAATACTTACGCTACTGTGCTGCATCTCCCTTTCCTCTTCGAGGGAATACAACGCAAGCTCGAGAAGTAGCAACGTGCCGACGGTGATCACATCGACCTTGGAACCATTCCCGACGTGCATCGTCACCTCGTCCTTCGCCAATCTCTGCTTATTCCGTAGCTCCTGCTTTGAGTTACAAATGTGAGAAACTGCACCGGTATCAAATACCCAGGAGCTAGTATGAGCGCTGGTAAGGTACACATCAATAACATGTATATCACATATACCTTTGACGTTGCCGGCCTTCTTATCCGCTAAGTATTTTGGGAAATTCCGCTTCCAGTGACCCGTTCCCTTGCAATAAAAGCACTCAGTCTCAGGCTTGGGTCCATTCTTTGGATTCTTCCCGACAACTGGCTTACAGGGCGCGACAACTCCCTTGCCGTCCTTCTTGAATTTCTTTCTACGCTTGCCTTTCTTGAACTTAGTGGTCTTATTCACCATCAACACTTGATGTTCCTTTTTGATCTCCACCTCCGCTGATTTCACCATTGAATATACCTTGGGAATGGACTTCTCCATACCTTGCATATTGAAATTCATCACAAAGCTCTTGTAGCTAGGTGGGAGCAACTGGAGGATTCTGTCAACGATCGGTCATCTGGGAGATTAATTCCCAGCTGAGACAAGCGATTGTGCAACCAAGACATTTTGAGTATATGCTCGCTGACAGAACTATTCTCCTCCATCTTACAACTGTAGAACTTGTCGGAGACTTCATATCTCTCAACTCAGGCATGAGCTTGGAAAACCATTTTCAGCTCTTGGAACATCTCATATGCTCCGTGCTGCTCAAAACGCTTTTGGAGCCCCGATTCTAAGTTGTAAAGCATGCCGCACTGAACCAGGGAGTAATCATCACTATGCGACTGCCAGGCGTTCATAACGTCTTGAGTTGCTGGGAACACGGGTGCATCGCCTAGCGGTGCTTCAAGGACATATGCTTTCTAGGCAGCTATGAGGATGATCCTCAAGTTACAGACCCAATCCGTATAGTTGCTACCATCATCTTTCAGCTTGGTTTTCTCTAGGAACGCGTTGAAGTTGAGTGCAACATTAGCGTGGGCCATTGGATCTACAAGACATATTGTAAAGAATTTAGACTATGTTCATGATAATTAAGTTCATCTAAACAAATCTAATGAACTCCCACTCCAAAGACATCTCTCTAGTCATCTAAGTGATACATGATCCGATTCGACTAGGCCGTGTCCGATCATCACGTGAGACGGACTAGTCATCAACGGTGAACATCTTCATGTTGATCGTATCTTCTATACGACTCATGTTCGACCTTTCGGTCTTTCGTGTTCCGAGGCCATGTCTGTACATGCTAGGCTCGTCAAGTCAACCCTAAGTGTATTGCGTGTGTAAATCTGGCTTACACCCGTTGTATGCGAACGTTAGAACCTATCACACCCGATCATCACGTTGTGCTTCGGAACAATGAACCTTAGCAATGGTGCATAGTTAGGGGGGACACAATTCTTGAAATTTTAGTGAGAGATCATCTTACTTAAGCTACCGTCGTTCTAAGCAAATAAGATGTAAAACATGATAAACATCACATGCAATCAAATAGTGACATGATATGGCCAATATCATTTTGCTCCTTTTGATCTCCATCTTCTGGGTTCCATGATCATCATCGTCACTGGCATGACACCATGACCTCCATCATCATGATCTCCATCATCGGGTCTTCATGAAGTTGTCTCGCCAAACGTTACTTCTACTACTATGGGTAACGGTTAGCAATAAAGTAAAGTAATTACATGGGCTTTTCAATGACACGCAGGTCATACAATAAAATAAGAAAATTACTATGGCTCATGTCGGTTGTCATACTCATCGACATGCAAGTCGTGATTCCTATTACAAGAACATGATCAATCTCATACATCATATATATATATATATATATATATATATATATATATATATCATTCATCACATCCTTTTGGCCGTATCACATCACACGGCACATGCTGCAAGAATAAGTTAGGCGTCCTCTAATTGTTGTTGCAAGTTTTTACGTGGCTGCTATAGGTTTCTAGCAAGAACGTTTCTTATCTATGCCAAAACCACAACGTGATATGTCAATTACTATTTACCCTTCATAAGGACCCTTTTCATCAAATCCGATCCGATTAAAGTGGGAGAGACAGACACCCGCTAGCCACCTTATGCAACTAGTGCATGTCAGTCGGTGGAACTTGTCTCACGTAAGCGTACGTGTAAGGTCGGTCTGGGCCGCTTCATCCCACGATGCCGCCGAATCAAGATAAGACTAGTAGCGGCAAGTAAATTGACATGATCTACGCCCACAACAACTTGTGTTCTACTCGTGCATAGTAACTACGCATAGACCTAGCTCTGATACCACTATTGGGGATCATAGCAAAAATTCAAAAAAATTCCACGCATCACCAAGATCTATCTATGGACTTTACTAGCAACAAGAAGGGAGTGCATCTTCATACCTTTGAAGATCGCGATGTAGAAGCGTTGCAAGAACGCGGTCGGTGGAGTCGTACACGAAGCGATTCAGATCGCGGCCGAATCCGATCTAAACACCGAACAACAGTGCCTCCACGTTCAACACACATGCAGCCCGGTGACGTCTCTCGCGCCTTGATCTAGAAAGGGGAGAGGGAGAGGTTGGGGAAGACTCCGTCCAGCAGCAGCACGACGGCGTGGTGGTGGTGGTGGTGGAGGAGCGTGGCACTCCAGCAGGGCTTCGCCAAGCATTGCGAGAGACGAGGAGGGAGAGGGGTAGGGCTGCGCCAAGAAAGAGGGAGAGTCTCGTGTTGTGGCAGCCCAAAACCCCCACTATATATAAGGGGAGGGGAGGGGCTGCGCCCCCATCTAGGGTTCCCCCCTAGGAGTGGCGGCCAGCCCTAGATTGATCTAGGGGGGCGGCCAGAGGGGGAGAGAGGGGGCGCACCCTATGTGGGCCTTAGGCCCATCTGAGCCTAGGGTTTCCCCCTTCTCCCTTTCCCTGCGCTTTGGGCCTCTTGTGGGAGGTGCACCAACCCCCCTTGGGGCTGGTTCCATCTCACCCTTGGCCCACGCAGGCCTCCGGGGCTGGTGGCCCCTCCCGGTGGACCCCCGGAACACTTCTAGTGGTCCCGCTACGTTATCGATAATGCTCAGAAAACTTCCGGTGACCAAAACGGGACTTCTCATATATAAATCTTTACCTCCGCACCATTCCGGAACTCCTCGTGACGTCTGGGATCTCATACGGGACTCCGACCAACGTTCGGTAACCACGTGCATATATTCCCTATAACCCTAGCGTCATCGAACCTTAAGTGTGTAGACCCTACGGGTTCGGGAACCATGCAGACATGACCGAGACATCTCTCCGGCCAATAACCAACAGCGGGATCTGGATACCGATGTTGGCTCCCACATGTTCCACGATGATCTCATCGGATAAACCACGATTTCAAGGATTCAATCAATCTCGTATACGATTCCCTTTGTCTAGCGGTATAGTACTTGCCCGAGATTCGATCGTCGGTATACCGATACCTTGTTCAATCTCGTTACCAGCAAGTATCTTTACTCATTCCTTAACACATCATCCCGTGACCAACCCCTTAGTCACATTGAGCTCATTACGATGATGTCTTACCGAGTGGGCCCAGAGATACCTCTCTGTCATACGGAGTGACAAATCCTAGTCTCAATTCGTGCCAACCCAACAGATGCTTTCGCGGATACCCGTAGTGTACCTTTATAGCCACCCAGTTACGTTGTGACATTTGGCACACCCAAAGTACTCCTACGGCATCCGGGAGTTGCACAATCTCATGGTCTAAGGAAAGGATACTTGCCATTGGAAAAGCTTTAGCATACGAACTACACGATCTGGTGTTGTGCTTAGGATTGGGTCTTGTCCATCACATTATTCTCCTAATGATGTGATCCTGTTATCAATGACATCCAATGTCCATGGTCAGGAAATCATAACCATCCATTGATCAACGAGCTAGTCAACTAGAGGCTCACTAGGGACATGTTGTGGTCTATGTATTCACACATGCATTACTGTTTCTGGATAATACAATTATAGCATGAACAATAGACAATTATCATGAACATGGAAATATAATAATAACCATTTTATTATTGCCTCTAGGGCATATTTCCAACAATATTCACATTAGAAGTAGTATTTTTGATGTTCTGATCCAAATTAGCAAGGACAGGCTTGAGGTCCTCCACTGTCTCCCTGGAAGAAGATATAGCCTTCTCCATGAAGTGCACCTAAGGCATAGAGATATTCCTCTGAAAAAGAAACCGATTCCTATTTTTTCGAAGGCACCATAAGAAAGTGAAAATATTATGGAAAGGAGCATAACGATGATTCATATAAAGAATTTTAGTAATGATGCATTGCAAAGTGTTTGGAGGAGCAACAAAATTGTCCACCTTAAGGTATCATTGATGTTGAAACCAATCCACATTAGCAGAAGGATAGAGAAAGAAAAGGTGAACTTCATACTCAAATTGGTCACATCAACAACTTTTTCTGCTAATATCAAAAAAGTGCCAGCGAGCTCTGATGCTAGTACGGAGAGCCTTTCTAAAAGTCGACAAGAAAATGTTTGCACTCTAGGTGCCATGAGTTTCTCCTTTAAGACTTAGTTACTAATATTCTTTACTTGTGTGGATACATATCTTGGTTGGCTGGCAGGGTTAGCTTGGATATCCCGCAAACAAAGCTTGTATGTACTTTTAGATTTGCACCCATTAGGAGGGAGATCCCAACACATAATGTCATTTATGTCATCCTAGATGCTAGGAGTGTTAATGATGACATATGTAGTAGGTTTAGAAAAGAGTCAGTAGATAAGAGCTTGATTCCACTATCTTTGGTTAGGGATCCAAAGGTCATTTACCTTCGCCCGATAGATGAAGTTGGAGTCATGCATGCTAAGATGGTCTTAGATAACAATCCAAGCAAGACACCATGGTGTGCTCCTCTAGAAAGAAATGTTTCCCTAAGTTATTTGATAAAAATTAATAACTAGTTTAGTTTAGGCACCATTTTAAGAATAGAGGTCTTAAAACAAGATTTTGGGATGTTAGTTCTTGCTGTCCAAATAGAAGAGTCCCAAACATATTAGGTTGGTTCGTGTCATGTCCTAAAAATATTTTGGGATCCATCAGTCCTCCGAGCAGCAGCCAAAATTAGAACTTGGTTCATGTCTTGAATATTTATAATACCTAACTCACCTTCTTTACTTATAAGCTCTTAAAGAAAGACTCTTTGAGCTATCCCCCTCTATTATTCATGTCCACCAAAAATATATAATGATAGCTATGTACTTGGCAATAAATATAGAACAAGATATTGGACATGTAATACATGGAATAAAGGAAAAGACTGAAGGAAATATGCCCTAGAGGCAATAATAAAGTTGTTATTTTATGTTTTCTCATTTCATGATAAATGTTTATTATTCATGCTAGAATTGTATTAACCGGAAACTTGATACATGTGTGGATACATAGACAAAACACAGTATCCCTAGTAAGCCTCTACTAGACTACCTCGTTCATCAAAGATGGTTAAGTTTCCTAACCATAGACATGTGTTGTTATTTGATGAACGGGGTCACATCATGAGGAGAATGGTGTGATCGACAAGACCCATCCGTTAGCTTAGCATATTGATCGTTCAGTTTTATTGCTATTGCTTTCTTCATGTCAAATACATGTTCCTCCGACTATGAGATTATGCAACTCCCGAATACCTTGTGTGCTATCAAATGTCACAACGTAAATTGGTGATTATAAAGATGCTCTATAGGTATCTTCGAAGGTGTTTTTTGGGTTGGCATATATCAATATTAGGATTCGTCACTCCAAGTATCAGAGAGGTATCTCTGGGCCCTCTCGGTAATGCACATCATAAGAAGCCTTGCAAATGTGACTAATGAGTTAGTTGCGGAATGATGCATTACGGAACGAGTAAAGAGACTTGCCGGAAACAAGATTGAACTAGGTATGAAGATATCGACGATCGAATCTCGGGCAAGTAACATACTGATGACAAAGGGAATAACATATGTTGTCATTACGGTACGACCAATAAAGATCTTCGTAGAATATGTAGGAACCAATATGATCATTTAGGTTCCGCTATTGGTTATTGACCGGAGAGGTATCTCGGTCATGTCTACGTAGTTCTCGAGCCCATAGCGTCTGCAAGCTTAACATTCGATGATGATTTTGTATTATATGATTTATGTGATTTTGTGACCGAATGTTGTTCAGAGTCCTGGATGACATCACGGACATGACAAGGAGTCTCGAAATGGTCGAGAGGTAAAGATTGATATACAGGACAATAGTATTCGGACACCGAAAGTGTACCGAGAGGTACCGAGTACATATCGGAGTACCGGGCGGTTATCGGAACCCCCGGGGAGAAGTTATGGGCCACATGTGCCTTGAGAGGGGAGCACACCAGCCCATAAGGGCTGGCGCGCCCCCAATATTGTAGGAGGCCGAGTGGGAGTAGGGAAGAGGGGCGGCGCTCCTTCCTTCCTTATCTTCTTCCTTCTTCCCTTTTCTCTCCTATGGAAAACATGGTAAGGGGTGGGGCTGAATTGGACTAGGGGCCCAAGTAGGATTCCTCCTACTTGGTGCGCCCTATGGATGCTCCCCTCCCCCTCCCACCTATATATACATGGGGAGGGGGCGCCTAAAACACACACCAATGATTGTTAGCCATGTGCGGCGCCCCCCTCCATAGATTACACCCTCGGTCAAATCTTCGTAGTGCTTAGGCGTAGCCCTGCGTGGAGCACATCACCATCACCGTCACCACGCCGTCGTGCTGCCAGAACTCATCTACTTCCTCCACACTTTGCTGGATCAAGAGTTCGAGGGACGTCATCGAGCTGAACGTGTGCAAAACTCAGAGGTGTCGTACGTCCGGTGCTTGATCAGTCGGAATGACAAGAAGTTCGACTACATCAACCGTGTTGCCAAACGCTTCCGCTTTCGATCTATGAGGGTGCGTAGACACACTCTCCCCCTCTCATTGCTATGCATCTCCTAGATAGATCTTGCGTGAGCGTAGGAATTTTTTGAAATTGCATGCTATGTTTCCCAACAAAGACATATTTAATGAGGTCAGGTATGGAAACATGGGAGAGCTTATTGGATTTATAACAATAAAGTTTGGCTAGAAATCGATCACCACAAAGTTGTAAGCTTCAATTATGTTGTGACGCCCCGAGGCCGATGCGCAAGGTGTCAGCTAGTTATTCGTCGTCGTTGCCATGTCATCTGCTTGCGTGTTGTTTTTTGCCATGTCCTCGTGTGCATTGCATCAGCATGTTTTCAAAACTTGCATCCAGCCGAGCCCCCTCGTCCTTTCTGTTGTCCGTTTTGAGCCCAGACACACTCGCACGCGCCCACGGCACCTCCAAATATTTATTTTATAAGTGGCCGGAAAATGTTCTCGGAATGGGATGAAACTTGGTGTGTGATCTTATTATAGTATAGACAGGCCGCCTGCCAATTTTCGTCGCATTCGGAGCCCGTTTGATAGCCCAATGGATAAGTATAGCGGCATCGTTGCTGTTTAATTCGTCGGACGTTTTCGGTCTCCGAAAACCCCCACGGGCCTCTTCTCTTC
>LR738709.1:126385921-126496024 GCA_902687465.1 Secale cereale | reverse complement strand
CTAGACCTCCCTCTGTCTGGAACCGTCCGATCGCGATCGGAGGGCTCCGAATCGCCCCAAAACACCTAACCCTAGCCCCCTTTACTATTTATAGTCGTCTCCCCGTCCAAAAATAGCAACCCTAGCTTCACCTTGAAAACCGCGCGCCACCAGCCTCCTGCCACCTCTCCACCGCCGCCACGTTGCCTTCCCAGTCACGTGGGCCCGTCGAAGCCCAGTTCTGGCCCGCCCGGGCCCGGATCCCGCCGCCGCCCGTACGCCGCGTCTGGCCCAGGGAGCCCTACTACCCGCAGCCCCGAGCCACCGCCGCCAGCCTTCCTCCACCTCGTCGGAGCCGGACCCCGCCGCCGCATCGCCGTTCGCCGCCGGCCTCACGTCGCCTCGCTACCCCGCCGTCGTCCTCGCACCCCGGCACTGCCGGAAAGCTCCTCCACGCCCCTCACTCCGGTGAACCCCGCCGCCGGCAACCTTGTCTTCGCCGCTAGGAGCCGAAGCCCCGCCGCCGCGCCCGCACGCGAACCCGCCGGCTCGCCTCCGCCACACCGCCGGCTGGCTCCGCCACCATACCGTCTCCGAGCTCCGCGCCGCCGCCCTCCTAGCTTCATGTCGCCGCCACTCCGGCCTTTGCGAGCGCCGTTGCCGGCCCGACACCGGCCGGATCCGCCGGCCCCCGTCGCCCCGACCCGCGAGCCCGATGCCCGCAACCGCCGCCAGGACGTCCATGTCCCAGGAGCCCGTCGTCCACCAAACCAAACACGTTGCAGCCGCCTGGATCCGCCCGTCCCGGGATCTCCCCATCCAACTTCTCTCGAGGTGGTTTTTTTTCACTAAGTCCCCAGTTTTTCATGTCATGTTGCACTTTTGTGAGTGGTGTAACTTTGTGCTCGATGAACCGTTTTGAGTGAATAATATGTCAAAATGTCCGTCTCGAAGTGCTCTACATGTTAGTTGCATTTGCATGCATGTTAATATTCATCTTGATGCCTTAATATTCATTGCAAAACTGCTATGTGATGTTAGTGTCAAGTCCTTGTTGGCTGTCAATAATATGTTAGCATGTTTGTGAGGTCGTATCTTTGTGCATGTTGGTCCAAATGGAGTGTATGATATGTCAAAATGTTCATTGTGAAGTGCTATAAATGATGGTGGCTGTTGCATTCATGTTAGGTGCCATATTGCCATGTTTATCTCTGTTGCAAAATTGCATGTGGCTGTTAAGTGCCGAAACTTGTTATAAGATGCTGATTTGTCTTTTTCATATCTTCATGTGTGATTTTTGTTTGAGCTACATGTCAATATGTTTTAGAAGCACAATCATGCCATATTTGCTTTGGTGTAATTAGTTTTCCATGTTATGCCTTGTGGTGAGTGCAATAAGCTTGCAAAGTGACCTACTCGCTGTTGTTGATTTCTATGACTTGTTGAAAACTGCTAAGCCTGAAACTGTTATAACCCGATGCCATGTTTGCTTGATGCCCCACTCAAATACATGAATGTTTTGGCAAGTCCAATGACCATGTCTTGAAGTCCATGTTATGCTCTATCTATCCATGTCCTTGTTTGCAATTATAGGTTGTTGTAGCTTGTTTATTTCTTGCTCTCAAATTGCTATAAAATGTTTCTGTCAGCCTGTTATCAGCAAGATCAGTATTTCCATGTGAATAGCTAGTGTTCTATGCATCCTATGACCATGTTCTTGGCATGAGTAGCTTCATAAACATGCCTTCTTACTGTTGGTTATCCTCACATGCCCTGATATGCTGTGAGATGAGTTGCACAAGCTTGCAAACAGGCCTACTTGTCGTTGTTGCTGTCATGTTCAGTTTATTTCACGAAGTCTGAGAATCTGTTATCTTTTGCAATCTTGCCATGACGTTTTGAGCATGTTTTAGTGTTGTTTGGTAGTAGCTCAGTGACCATGCTTGAAGTGCTTGACATGTACATGCTTGTCATGCCCTTTGTTGCCATGAAGTGTTATTGTATCATGGTGTTTTGATGTCAACTATATGCCTACTTGCTGTTTTGGGGACAGTTTGTCCTTTATCTTGTTTCATGTGTATGTGTTGAACCGTTGCTCCGTTTTGAGTGTGTCCTATATGAAACTTGTGTGTTTTTGCATGTAGATGCACAATAACATGTTGAATACCTGTTTGGAGTGTGTTTGCTTGATGCTTGGATGCGTTTTGCATCAAGGACATGCTTGACTTGTTTTTCTCATATCTTCTAGGCCGTAGCTCCGAATTAAATGAACTTTATATGTAACTTGACTAGAATTTCGAGTAGATCATCATGGTGCATGTTAACTTTCTATTTAAAGACTTTAACTTAAGGTTTGTACAGCTCTGGACCAATTTCGAAATTTGCATATGAGGACTTACCGGAAAGGTTATAGGCTGTTTTTAGCCTCATTTAAACTTGTTTGGTTGTGTTTTTCTTGTATGCATCATCCCTTGCCATGACTTGCATCATGTAACCTTGCCATGCATCATACTTGGTTGAGCATCATTACTTGTTATGTGTTGTGTGTTTACCACGTTGATTGCTTCTTCTCGTTAGTTCATGTTTCGTTGCGATCGTGATGATACGTTCGACTACACTCGGTTCGTCTTCGTGGCTCCTTCGTCATCTTCTTGACGGACTCGTTCTTCTTCCTTGCGGGATCTCAGGCAAGATGACCGTCACCTTGGATCTCATTACTATCATTGCCATGCTAGTTGTCTCGATGCTATCGCTATATCTCACGCTACCTATCTATTTGTTGTCAGCCTCTCATTGTTGCCATGAAACACCCTCTAACCTTTGACACCATCCCAGCAAACCATTGTGTGGCTATGTTACCGCTTGCTCAGCCCCTCTTATAGCGTTGCTAGTTGCAGGTGAAGATGAAGATTGCTCCATGTCGGATCTTGGATTGTTGGAATATCACAATATATCTTATATTAAATTAATGCACCTATATACTTGGCAATGGGTGGAAGGCTTGGCCTTTTGCTCGGTGTTTTTTTCCACTCATGCCACCTTAAGAACCGATAAACTGGTATTATATTCCTTGATTTTGTGTTCCTTGCACGGTTGGGTATATGGGGACCCCTTGCTTCTTCTCTTAAAGTAAAGCTTTCCCGAGGAGATACAACTTTGGTTTTACCATTTGCCTAACAACTAAAACTTGCCGAGGGAGTTATAAACCCGAGGATTATTAATTCAAACCCCGGGGCCAGTGCTCGTTTTGAGTGTTGGTCCACCTACCTAGCAGTCGGCGGTGCCACCTCGGGGCAACTCGAGGCATTTTCGGCTATCGTCCACTTTGCATAGACGGGTGAGTCTGTAGATGGAGAGCGCGCGGCTCTAGACACGGGTGTCGACTCATCGGGAGATCTCCTTGGGCTAGTTTTCCTTTCTTCGAAGAACTTGTGCACCGGGATTCCGAGGACGCTCGGGCCTTCCCTAAGATATGGGGTATTTTTACCTCTGCAGATCGTGAGAGCTTGTTATGGGCTCAGTTGGGACACCCCTGCAGGGTTATGATCTACCGAAAGTCGTGCCCGTGGTTATGTGGCAGATGGGAATTTGTTAATATCCAGTTGTAGAGAACTTGACACATTATCAGAAATAAAATACAACAACCGCGTGAGTAACCGTGGCCATCTCTTTTCATGTTGAGAAGAGAACACGGTGGGGTTATGCTTGACTCGTAAGTAAATAGGATCACTTAGTGATTGTTACTAGTTTGCGACCATTTGTGTAGATGCTCATCTTATTCTTGTTCTCGTAAGTTAGTCACCATACATATGCTTATCGCTGCTGCAACCTCACCACTTAACCTCTCCATACCCATTAAGCTTTCCTAGTCTTGATACCCATGGTTATGGGATTGTTGAGTCCTCGTGGCTCACAGATACTACAACAACAGTTGCAGGTGCAGGTTTCCAATGACTTGACGTGCGCGCGATGTTTACTTGTGTTGGAGTTATTTCTTCTTCTTCCTTGTCAGTCTGGGGATAGGTTCCTGGTCGGCAGTCTGGGATAGCAGATGGATGTCGTTGTGCCTTTCATGTTTTCATCCGTAGTTGAATGTCTTGTATATGATGTCTTGTATTCTTGTGGAGTTGTATGAATTGTATGTATCCCCCATGTAATTATGTAATGATAGGATGTAATGATATACATCTTGCTAAGCGCCCGAAATGCGGTTGTGCCCTAATCACGAGTGTATCACTTGATCGGGATAGAATCGCATCTTGGGCGTGACAAGTTAGTATCAGAGCCTCGACCGACCATAGGAGCCCCCTTGATTGATTGTAGTTTGGCCGTTATCGAGTATAGAAGAAAAAAATCGGAGTCTAGTTATATCAGAGAGTAGGAATTCTTTTTACTCCTCAGTCCCTTCGTCGCTCTGGTGAGGAATCTTGACATAGGTGTTTTGAATTACTCCTCTTCCCCTTCAAATTTTCTTTAGGATCACGCAGTTAGTTTTCGTTTGTTGCATTGTCAGCTCTTGACATCCGGTACACTTCTCTTCGAGTTGATTCGAGCCTCTTTGTCTTTTGCAAGATTAGTCTTGAGTTCTTTCCAACCAGCATAGTTTTCCCCGTCCGATGTGGCCTTTCTTTTTCCCACCCACCCACCCTTTTTCTTCTCGGAGCCGGAGTCCTTAATCAAATATCCATCATACTCGTGTGAAGTCTTTGAATTCCTTTCATCGATTATTCCAACTGGTGAATTCTCGTCTAGTTCGTCATTCTTCATCCCTTTTCTTTTCTGGTGGATCCAATTCAAGTTTTTGGGTGTTCATCATATTCTTGTCTTGATTCAAGTGTTTTCCCCTTCTCTCGTTCGCCTCTCGCCATTTAATTGATTCGGTGTTCCAAAGACACTCCAGGAGATTCGTCTGTCTTTTAATTTATTCAAGGTTGTTCACCTTATTCGAGTCTTTCAAACGTTCCGGTGCATCATTTCTCACTCGAATAATACTTTTCAACGGTGTTTCTTTAGGTGGGCACATAACCCAAAGGTCTTTCCTAGGATCTTACCTGACTCTTCTAATTTCCGGAGTTTTCCGAAATCCTTTTCAAGTGTGACGTAAGTATGGATTCCATCACTCATATGCCTTATCCAAGATCGTTTTCAAATTCTTCCCATCATTAATTTAACTTGTCCTCTTTCCATTCTTCCGGAGTATCTCAATAATTTTGGTGGTGTCCCTCGTCCACATTTGAAGACTGAAGAAGAGTTTTGCTCTAAATCTTCTTCGTTCTCTCGAAGATTCGTTGTTCTAGCTTCATGTTATCCTCTCGAATCATTCCATTTATCATAAATTATTTTCTTTACCCATCTGGAGCATTTCACAAATTCTTTCCATTGTGTTCCTCCGAAGGCCATCATTCAGAAGATTTGTTCGTTCTCAGTTTTCAACTTCGTCCTCCAAATATTCTTCATTGATGCCTCTTCGTTCGTCTTCATATTCTTCCGGTGCTTCGTTCAAGCATTCTTTAATCCACTCGTGATCTCTTCGTACTCTTGTATCTAAATTACCTCAAGTTCTTTATTCTTCCCGGTGATTCATTCATGTGTATTCGAGCAAATCAATTCTTTACGGTGGTTTGTTCTTTTTCATCACTCGGTTTCAATTCTTATGGTGGTTTCCTCAAGAGTTCTTTTCATGTGTGATCATTTCATTTATTTTGTTCTTTCCAATCCTACCGGTGGTTCATGAAGACTTTCTCAAGTTCAAGCTATATCCCTCTTAATCAATTTCAACGCGGATAAGTGGTATGCAAATCCATTGCTTCTCATCACTTTAATTGGTGGAGGATAAGCATAATATAATTATTATTCCTTTTTCATCAAGTTAATTTAATCCCTTCTTTCAGAGTTTGTTCTTGATGAATAAATTCTAATCCCAAGTGTTTTATTCTTTTCTCTCCGGAGTTCATTGTTTCTCGGCCTTCTAGTCGGAACCCTGTCTAAATCATCGCAAGGACTTATTCTTATTCTTTTCATTCTTCATCATCCTTTAATTACCGGAGTTCTTCATGGCGATTCATCGCGATTCAAATCATTCTTCAAGTGTTCATCAAATTCTTTTGGATCAAGCGCAAGCATTCTTATTCTTGTCTCTCAAGTGCAATTAATTCTCCATATTCTTTTGTAGTGGAGTTTTGCAATTCTTCCTTCATCTCATCCATTTGAGTCTTTTGGTTTGCGGCATAATTTCACCTCAAGTTTTGGGATGATGTCCATAAGTCCACAACAAGCTTATTCTTCTGTTGTTGATTTTCTCAACAACTATGTTCGAGTCTTTCTTTGAAGATGCTCTTTCAAATTCATCCGTGGTGAAAGCTGTCATCTTCTTCTCCGTTCTTTTCATTCCATTCTTTCAATTATTCAGGAGGCATTTGTGTTGTTTCATCTCGTTAAGTATTATTCCATCTTCTCAAGATCATGTCATATTCCTTCCATATTCAACCGGAGTGCTATCTAAAATTTATTCCTTTTTCTATCTCTTTTAGCCGGAGTGGTTTTGAATTCATTCGTGTACCTTCAACTCTTGCTTCATATCCTTCAACCTTTTGGTTCTCGTCGTATCCCTTGTTCCTCTTGTCTAACAAAGTGTTTGCAACTTCGTTCTTCTCCGTTGTATTCTTTCATTCAAGTTGTTCAACCTCTCAAGATTCTTTCGTTTCACTCCTCGTTTCTTCCTTTTCATCTTCCGTCTCGTTCCTAAGATCTCGGGATGAGATCTCTTGTTAGTAGGGGAGTGTTGTGACGCCCCGAGACCGATGCGCCAGGTGTCAGCTAGTTGTTCATCGTGGTTGCCATGTCATCTGCTTGCGTGTTGTTTTTTGCCATGTCATTGTGTGCATTGCATCAGCATGTTTTCGAAACTTGCATCCGGTCGAGCCCCCTCGTCCTTTCCGTTGTCTGTTCTGAGCCCAGACACACTCGCACACGCCCATGGCACCTCTGAATATTTATTTTATAAGTGGCCGGAAAATGTTCTCGGAATGGGATGAAACTTGTCGTCTGGTCTTATTATAGTGTAGACAGGCCGCCTGCCAATTTTCGTCTCATTCGGAGTCCGTTTGATAGCCCAACGGATAAGTATAGCGGCACCGTTGCCAGTTAATTCGTCGGACCTTTTCGGTCTCCGAAAAACCCCGCGGGCCTCTTCTCTTCTCTCTCGTAACCCCCCACATATCCCACTAACCTCACATGCAGCCCGCCTAGACCTCCCTCTGTCTGGAACCATCCGATCGCGATCGGAGGGCTCCGAATCGCCCCAAAACACCTAACCCTAGCCCCCTTTACTATTTATAGTCGTCTCCCGTCCAAAAATAGCAACCCTAGCTCCACCTCGAAAACCATGCGCCACCAGCCTCCTCCCACCTCTCCACCGCCGCCACGTTGCCTTCCTAGCCTCGCGGGCCCGCGGAAGCCCAAATCCGGCCCGCCCGGGCCCGGATCCCGTCGCCGACCATACGCCGCGTCTAGCCCAGGGCGCCCCGCTCCCCGCAACCCCGAGCCGCTGTCGCCAGCCTCCCTCCGCCTCGCCGGAGACGGACCGCACCGCCGCATCGCCGTTCGCCGCCGGCCTCGCGTCGCCTCGCCGCCCCGCCGTCGTCCTCGCACCCCGCCACCGCCGCGAAGCTCCTCCGCACCCCTCACTCCGGTGAACCCCGCCGCCTGCAACCTTGTCTTCGCCACCAGGAACCGAAGCCCCGCCGCCTCCGGCGACTTCCGCCACCGTGCCCGCGCGCGACCCCGCCGGCTCGCCTCCTCCACACCGCTGGTTGGCTCCACCACCACACTGCCGCCGCGACGCCTCCGATCACCGCGCCGCCGCCACTCCGGCCTCTGGGAGCGCTGTCACCGGCCGCCCCCCTCACCGGCCCGGCGTCAGCAGGATCCGCCGGCCCCCCTCGCCCCGACCCGCTCCAGATTCGCCCCGACCTGTGAGCCCGGCGCCCGCAACCGCTGTCGGGACGTCCACGTCCTGGGAGCTCATCGTCCACCGAACCAAATGCATTGCAGCCGCCTGGATCCGCCTGTCCCAGGATCACCCCATCCAACTTCTCCCGAGGTTGTTTTTTTTTCACTAAGTCCCCAGTTTTTCATGTCATGTTGCATTTGTGTGAGTGGTGTAACTTTCTGCTCGATGAACCGTTTTGAGTGAATAATATGTCAAAATGTTCATCTCGGAGTGCTCTACATGTTAGTTGCATTTGCATGCATGTTACTGTTCATCTTGATGCCTTAATCTTCATTACAAAACTGCTATGTGATGTTAGTGTCAAGTCCTTGTCTGTCAATAATATGTTAGCATGTTTGTGAGGTTGCATCTTTGTGCATGTTGGTCCAAATGGAGTGTATGGTATGTTAAAATGTTCATTTTGAAGTGCTCTACATGATGGTGGCTGTTGTATTCATGTTAGGTGCCATATTACCATGTTTTTCTCTGTTGCAAAAGTGCATGTGGCTGTTAAGTGCTGAAACTTGTTATAAGATGTTGATTTGTCTTTTTCATATCTTTATGTGTGATTTTTGTTTGAGCTACATGTCAATATGTTTTAGAAGCACAATTATGCCCTCTTTGTTGTGGTGTAATTATTTTTCCATGTTATGCCTTGTGGTGAGTGCAATAAGCTTGCAAAGTGACCTACTCGCTGTTGTTGATTTCTATGACTTGTTGAAAACTGCTAAGTCTGAAATTGTTATAACCTGATGACATGTTTGCTCGATGCCCCACTCAAATACATGAATGTTTTGGGATGTCCAATGACCATGTCTTGAAGTCCATGTTATTCCCTATCCATCCATGTCCTTGTTTGCAATTATAGGTTGTTGTAGCTTTTTTATTTCTTGCTCTCAAATTGCTATAAAATGTTTATGTTAGCCTGTTATCAGCAAGTTCAGTTTTGCCATATGAATAGCTAGTGTTCTATGCATCCTATGACCATGTTCTTGCCATGAGTAGCTTCATAAACATGTCTTCTTACTGTTGGTTATCTTCACATGCCATGATATGCTCTGAGATGAGTTGCACAAGCTTGCAAACATGACTATTTGTCGTTGTTGCTGCCATGTTCAGTTTATTTCATCAAGTCTTAGAATCTGTTATGTTTTGCAATCTTGCCATGATGTTTTGAGCAAGTTCTATTGGTGTTTGGTAGTAGCTCAGTGATCATGCTTGAAGTGCTTGACATGTACATACTTGTCATGCCCTTTGTTGCCATTAAGTGTTATTGTATCATGGTGTTTTGATGTCAACTATATGCCTACTTGATGTTTTTGTCCTTTATCTTGTTTCATGTGTATGTGTTGAACCGTTGCTCCGTTTTGAGTGTGTCCTATATAAAACTTGTGTGTTTTTGCATGTAGATGCATAATAATATGTTGAATACCTGTTTTGTGTGTGTTTGCTTGATGTTTCGGTGCGTTTTGCATCAAGGACATGCTTGACTTGTTTTGCTCATATCTTCTAGGCCGTAGCTCCGAATTAAATTTACTTTATATGTAACTTGACTAGAATCTCGAGTAGATCATCATGGTGCAAGTTAACTTGCTGTTTAACAATTTGAACTTAAGATTTGTACAGATCTGGACCAATTTCGAAATTTGCATATGAGGACTTACCGGAAAGGTTATAGGCTATTTTCGGCCTCATTTAAACTTGTTTTGTTGTGTTGTTCTTGTATGCATCATCCCTTGCCACGATTTGCATCATGTAACCTTGCCATGCATCATACTTGGTTGAGCATCCTGTCTTGTTATGTGTTGTGTGTTTACCATGTTGTTTGCTTCTTCTAGTTAGTTCATGTTTCGTTGCGATCGTGAGGATACGTTCGACTACACTCGGTTCGTCTTCGTGGCTCCTTCTTCATCTTCTTCATGGACTTGTTCTTCTTTTCCTTGCGGGATCTCAGGCAAGATGATCGCCACCTTGGATCTCATTACTATCATTGCCATGCTAGTAGTCTCGATGCTATCGCTATATGTCACGCTACCTATCTATTTGTTGCCAGCCTCTCATTGTTGCCATGAAACACCCTCTAACCTTTGACACCATCCCAGCAAACCATTGTGTGGCTATGTTATCGCTTGCTCAGCCCCTCTTATAGCGTTTCTAGTTGCAGGTGAAGATGAAGATTGCTCCATGTCGGCTCTTGGATTGTTGGAATATCACAATATATCTTATATTAAATTAATGCACCTATATACTTGGCAATGGGTGGAAGGCTTGGCCTTATGCTCGGTGTTTTATTCCACTCATGCCGCCTTAAGAACCGATAAAACGGTGTTATGTTCCTTGATTTTGCGTTCCTTACACAGTTGGGTATATGGGGACCCCTTGCTTCTTCGCTTAAAGTAAAGCTTTAACGAGGAGATCCAACTTTGGTTTTACCATTTTCCTAACAACTAAAACTTGCCGAGGGAGTTATAAACCCAAGGATTATTAATTCAACCCCCTGGGCCAGTGCTCGTTTTGAGTGTTGGTCCACCTACCTTGCAGTAGGCTGTGCCACCTCGGGGCAACTCGAGGCATTTTCGGCTATCGTCCACTTTGCATAGACGGATGAGTTCGTAGATGGAGAGCGCGCAGCTCTGGACACGGGTATCGACTCACCGGGAGATCTCCTTGGGCTAGTTTTCCTTTCTTCGAAAAACTTGTGCACCGGGATTCCGAGGACGCTCGGGCCTTCCCTAAGATATGGGGTATTTTTACCTCTGCAGATCGTGAGAGATTGTTATGGGCTAAGTTGGGATACCCTTGCAGGGTTATGATCTTTCGAAAGCCATGCCCGCGGTTATGTGGCAGATGGGAATTTGTTAATATCCGGTTATAGAGAACTTGACACATGATCCGAAATAAAATACGCCAACCGCGTGAGTAACCGTGACCGTCTCTTTTCATGTTGAGAAAAGACCACGGTGGGGTTATGCTTGACTCGTAAGTAGATAGGATCACTTAGTGATCGTTACTAGTTTGCGACCGCTTGCGTAGATGCTCATCTTATTCTTGTACTCGTAAGTTAGTCACCATACATATGCTTAGCCGCTGCTGCAACCTCACCACTTAACCTCTCCATACCCATTAAGCTTTGCTAGTCTTGATACCCATGGTTATGGGATTGTTGAGTCCTCGTGGCTCACAGATACTACAACAACAGTTGCAGGTGCAGGTTTCCGATGAATTGACGTGAGCGCGATATTTGCTTGTGTTGGAGTTCTTTCTTCTTCTTCCTCGTCAGTCTTGGGATAGGTTCCTGGTCGGCAGCCTGGGATAGCAGATGGATGTTGTTGTGCCTTTCATGTTTTCATCTGTAGTCGGATGTCTTGTATATGATGTGATGTATTCTTGTGGAGTTGTATGAATTGTATGTATCCCCCATGTAATTATGTAATGATAGGATGTAATGATATCCATCTTGCTAAGCGCCTAAAATGCGGTTGTGCCCCAATCACGAGTGTATCACGTGATCGGGATAGAATCGCATCTTGGGCGTGACAAGTTGGTATTATAGCCTCGACCGGCCATAGGATCCCCCTTGATTGATCGTAGTTTGGCCGTTGTCGAGTCTAGAAGAAAAAAACGGAGTCTAGTTATATCGGAGAATAGGAATTCTTTTTACTCCTCAGTCCCTTTGTCGCTCTGGTGAGGAATCTTGACGTAGGTGTTTTGAATTACTCCTCTTCCCCTTCAAATTTTTTTAGGATCGCGCTGTTAGTTTTCGTTTGTTGCATTGTCAGTTCTTCTCATCTGGCGCACTTCTCTTCGAGTTGATTCGACCCTCTTTGTCTTTTGCAAGATTAGTCCTCAGTTCTTTCCAACCAGCGTCGTTTTCCTTGTCCGATGTGGCCTTTCTTTTTCCCACCCGCCCACCGTTTTTCTACTAGGAGCCGGGGTCCTTAATCGAGTATCCATCATACTCGTGTGAAGTCTTTGAATTCCTTTCATCGATTATTCCAACTGGTGAATTCTCGTCCAGTTCGTCATTCTTCGTCCCTTTTCTTTTCTGGTGGATCCAATTCAAGTTTTTCGGTGTTCATCGTATTCTTGTCTTGATTAAAGTGTTTTCCCCTTCTCTCATTCGCCTCTCGCCATTTAATTGTTCTGGTGTTCCAAAGACATTCCAGGAAATTCGTCTGTGTTCTAATTTATTCGAGGTTGTTCACCTTATTTGAGTCTTTCAAACGTTCAGGTTCATCATTTCTCACTCGAATAATCCTTTGCAACGGTGTTTCTTTTGGTGGGCTCATAACCCACAGGTCTTTCCCAGGATCTTACCTTAGTCTTCTAATTTTCCGGAGTTTTCCGAAATCCTTTTCAAGTGTGACGTAAGTATGGATTCCATCAGTCATATGCCTTCTCCAAGATCGTTTTCAAATTCTTCACATCGTCAATTCAACTTATCCTCTTTTCATTCTTCGGGAGTATCTCAATAATTTTGGTGGTGTCCCTCGTCTACATTTGAAGACCGAAGAAGTGTTTTGCTCTAAATCTTCTCCGTTCTCTCGAAGATTCATTCTTCTAGCTTCATGTTATCCTCTCGAATCGTTCCATTTATCATAAATTCTTTTCTTTACCAATCTGGAGCATTTCACGAATTCTTTCCATTGTGTTCCTCCGAAGGCCATCATTCAGAAGATTTGTTCGTTCTCAGTTTTCAACTTCGTCCTCCAAATATTCTTCATTGATGCCTCTTCGTTCGTCTTCATATTCTTCCGGTGCTTCATTCAAGCATTCTTTAATCCACTCGCGATCTCTTCGTCCTCTTGTATCTAAATTCCCTCAAGTTCTTTATTCTTCCCCGGTGATTCATCCTCGTGTATTCGAGCAATTCAATTCTTTACGGTGGTTTGTTCTCTTTCATCACTCGGTTTCAATTCTTACGGTGGTTTCCTCAAGAGTTCTTTTCATGTGTGATCATATCATTTATTTCGTTCTTTCCAATCCTACCGGTGGTTCATGAAGACTTTCTCATGTTCAAGCTATATCCCTCTTAATCAATTTCAACGCGGATAAGTGGTATGCAAATCCATTGCTTCTCATCAATTTAATTGGTGGAGGATAAGCATAATATAATTCTTATTCCTTTTTCATCAAGTTGATTTAATCCCTCCTTTCAGAGTTTGTTCTTGATGAATAAATTCTAATCCCAAGTGTTTTATTCTTTTCTCTCCGGAGTTCATAGGTTCTCGGCCTTCTAGTCGAAACCCTGTCTAAATCATCGCAAGGACTTATTCTTATTCTTTTCATCCTTCATCATCCTTTAATTACCAGAGTTCTTCATGGTGGTTCATCGCGATTCAAATCATTCTTCAAGTGTTCATCAAATTCTTTTGGCTCAAGCGCAAGCATTCTTATTCTTGCCTCTCGAGTGCAATTAATTCTCCGTATTCTTTTGTAGTGGAGTTTTGCATTTCTTCCTTCATCTCATCCATTTGAGTCTTTTGGTTGCGGCATAATTTCACCTCAAGTTTTGGGATGATGTCCATAAGTCCACAACAAGCTTATTCTTTTGTTGTTGATTTTCTCAACAACTTCGTTCGAGTCTTTCTTTGAAGATGCTCTTTCAAATTCACCTGTGGTGAAAGCTGTCATCTTCTTCTCCGTTCTTTGCATTCCATTCTTTCAATTATTCCGGAGGCATTTGTGTTGTTTCATCTCGTCAAGTATTATTCCATATTCTCAAGTTCATTTCCTATTTCCATATTCAATCGGAGTGCTATCTAAAATTTATTCCTTTTTCTATCTCTTTTAGCCGGAGTGGTTTTGAATTCATTCATGTACCTTCAACTCTTGCTTCATATCCTTCAACCTTTTGGTTCTCGTCGTATCCCTTGTTCCTCTTGTCTAACGAAGTGTTTGCAACTTCGTTCTTCTCCGTTGTATTCTTTCATTCAAGTTGTTCAACCTCTCAAGATTCTTTCGTTTCACTCCTCGTTTCTTCCTTTTCATCTTCCGTCTCGTTCCTAAGATCTCGGGACGATATCTCTTGTTAGTAGGGGAGTGTTGTGACGCCCCGAGACCGATGCGCTAGGTGTCAACTAGTTATTCGTCGTCGTTGCCATGTTATCTGCTTGCGTGTTGTTTTTTGCCATGTCATCGTGTGCATTACATCAGCACGTTTTCAAAACTTGCATCCGGCCGAGCCCCCTCGTCCTTTCCGTTGTCCATTCTGATCCCAGACACACTCGCACGCGCCCGCGGCACCTCCGAATATTTATTTTATAAGTGGTCGGAAAATGTTCTCAGAATGGGATGAAACTTGTTGTGTGGTCTTATTATAGTGTAGACAGGCCGCCTACCAATTTTCGTCACATTCGGAGCCCGTTTGATAGCCCAACAGATAAGTATAGCGGCACCATTGCCGGTTAATTCGTCAGATGTTTTCGGTCTCCGAAAAACCCTGTGGGCCTCTTCTCTTCTCTCCCCATAACCCCTCGCACAGCCCACTAACCTCACATGCAGCCCGCCTAGACCTCCCTCTGTCTGGAACCGTCCGATCGCGATCAGAGGGCTCTGAATCGCCCCAAAACACCTAACCCTAGCCCCCTTTACTATTTATAGTCGTCTCCCCGTCCAAAAATAGCAACCCTAGCTTCACCTCGAGAACCGCACGCCACCAGCCTCCTCCTGTTGGGGAACGTAGCATAATTCAAAAAAATTCTACGCCTTCACCAAGATCGAACTATGGAGACATCTAGCAACGAGCAAGTAAGAGTACATCTACATACCGTTATGTAGATCGCGTGCGGAAGCTTTCAACGAAGTGTGGATGAAGTAGTCGTACTCTTCACGTTCTTCGTCACCGATGATCTAGCGCCGAACGGACGGCACCTCCGCGTTCAAAACACGTACGGTGCAGCAACGTTACCTCCTTCTTGATCCAGCAAGGGGGGAGGAGAAGTCGTCAGAGATCCGGCAGCACGACGGCGTGATGACGGATGCAGTGGAGATCGCAGCAGGGCTTCGCCGGGCGCCCTGCGTGGGAGTATGGAGGTGTGACGGGAGGGGGAGAGGCGCCAGGGCTTGGGTGCGGCTGCCCTCTCCCTCCCCACATATATATAGGGGCCAGGGGGGTGCGCTTGGGCCCCCTGCAGATCCAATCTGCAAGGGGGCGGCGGCCAGGGGGGGTTCCTTGCCCCCCAAGGCAAGTGGAGCCCCCCTCCCCTTTAGGGTTTTAACCCTAGGCGCATGGGGAGGTGGGCCCCTTAGTGGTGCGCCGGCCCTGAGGTCTGGACACTTCCCCTTGCGGCCTAGGGGCCCCACCGGGATGGGTGGCCCCACCCGGTGGACCCCCGGGGCTCCTCCGGTGGTCCCGGGACGCTCCCGGTGACCCCCGGAGATCACCCGTTGGCCGAAACTGGACTTCCTATATATCAATCTTTACCTCGGACCATTCCAGAACTCCTCGTGACGTACGGGATCTCATCCGGGACTCCGAACAACTTTCGGGTTTCCACGTGCATTTATCTCTACGACCCTAGCGTTACCGAACCTTAAGTGTGTAGACCCTACGGGTTCGGGAGACACGTAGACATGACCGAGACGACTCTCCGGTCAATAAACAACAGCGGGATCTGGATACCCATGTTGGTTCCCACGTGTTCCTCGATGATCTTCATCGGATGAACCACCGTGTCAAGGATTCACTCAATCCCGTATGTTATTCCCTTTGTCCATCGGTACGGTATTTGCCCGAGATTCGATCGTCGGTATTCCCGATACCTTGTTCAATCTCGTCATGGCAAGTCTCTTTACTCGATCCGTAATCCATCATCCCGTGACTAACTACTTAGTCACATTGAGCTCATTATGATGATGTCTTACCGAGTGGGCCCAGAGGTACCTCTCCGTCATACGGAGTGACAACATCCCAGTCTCGGTTCGTACCAACTCAACAGACACTTTCGGAGATACCCGATGCGTACCTTTATAGCCACCCAGTTACGTTGTGACGGTTGGCACACCCAAAGTACTCCTACGGTATCCAGGAGTTGTACAACCTCATGGTCTAAGGAATAAATACTTGACACCGAAAAGCTTATGCATTACGAACTATACGATCTCGTGTTATGCTCAAGTTTGGGTCTTGTCCATCACATCATTCTCCTAATGATGTGATCCCGTTATCACTGACATCTCATGTCCATGGTCAGGAAACCGTGACCATCTGTTGATCAACGAGCTGGTAACTAGAGGCCTACCAGGGACTCATTGTGGTCTGTGTATTCACACATGTATCGCTGTTTCCGTACAATACAATTCAAGCATGAATAACAGACAATTATCATGAACAAGGAGATATAATAATAATGCTTTTATTATTGCCTCTAGGGCATATCTCCAACAGTCTCCCACTTGCACTAGAGTCAATAATCTAGTTACATTGTGATGAATCGAACACCCATAGAGTTCTGGTGTTGATCATGTTTTGCCCGTGAAAGAGGTTTAGTCAACGGGTCTGCTACATTCAGATCCGTATGCACTTTACAAATATCTATGTCTCCATCCTGAATATAATTCCGGATGGAGTTGAAACGGCGCTTGATGTGCTTGGTCTTCTTGTGAAACCTGGGCTCCTTGGTAATAGCAATAGCACCAGTGTTGTCACAGAAGAGAGTCATCGGGCTTGACGCGCTTGGAATGACTCCTAGGTCGGTGATGAACTCCTTCATCCAGACTCCTTCCTGCGCTGCTTCAGAAGCAGCTATGTACTCCGCTTCACATGTAGACGCTGCCACCACGCTCTGTTTGCAACTGCACCAGCTGACTGCCCCTCCATTCAAAATATACACGTATCCGGTTTGTGACTTAGAGTCATCCAGATCTGTGTCGAAGCTAGCATCGACGTAACCCTTTACGACGAGCTCTTCGTCACCTCCATAAACGAGAAACATATCCTTAGTCCTTTTCAGGTACTTCAGGATGTTCTTGACCGCTGTCCAGTGTTCCGTACCGGGATCACTTTGGTACCTTCCTACCAAACTTATGGCAAGGTTCACATCAGCTCTGGTACACAGCATGGCATACATGATAGAACCTATGGCCGAGGCATAGGGAATGACACTCATCTTTTCTCTATCTTCTGCCGTGGTCGGCGATTGAGCTTTGCTCAATCTCATACCTTGCAAAACAGGCAAGAATCCTTTCTTTGACTGATCCATATTGAACTTCTTCAATATTTTGTCAAGGTATGTACTTTGTGAAAGACCAATGAGGCGTCTCGATCTATCTCTATAGATTTTGATGCCTAATATGTAAGCAGCTTCTCCAAGGTCCTTCATTGAAAAACTTTTATTCAAGTAGCCCTTTACATTTTCCAAGAATTCTATATCATTTCCCATCAGCAATATGTCATCCACATATAATATGAGAAATGCCACAGAGCTCCCACTCACTTTCTTGTAAATACAGGCTTCTCCATAAGTCTGTATAAATCCAAACGCCTTGATCACTTCATCAAAACGAATATTCCAACTCCGAGATGCTTGCACCAGCCCTTAAATCGAGCGCTGGAGCTTGCATACCTTGTTAGCGTTCTCTGGATCGACAAAACCTTCCGGTTGCATCATATACAACTCTTCCTTGAGGAAGCCGTTAAGGAATGCTGTTTTGACGTCCATTTGCCATATTTCATAATCATAGAATGCGGCAATAGCTAACATGATTCTGACTGACTTCAGCATCGCTACGGGAGAGAAAGTCTCGTCGTAGTCAATCCCTTGAACTTGTCGATAACCTTTAGCGACAAGCCGAGCCTTATAGATGGTCACATTACCATCCGCGTCTGTCTTCTTCTTAAATATCCATTTGTTTTCTATGGCGTGCCTATCATCAGGAAAGTCCACCAAAGTCCATACTTTGTTTTCATACATGGATTCTATCTCGGATTTCATGGCTCCAAGCCATTTATTGGAATCCGGGCCCGCCATCGCTTCTTCATAGTTCAAAGGTTCACCGTTGTCTAACAACATGATTTCCAGTACAGGGTTGCCGTACCACTCTGGTGCGAAATGTGCCCTTGTGGACCTTCGAAGTTCAGTAGTAACTTGATCTGTTTCTTCATGATCATTATCATCAACTTCCTCCCTTGTCGGTGCAGGCACCTCAGGAACAGTTTCCTGCGCTGCGCTACTTTCCGGTGCAGGAGGGGTGACTGTCACCTCATCAAGTTCTACTTTCCTCCCACTCACTTCTTTCGAGAGAAACTCTTTCTCCAGAAAGCATCCATTCTTGGCAACAAAGACTTTGCCTTCGGATCTGTGGTAGAAGGTGTACCCAATTGTTTCCTTTGGGTATCCTATGAAGACGCATTTTTCCGATTTGGGTTCGAGCTTTTCAGGTTGAAGTTTCTTGACATAAGCATCGCAACCCCAAACTTTTAGAAACGACAGCTTCGGTTTCTTGCCAAACCAAAGTTCATACGGAGTCGTCTCAACGGATTTCGACAGAGCCCTATTTAAAGTGAATGCGGCAGTCTCTAAAGCATAACCCCAAAAAGATAGCGGTAAATCGGTGAGGGACATCATAGATCGCACCATGTCCAACAGAGTACGATTTCGACGTTCGGACACACCGTTACGTTGAGGTGTTCCGGGCGGTGTCAATTGTGAAACAATTCCACAGCTCCTAAGGTGTGTGCCAAATTCATGACTTAAATATTCACCCCCACGATCCGATCGCAAGAACTTTATTTTTCTGTCACGTTGATTCTCAACCTCATTCTGAAATTCCTTGAACTTTTCAAAGGTCTCAGACTTGTGTTTCATCAAATAGATATACCCATATCTACTCAAGTCATCCGTGAGGGTGAGAACATAACGGTAGCCTCCGCGAGCCTCAACACTCATTGGACCGCACACATCGGTATGTATGATTTCCAGCAAGTTGGTTGCTCGCTCCATTGTTCCGGAGAACGGAGTCTTGGTCATCTTGCCCAAGAGGCATGGTTCGCACGTGTCAAATGATTCATAATCAAGAGACTCTAGAAGTCCATCTGAATGGAGCTTCTTCATACGTTTGACACCAATATGACCAAGGCGGCAATGCCACAAGTATGTGGGACTATCATTATCAACTTTACATCTTTTGGTATCTACACTATGAATATGTGTATCACTACGTTCGAGATTCATCAAAAATAAACCATTGACCAGCGGGGCATGACCATAAAACATATCTCTCAAATAAATAGAACAACCATTATTCTCCGATTTGAAAGAGTAGCCATCTCGCATAAGACGAGATCCAGAAACAATGTTCATGCTCAAAGCTGGTACTAAATAACAATTATTGAGGTTTAAAACTAATCCCGAGGGTAGATGTAGAGGTAGCGTGCCGACGGCGATCACATCGACCTTGGAACCATTCCCGACGCGCATCGTCACCTCATCCTTCGCCAGTCTCTGTTTATTCCGCAGCTCCTGTTTTGAGTTACAAATGTGAGCAACTGCACCGGTATCGAATACCCAGGAGCTACTACGAGTGCTGGTAAGGTACACATCAATAACATGTATATCATATATACCTTTGACGTTGTCGGCCTTCTTGTCTGCTAAATATTTGGGGCAGTTCCACTTCCAGTGACCCGTTCCCTTGCAATAAAAGCACTCTGTCTCAGGCTTGGGTCCATACTTTGGCTTCTTCCCGGCAACAGGCTTGCCAGGCGCGGCAACTCCCTTGCCGTCCTTCTTGAAGTTCTTCTTACCCTTGCCTTTCTTGAACTTAGTGGTTTTATTGACCATCAACACTTGATGTTCTTTCTTGATGTCCACCTCCGCTGATTTCAGCATCGAATATACCTCGGGAATGGACTTCTCCATCCCCTGCATATTGAAGTTCAACACGAAGCTCTTGAAGCTTGGTGGGAGCGACTGGAGGATTCTGTCAACGACCGCTTCATCTGGGAGATTCATTCCCAGCTGAGACAAGCGGTTGTGCAATCCTGAAATCTTGAGGATGTGCTCACTGACAGAACTGTTCTCCTCCATCTTACAGCTGTAGAATGCGTCAGAGACATCATATCTCTCGACTCAGGCATGAGCTTGGAAAACCATTTTCAGCTCTTCGAACATCTCATATGCTCCGTGGTGCTCAAAACGTTTTTGGAGCCCCGATTCTAAACTGTAAAGCATGCCGCACTGAACCAGGGAGTAATCATCACAACGCGACTGCCAAGCGTTCATAACGTCTTGGTTTGCCGGGGCGGGAGCGTCACCTAGCGGTGCTTCTAGGACATAAGTTCTCTTGGCAGCTATGAGGATAATCCTCAGGTTACGGACCCAATCCGTATAGTTGCTACCATCGTCTTTCAGCTTGGTTTTCTCTAGGAACGCGTTGAAGTTGAGGGAAACCTGAGCGTGGGCCATTTGATCTACAAGAGATATTGTAAAGAATTTAGACTAAGTTCATGATAATTAAGTTCATCTTAATCAAATTATAATGAAGTCCCACTCAGTATGACATCTCTCTAGTCATCTGAGTGATACACGATCCGAATCGAGTAGTCCGTGTCCGATCATCACGTGAGACGGATTAGTCATCAACGGTGAACATCTTCATGTTGATCGTATCTTCTATACGACTCGTGTTCGACCTTTCGGTCTTCCGTGTTCCGAGGCCATGTATGTACATGCTAGGCTCGTCAAGTGAACCCTAAGTGTATCGCGTGTGTAAATCTGTCTTACACCCGTTGTATGCGAACGTTAGAACCTATCACACCCGATCATCACGTGGTGCTTCGGAGCTACGAGCTTTAGCAATGGTGCACAGTTAGGGGAAACACAATACTTGAAATTTTAGTGAGAGATCATCTTATTTACTACCGTCGTTCTAAGTAAACAAGATGCATAAACATGATAAACATCACATGCAATCAATTAAAGTGACATGATATGGCCAATATCATCTTGCTCCTTGGATCTCCATCTTCGGGGCACCATGATCATCTTGTCACCGGCTCGACACCATGATCTTCATCATCATGATCTCCATCATCGTGTCTTGAAGAAGTCGTCACGCCAACTATTACTTCTACTACTATAGCTAACGTTTAGCAATGAAGTAAAGTAATTACATGGCGTTATTCAGTGACACGCAGGTCATACAATAATTAAGACAACTCCTATGGCTCCTGCCGGTTGTCAAGTTCATCGACATGCAAGTCGTGATTCCCTATTACAAAAACATGATCAATCTCATACATCACATATATCATTCATCACATCTTCGTTCTTGGCCATACCACGTCACATAGCACATGCTGCAAAAACAAGTTAGACGTCCTCTAATTGTTGTTGCAAGTTTTACGTGGCTTCTATAGGATTTCTAGCAAGAATGTTTCTTACCTACGCCAAAACCACAACGTGATTTGTCAACTTCTATTTACCCTTCACAAGGACCCTTTTCATCGAATCCGATCCGACTAAAGTAGGAGAGACAGACACCCGCCAGCCAACTTATGCATCTAGTGCATGTCTGTCGGTGGAACCAGTCTCACGTAAGCGTGCGTGTAAAGTCGGTCCGGGCCGCTTCATCCCACAATGCCGCCGAATCAAGATTGACTAGTAACGGTAAGAAAGTTGAACAAACCAAACGCCCACAACTGTTTGTGTTCTACTCGTGCAAGATGCTACGCATAAAACCTAGGCTCAGATGCCACTGTTGGGGAACGTAGCATAATTCAAAAAAATTCTACGCCTTCACCAAGATCCAACTATGGAGACATCTAGCAACGAGCAAGTAAGAGTACATCTACATACCGTTATGTAGATCGCGTGCGGAAGCTTTCAACGAAGTGTGGATGAAGTAGTCGTACTCTTCACGTTCTTCGTCACCGATGATCTAGCGCCGAACGGACGGCACCTCCGCGTTCAACACACGTACGGTGCAGCAACGTCACCTCCTTCTTGATCCAGCAAGGGGGGAGGAGAAGTCGTCAGAGATCCGGCAGCACGACGGCGTGATGACGGATGCAGTGGAGATCGCAGCAGGGCTTCGCCGGGCGCCCTGCGTGGGAGTATGGAGGTGTGACGGGAGGGGGAGAGGCGCCAGGGCTTGGGTGCGGCTGCCCTCTCCCTCCCCACATATATATAGGGGCCAGGGGGTGCGCCTGGGCCCCCTGCAGATCCAATCTGCAAGTGGGCGGCGGCCAGGGGGGGTTCCTTGCCCCCCAAGGCAAGTGGAGCCCCCCTCCCCTTTAGGGTTTTAACCCTAGGCGCATGGGGAGGTGGGCCCCTTAGTGGTGCGCCAGCCCTGAGGGCTGGACACTTCCCCTTGCGGCCTAGGGGCCCCACCGGGATGGGTGGCCCCACCCGGTGGACCCCCGGGGCCCCTCCGGTGGTCCCGGGACGCTCCCGGTGACCCCCGGAGATCACCCGTTGGCCGAAACTGGACTTCCTGTATATCAATCTTTACCTCCGGACCATTCCGGAACTCCTCGTGACATCCGGGATCTCATCCGGGACTCCGAACAACTTTCGGGTTTCCACGTGCATTTATCTCTACGACCCTAGCGTTACCGAACCTTAAGTGTGTAGACCCTACGGGTTCGGGAGACACGTAGACATGACCGAGACGACTCTCCGGTCAATAACCAACAGCGGGATCTGGATACCCACGTTGGTTCCCACGTGTTCCTCGATGATCTTCATCGGATGAACCACCATGTCAAGGATTCACTCAATCCCGTATGTTATTCCCTTTGTCCATCGGTACGGTACTTGCCCGAGATTCGATCGTCGGTATTCCCGATACCTTGTTCAATCTCGTCATGGCAAGTCTCTTTACTCGATCCGTAATCCATCATCCCGTGACTAACTACTTAGTCACATTGAGCTCATTATGATGATGTCTTACCGAGTGGGCCCAGATGTACCTCTCCGTCATACGGAGTGACAACATCCCAGTCTCGGTTCGTACCAACTCAACAGACACTTTCGGAGATACCCGATGCGTACCTTTATAGCCACCCAGTTACGTTGTGACGGTTGGCACACCCAAAGTACTCCTACGGTATCCGGGAGTTGTACAACCTCATGGTCTAAGGAATAAATACTTGACACCGAAAAGCTTATGCATTACGAACTATACGATCTCGTGTTATGCTCAAGTTTGGGTCTTGTCCATCACATCATTCTCCTAATGATGTGATCCCGTTATCACTGACATCTCATGTCCATGGTCAGCAAACCGTGACCATCTGTTGATCAACGAGCTGGTAACTAGAGGCCTACCAGGGACTCATTGTGGTCTGTGTATTCACACATGTATCGCTGTTTCCGTACAATACAATTCAAGCATGAATAACAGACAATTATCATGAACAAGGAGATATAATAATAATGCTTTTATTATTGCCTCTAGGGCATATCTCCAACACCTCCCACCTCTCCACCACCACCATGTTGCCTTCCCAGCCGCGCGGGCCCGCAGAAGCCCAGATCCGGCCCGCATGGGCTCGGATCCCGCTGTCGCCCGTACGCTGCGTCTGGCCCAAGGCGCCCCGCTCTCCGCAGCCCCGAGTCGCCGCCTCGCCGAAGTCGGACCTCGCCGCTGATACGTCCAAAACGTATCTATAATTTCTGCTTGCTCCATGCCTCTTTTGGGTGATATTGCTATGTTATTTATACACTTCCATACACTTTTGATCATATTTGGACTAACCTATTAACTCAGTGCACCCCAGTGCCAGTTTCTGTTTTCGGCTGTTTTTGTATTTCAGGTTTTCACATTACGAGAACTGCCAGAAAAAATCCAGAAAAATTATATAAAAAATCAGCGTTCGAGAAGCTACCAGGCACCCGAAGCACAGCCGGAGGGGGGCCACCAGGGCCCCAGGCGCCCTGGTGGCGCCCCCCCCCCCCCCTGGGCCGCGCCGGGGGGGCGCCTGGGCCCCCCGAGCCTCGTCTGATGCCCCCCTTTGGCATATATTTAAAGCGTCTCCCGAAACCCTCGAGACGGGAACTCTTTTTCGCGATCTCATCTCTGTTCCGCCGCCGCCGCCGCTTCCAAGATCGGGAGCACCAGGAGAACTCTTCCCGACACCCTGCCGGAGGGGAGGATCACCACCGGGAGCTTCTCCACCACCATGGACGCCTCCCGGATGAGTTGTGAGTAGTCTCCCTTGGACCATGGGTCCATGACCAGTAGTTATGTGATGTTCTCCTCCCGTTCTTGTGCTTCACTAATTAGTCCTCGTGAGCTGCCCTACATGATCGAGGCACATATGTAATCCTTATGTTGTTGCTATGATGAGTTTGCTGGGATCCGATGGATTATGAGATTATGTTCAGATTGTGTTTGAGTAATATATTTGATTCACCTCTTTTATATTTATGTTCGTAAGTAATTCTTGCATGTTCTCCGTTGTTATTTATTGATTTGGCCAAGTAGTAGGTAGTGACTCCAAGAGGGAACGTTATGCTTGATTGTGGGTTCATGCCCCTCGATGACTAGTTTGAGTGACAGAAACATGAGTCTAGGGGATGTGTTGTTGCCACAAGGGGGAAACAACGGTGCTTGTGCCCGCGGGTGCAAGGATTGTTTACTTTACGCAAAGTTCTTTTAATGCAGTTGTCTGTTGCTTTGAGTTTACACTATGGGTGGGACTCGCAACTTAATACCAGCGAGAAGTTCTGGATAGATATCTCAAGGTGGATGATTAGTAGTAGATGCAGATGGATTTCGGTCTACTTACCTCGGCGTACCGCCCATGCTTTGAACCTCTACCTTTCTTGCAACTTAGTCAGCATTGGTTTGCGCACATGGTCCTGTCAATTGCCCAGCTGTAATTCGTTTACCTCACATAGCAGTTTTATCGTCTTTTGGGAGAGAGACATCACTAGTGAACATCATGAGACTCCGGTCCATATTACCATCATTGATCACATCCGCTATTTACTTTCCGCTTTTTACTTACTATTGCAATTATACCTATCACTATTATCACTTGTGTTTGATCCTTTGTAAACTACAAGGCCGGAGGGATTGACAACCTCTCTGTACTCGTTGGGAGCAAAGCTATTTGTATCTGTGTGCAGGTCCACGTTGACTGCTAATATCTGGCGCCGTTAGCAGTTGACACCTTCTTGTTGAAACTGGGAGTCTCAGGGAAATCGATCCTTCGTATTGCCAAGGGAAAACTTCTGCTACACTGCATCTCAAACCTTCCACTTGGGGTAACCAACGAGGGGTGAGAAGCCACCTAGCCGTTGCCGGGGACTCCACTCTTCAGGATAGGGGAGTTGCACGCTATCTTTTACCTTTGCTTTTAGTCTTGTTAGTTTACCTTTCAGTTTTTGCTTTAGTATCTTTTATCAAAAATCACAAAAATAGTTATCTTATTCTCTAGTTGTCATTATGTCGGGTCCTTTTGTCTTTGACGAGGCAGAAGTTCTCACCTTTAAACAAAGAGGTGGGGAAAGTCTGAAAGATGCTTCGTATAGAATTAATGATTCTCAAAAAAGAGCCACCAAGAAGCAACCTACTACTATCCTGCTTAGAAATTTTTATGTTGGAATAACTTCTTGGAATAGGTTTATTCTAGATACTGCTATCAATGGGAATTTCCTAGAAGCCCCAGTTTGGGAGTCTCTTAGTATTATTGAAAATCTTGTTGGGAATCCCCCTGTTGTTAGCATTCAAGAGGACATCACCCTAGCTCACATTATGAAAAAACTTGAAAAAATAGAGCTAGAGATGCCAAGCATTAATAAGATAAATGAGTTGGATCGTAAGATCCAAGGGAATTTGAATAGGCTTGATAGCTCCATGCATAAAATTTTCAAAACTTTGGAGACCGTCAAATTCCATGACTTGGACTCTTCTAGGATAGACAAGATTGAGGAAATCTTTGATACTCTAGGAACTACTTTCTCCTCAATCAAAACCAAAAAGGTAGAAACTCCGGCAAAGAGGGAGCCTAAGTTCGTTCACGTTCCAAAGGCTCCCCGTTCTAAAAGTAATCCATCTATTGCCAAAGGGGTTGAAACTGTAAAGACTTTGGAAGAAACACCTCTCTTTGATGAATTTATAAGTGAATCTTCCCTTGACTTTTATCCTTTTGGTCTTCTCCCTAGAAGTATCTCTATGAGGCCTTTATTTGAGAGCCCTCTTAAGACTAGTTGTATTATTGAAGAGCTTTTTGATGATCTTGATGATGGTTCAATTGATACAACTTGACCCCTATGCATTATGCCTAGCTTAAAGGCATAAAAGAAAGCGCTTTTGGGAGGCAGCCCAATTAATAAATTTTATTTTGCTTTTGTTGTGTCTTGATGTTGTTACTACTGTAGCATCATCATTGTATCTTTGCTTTTCAATTTTGTGCCAAGTATAGCCTCTGATTGCAAGAAAGTTCAAAAGTTGTGACGTGCTGTCCAGGAAACAGATTCTGTCCTTGGATAGAAAAATTCGTATAAAACCACCAAATCATCTTTTTGGTCTGAATTTTTTCGACAGCGTGCTCTATATAATTGTCTTTCGTGCGTCTGTTTTGAGTTTTTTTATTAGAGTTACAGAAGTGCCCCGGAAAAATCATTTACTACCTGCTGTTCTGTTTTTCACAGATTCTGCCCTGTTTTGCCTTTCCTTCATTTTGCAAACCTAGAGCTTGCTTTTTCTTTGCAAAAACCTTTTGGCAATCTTGAGAAACAGTAGAACTTCAAGAATATCTTTATTTCCAGCAAGGAACAATTATTTTATTATGGGTACTAACCTCGCTAATCAGATTATGATGAGTTATGTATGAAGGGAGTTTTCAAGTGTGCGAGGGAAGATGATAAAAAGATTCAGGAGTGTCAAACGCTCAAGCTTGGGGATGCCCCGTGCACCCCCAAGAAATATTCAAGGAGACTCAAGCGTCTAAGCTTGGGGATGCCCCCGTGCATCCCCTTCTCCATCAACATTATCAGTTCGTCTTTCGTTCCACTATATTTTAATCACTTCATGTGTTATGTGCTATGCTTGGAGCGTCTTGCTTTTAGTTTCCTTTTAAATTTTCTTTAGCTTTTCATAACGAGTCGGAACTCAGCTTTCTTTATGTGGGAGAGAAACACGCTCCACTTCTACATTGAACATAACATAGAATTTTCATGTCTATCTCTGCTGTGTGCGTTCTTTGTCTTTCAATAGCTCCTATCATGCTTAGCTCTTAGTTTTCATGCTTATCTTTTTAAAGAGCTTTCGTTTAGTTGGTTGCTTGAACTCTCTTTAGTTATCATGTTTATCTTATTAAGAGAGTTTGCTTCCGTTGCATTGGTTGATATGTCTATGATAAAGATGCTACGTGCATAATGGCGCTTAGTAGTTCAGGTTTTCTTATGGTTAGTCCCAAATAGCTGGGGGGTTCCCAATGTGTTATTGGAGTACCAGCATGATTTGTTTGCCTATGATGTGGTATGGTTTAGTAATATCTTCCTTCAAAGAATTTATTTTGATTGACTTGGCGTATGCTCACGCATATTTAAGAATGTAAAGAAAGTCTGTCAAGCCTTGATGATCTTTTGTTTCTGAGTAGCGATATAACTTCCATGCCTGATTCAATGTTGCTTTGTCGCTCTGCATGATTATGACCGTCATTGCTCTCTTAGTTGGTCGCTCCCAGTCTTTTGCTAACCTCCACCTATACTAAGCGGACTGACTGCTTGTGCATCCACATCCTTTTAAACCAGTTATGCCATATGAGTCCACCATACCTTCATACATGGTATTTACCTGCCATTCCTAACAGAGACTTGCATGTACCATCTCGAAATTATTCAAAGAAAAAAGCATTCCTATTTTGTGCCTCTGTTGTAAGTTCATGAGGAAGTAGTAGTTAATTCATGATCTTTTTAAGTTGGACAAGCTTCACCCCGGGATTGCATGTATAATGTGCAAACCCATAATACGAGAAGGAACTGGCATTGAGTGCGCCCGGCTCAAAATTAATATAACAAACAAACCCTCCTTCACGCTTTGTTCATGAGAAATCAGAAAACTTTGGCAGTGATAAACAAAGGAGATTAAGAGGATGTGATCGTCCTCATTCGGGAGCCGTTCCTCGAAACTTGTCCATCTCAAGAAGTGATTGAGTTGTCTGCTAGCATTCGTTGACGAAACATGCATGATCAAAAAAAAATTGTTACCTATGTTTTTAAAACCAAGAGCTCTGGTACATGTTTTGTCTTTGTTTCCGACTACGGGTTTTCAACCTTGCCAACAAAAGCCACGGTTCGAGAGTCTCCACCTTCTTTTAAAGCACCAACTACTGAGAGCATGATTGTCATTCTGAGTGTGATGTGCATTGTCCCAAAGTAGCATAGTATTTTGCATGATTGTGATATCGTTTATTCTGAAATCATTGTATCTAGTCATCACTTAAACCTTGGAGGTGCCCCTGCATTTATGTTTTGCTTCACTAAAAGGGGGCAAGCGAGATATCACTTTATCATATTTGCACACCATGTTCATTACAAATCTATTTGATGTTTCAGTATCATATTGTAAAACTTTCAGTTCTTTGTGATTTTCTCATGAGGCAACTTAATTACTATAGATTCATTGTCTCAGTAAGCTTTTGTCATACGACTATGAAAAAGTCCTATATGGTTAATAGCATGTCACCACAGAAATTATTCTTGTTATCATTTACCTACTCGAGGACGAGCAGGAATTAAGCTTGGGGATGTTGATACGTCCAAAACGTATCTATAATTTCTGCTTGCTCCATGCCTCTTTTGGGTGATATTGCTATGTTATTTATACACTTCCATACACTTTTGATCATATTTGGACTAACCTATTAACTCAGTGCACCCCAGTGCCAGTTTCTGTTTTCGGCTGTTTTTGTATTTCAGGTTTTCACATTACGAGAACTGCCAGAAAAAAACCAGAAAAATTATATAAAAAATCAGCGTTCCAGAAGCTACCAGGCACCCGAAGCACAGCCGGAGGGGGGCCACCAGGGCCCCAGGCGCCCTGGTGGCGCCCCCCCCCCCTGGGCCGTGCCGGGGGGCGCCTGGGCCCCCCTTTGGCATATATTTAAAGCGTCTCCCGAAACCCTCGAGACGGGAACTCTTTTTCGCGATCTCATCTCTGTTCCGCCGCCGCCGCCGCTTCCAAGATCGGGAGCACCAAGAGAACTCTTCCCGGCACCCTGCCGGAGGGGAGGATCACCACCGGGAGCTTCTCCACCACCATGGACGCCTCCCGGATGAGTTGTGAGTAGTCTCCCTTGGACCATGGGTCCATGACCAGTAGCTATGTGATGTTCTCCTCCCGTTCTTGTGCTTCACTACTTAGTCCTCGTGAGCTGCCCTACATGATCGAGGCACATATGTAATCCTTATGTTGTTGCTATGATGAGTTTGCTGGGATCCGATGGATTATGAGATTATGTTCAGATTGTGTTTGAGTAATATATTTGATTCACCTCTTTTATATTTATGTTCGTAAGTAATTCTTGCATGTTCTCCGTTGTTATTTATTGCTTTCGCCAAGTAGTAGGTAGTGACTCCAAGAGGGAACGTTATGCTTGATTGTGGGTTCATGCCCCTCGATGACTAGTTTGAGTGACAGAAACATGAGTCTAGGGGATGTGCTGTTGCCACAAGGGGGAAAACAACGGTGCTTGTGCCCGCGGGTGCAAGGATTGTTTACTTTACGCAAAGTTCTTTTAATGCAGTTGTCTGTTGCTTTGAGTTTACACTATGGGTGGGACTCGCAACTTAATATCAGCGAGATGTTCTGGATAGATATATCAAGGTGGATGATTAGTAGTAGATGCAGATAGATTTCGGTCTACTTACCTCGGCGTACCGCCCATGCTTTGAACCTCTACCTTTCTTGCAACTTAGTCAGCATTGGTTTGCGCACATGGTCATGTCAATTGCCCAGCTGTAATTCGTTTACCTCACATAGCAGTTTTATCGTCTTTTGGGAGAGAGACATCACTAGTGAACATCATGAGACTCCGGTCCATATTACCATCATTGATCACATCCGCTATTTACTTTCCGCTTTTTACTTACTATTGCAATTATACCTATCACTATTATCACTTGCGTTTGATCCTTTGTAAACTACAAGGCCGGAGGGATTGACAACCTCTCTGTACTCGTTGGGAGCAAAGTTATTTGTATCTGTGTGCAGGTCCACGTTGACTGCTAATATCTGGCGCCGTTAGCAGTTGACACCTTCTTGTTGAAACTGGGAGTCTCAGGGAAATCGATCCTTGGTATTGCCAAGGGAAAACTTCTGCTACACTGCATCTCAAACCTTCCACTTGGGGTAACCAACGAGGGGTGAGAAGCCACCTAGCAGCCGCCGCATCACTGTTCGCCGCCGGCCTCGTGTCACCTCGTCGTCCCGCCGTCGTCCTCGCACCCCACCACCGCCGCAAAGCTCCTTCGTGCCCCTCACTCCGGCGAACCCCGCAGCCGGCAACCTTGTCTTCGCCGCCAGGAGCCGAAGCCCTGCCGCCTCCGGAGACTTCCGCAACCGCCGTCGGGACATCCACGTCCCGGGAGCCCGTCGTCCACCGAACCAAACGCGTTGCAGCCGCCTGGATCCGCCCGGCCCGGGATCTCCCCATCCAACTTCTCCCGAGGTGGTTTTTTTCACTAAGTCCCTAGTTTTTCATGTCATGTTGCATTTTTGTGAGTGGTGTAACATTCTCCTCGATGAACCGTTTGAGTGAATAATATGTCAAAATGTTTGTCTCGAAGTGATCTACATGTTAGTTGCATTTGCATGCATGTTACTGTTCATCATGATGCCTTAATCTTCGTTGCAAAACTGCTATGTGATGTTAGTGTCAAGTCCTTCTTGTCCATCAATAATATGTTAGCATGTTTGTGAGGTTGTATCTTTGTGCATGTTGGTCCAAATGGAGTGTATAATATGTCAAAATGTTCATTGTGAAGTGATCTACATGATGGTGGCTGTTGCATTCATATTAGGTGCCATATTGCCATGTTTATCTCGGTTGCAAAAGTGCATGTGGATGTTAAGTGCTGAAACATGTTATAAGATGCTCATTTGTCTTTTACATATCTTTATGTGTGATTTTTTTAGCTACATGTCAATATGTTTTCGAAGCACAATCATGCCATATTTGTTGTGGTGTAATTAGTTTTCCATGTTATGCCTTTTGGTGAGTGAAATAAGCTTGCAAAGTGACCTACTCGCTGTTGCTGATTTCTATGACTTGTTGAAAACTGCTAAGTCTGAAACTGTTATAACCTGATGCCATGTTTGCTTGATGCCCCACTCAAATACATGAATGTTTTGGGATGTCTAATGACCATGTCTTGAAGTCCATGTTATGCTCTATCCATCCATGTCCTTGTTTGCAATTATAGGTTGATGTAGCTTGTTTATTTCTTGCTCTCAAATTGCTATAAAATGTTTCTGTCAGCCTGTTATCAGCAAGTTCAGTTTTTCCATGTGAATAGATAGTGTTTTATGTATCCTATGACCATGTTCTAGGCATGAGTAGCTTCATAAACATGTCTTCTTACTGTTGGTTATCTTCACATGTCATGATATGCTCTGAGATATGAGTTGCATAAGGTTGCAAACATGCCTACTTGTCGTTGTTGCTGCCATGTTCAGTTTATTTCACCAAGTCTGAGAAATTTGTTATCTTTTGCAATCTTGCCATGATGTTTTGAGCATGTTCTAGTGGTGTTTGGTAGTAGCTCTGTGATCATGCTTGTAGTGGTTGACATGTACATGCTTGCCAGGCCCTTTGTTGCCATGAAGTGTTATTGTATCATGGTGTTTTGATGTCAACTATATGCATACTTGCTGTTTTTGGGACAGCTTGTCCTTTATCTTGTTTCATGTGTATGTGTTGAACCATTGCTCCGTTTTGAGTGTGTCCTATATGAAACTTGAATGTTTTTGCATGTAGATGCATAATAACATGTTGAATACCTGTTTGGAGTGTGTTTGCTTGATGTTTGGATGTGTTTTGCATCAAGGACATGCTTGACTTGTTTTGCTCATATCTTCTAGGCCGTAGCTCTGAATTAAATGAACTTTATATGTAACTTGACTAGAATATTATGTAGATCATCATGGTGCATCTTAACTTGCTGTTTAACAACTTGAACTTAAGGTTTGTACAGATCTGGACCAATTTCGATATTTGCATATGAGGACTTACCGGAAAGGTTATAGGCTATTTCCGGCCTCATTTAAACTTGTTTGGTTGTGTTGTTCTTGTATGCATCATCCCTTGCCATTATTTGCGTCATGTAACCTTGCCATGCATCTGATACGTCCAAAACGTATCTATAATTTCTGCTTGCTCCATGCCACTTTTGGGTGATATTGCTATGATATTCATACACTTCCATACACTTTTGATCATATTTGGACTAACCTACTAATCCAGTGCACCCCGGTGCCAGTTTCTGTTTTCGGCTGATTTTGTATTTCAGGTTTTCACGTTACGAGAACTGCCAGGAAAAATCCAGAAAAATTATATAAAAAATCAGCGTTCCGGAACCGACCTTGCGCCCGAAGTACAGCCGGGGGGGGCCACCAGGGCTCGGGGCGCCCTGTGGGCGCCCCCCCCCCCCCCCCGGGCCGCGCCGGGGGGGCGCCTGGGCCCCTCGAAGCCCGTCCGGTGCCCTCCTTTGGCATATATTTAGAGCGTCCCTCGAAACCCTCGGAGGGGAACTCTTTTTCGCGATCTCATCTCTATTCCGCCGCCGCCGCCGCTTCCAAGATCGGGAGCACCAGGAGAACTCTTCCCGGCACCCTGCCGGAGGGGAGGATCACCACCGGGAGCTTCTCCACCACCATGGACGCCTCCCGGATGACTTGTGAGTAGTCTCCCTTGGACCATGAGTCCATGACCAGTAGCTATGTGATGTTCTCCTCCCGTTCTTGTGCTTCACTAATTAGTCCTCGTGAGCTGCCCTACATGATCGAGGCACATATGTAATCCTTATGATGTTGCTATGATGAGTTTGCTGGGATCCGATGGATTATGAGATTATGTTCAGATTGTTCTTGATTAATATATTTGATCTACCTCTTTTATATTTATGTTCATAAGTAATTCTTGCATGTTCTCCGTTGTTATTTATTGCTTTGGCCAAGTGATACGTAGTGACTCCAAGAGGGAACGTTATGCTCGATTGTGGGTTCATGCCCCTCGATGACTAGCTTGAGTGACAGAAACATGAGTCTAGGGGATGTGCTGTTGCCACAAGGGGGAAAACAACGGTGCTTGTGCCCGCGGGTGCAAGGATTGTTTACTTTACGCAAAGTTCTTTTAATGCAGTTGTCTGTTGCTTTGAGTTTACACTATGGGTGGGGCTCGCAACTTAATACCAGCGAGATGTTCTGGATAGATATCTCAAGGTGGATGATTAGTAGTAGATATTGATGGAATTCGGTCTACTTACTTTGGCGTACCGCCCATGCTTTGAACCTCAACCTTTCTTGCAATGTAGTCAGCATTGGTTTGCGTTCGTGGTCCTGTCAATTGCCCAGCTGTAATTCATTTACCTCACATAGCTGTTTTATCGTCTTTTGGGAGAGAGACATCACTAGTGAACATCATGAGACTCCGGTCCATATTACCATCATTGATCACATCCGCTATTTACTTTTCGCTTTTACTTACTATTGCAAACACTATCTATCACTACTATCATTTTGCGTTTAATCCCTTGTGAACTACAAGGCCGGAGGGATTGACAACCTCTCTGTACTCGTTGGGAGCAAAGTTATTTGTATCTGTGTGCAGGTCCACGTTGATTGCTAATTTGCGCCGTTAGCAGTTGACACCTACTTGTTGAACCTAGGAGTCTCTGGGGATTCGATCCTTGGCATCTTTGCTAAGGGAAAACACTTCCACAACACTGCATCTTTCACCTTCCACTTGGGGTAACCAACGAGGGGTTAGAGGCCCATCAAGGAGTATTTTCTGGCGCCGTTGTCGGGGACTCCACTCTTCAGGATAGGGGAGTTGCATGCTATCTTTTACCTTTTGCTTTTTAGTCTTGTTAGTTTACCTTTCAGTTTTTGCTTTAGTACCTTTTTATCGAAAATCACAAAAATAGTTATCTTGCTTGCTTGCTACTATGGGTTCCACCGAGAACACCAAGTTGTGTGACTTCACTAGTCACAACAACGATGACTTTATCAGCACACCTATCACTACACCTGCCACTTCAGCACCTTCATATGAAATTAAACCTGCTTTACTGAACTTAGTCATGAAAGATCAATTCTCCGGTGCTGGAGATGATGCTGCTTTACACTTAAACAACTTTGTTGAACTTTGTGATATGCAAAAGTACCAAGAAATAGATGGTAATATTGTTAAGCTTAAGCTTTTTCCTTTCTCCTTGAGAGGAGGAGCTAAAATTTGGTTTCAGTCTTTGCCTAGAAATAGCATAGATTCATGGGACAAGTGCAAAGATGCTTTTATCGGAAAATACTATGCACCTGCTAAAATTATCCAACTTAGAAGTAACATAATGAATTTTAAACAATTGGATAATGAACACGTTGCCCAAGCTTGGGAACGTATGAAATCTCTTATCAAGAACTGCCATACTCATGGTTTGACTACTTGGATGGTTATCCAAACTTTTTATGCAGGCTTGAACTTTACCTCGCGGAACTTGTTAGATTCGGCCGCAGGAGGAACTGTTATGTCAACTACACTTGGTGCTGCCACAAAGCTTCTCAATGAGATGATGACCAACTATTCCCAATGGCACACCGAACGCGCTCCAACAGGTAGGAAGGTAAACTCTGTCGAGGAGATTTCCTCCCTTAATGAAAAAGTTGACTTGATCATGTCTCTACTTTCGAAGCAATCTCCTGTTGATCCTCGTGATGTTCCTTTAAATTCTTTGATTGCTCAAGAACAAGTAGATGTGAACTTTATCTCTAGAAACAATTTTAACAACAATGCTTATAGGAGTAACTTTGGTAACAATCTTAGACCGTTCCCCTCTAATTCTTATGGGAACAACAATGCTTATCCTATCACCAAGAAATCCACTACTGAACTAGAGACTATGCTTAAAGATTTCATCACTACCCAAAAAGCCTTTAATAAGAGTGTAGAAGAAAAACTACATAAACTAGATGATCTTTCTTTTAAGGTAGACCATTTAGCCAATGAGGTAAAATTGCTAAAAATTGAAACTTCTCCTCTTGAGGAGAGGAAGGTCACTCCTATTAATGCTACTCAAGTGCAAATTAATGAAAATATTAGGATGATGGCTAAACTTAAAGAGAGATGGGCTAGAGAAAGGCAGGAAGAGGATAGAATTAAGAGCCTTCCTACGCACCACACTGTTGCTACTATCCAAGTTATTGAGGATGTTCAAACTCTTAGCACCCAATGTACTCCTGGTCCCAATGGACCTATTAATGGTGATGCTATGACTATAGAAACTACCAAACATGTGAACCTAAAGGATACTACTACCACTTTACTTGATGCTCGTGACCTTGATTTTGATAATTGCACTCTTACCGAAGTTATTGATTTCCTTCACAAGATGTCTAGAGACCCCCGCACTAGCACGCTTAACCTTGCCTTCACAGAGCATATCACTAATGCTCTTATCAAAGCTAGGGAGGAGAAACTTAGAGTAGAAGCCTCCATACCTAGAAAGCTAGAAGATGGTTGGGATCCTATGATAAAAATTAAATTGAATGACTTCTCTTGCTATGCATTATGTGATGTTGGAGCTAGTACCTCTGTTATGGCCAAAAGAATATATGATATGCTTAAATTGAAACCTTTTGATTCTTGTTCTTTTGGTGTTCGTCTCGTTGATTCTTCCATAAAGAAACCTTTGGGGAGGATCGACGATGTTCTTATTGTTGTTAATGATAATTATGTTCCTGTTGATTTCACTATTATGGATATTGAATGTGATCCTTCATGTCCAATTATTTTGGGACGTCCCTTTTTACGCACCATTGGTGCTATCATTGACATGAAAGAGGGTAATATAAAATTTCAGTTTCCTCTCAAGAAAGGGATGGAACACTTCCCTCGAAAGAAGTTCAAGTTACCTTTTGAGTCCGTTGTACGGGCTAGCTATTCTTTTACTCTTGATAAAACTTGATCTCTATGCATTATGCCTAGCTTAAAGGCATAAAAGAAAGCGCTTTTGGGAGGCAGCCCATATGATAATTTTTTTGCTTTTGTTGTGTCTTGATGTTGTTTACTACTGTAGAATCATCATTGTATCTTTACTTTTCATATTTATGCCAAGTATAGCCTCTGATTGCTAGAAAGTTCAAAAGTTGTGAGGTGCTGTCCAGGAAACAGATTATGTCCTTGGATAGAAAAATTCGTATAAAATCACCAGATCATCTTTTTGGTCTGAATTGTTTCGACAGCGTTCTCTATATAATTGTCTTTCGTGCGTCTATTCTGAGTTTTTTGATTTGAGTTGCAGAAGTATCCCGAACAAATCGATTACTACCTGATGTTCTGTTTTTCACAGATTATGTCCTGTTTTGCCTTTCCTTCAGTTTGCAAACCAAGAGCTTGCTTTTTCTTTGCAAAAACCTTTTGGCAATCTTGAGAAACAGTAGAACTTCAAGAATATATTTATTTCCAGCAAGGAACAATTATTTTATTAAGGGTACTAACCTCGCTAATCAGATTATGATGAGTTATGTATGAAGGGAGTTTTCAAGTGTGCGAGGGAAGATGATAAAAAGATTCAGGAGTGTCAAGCGCTCAAGCTTGGGGATGCCCCCGTGCACCCCCAAGAAATATTCAAGGAGACTCAAGCGTCTAAGCTTGGGGATGCCCCCGTGCATCCCCTTCTCCATCAACATTATCAGTTCGTCTTTCGTTCCGCTATATTTTTATCACTTCATGTGTTATGTGCTATGCTTGGAGCGTCTTGCTTTTAGTTTTCTTTTTAGTTTTTCATAACGAGTCGGAACTCAGCATTCCTTTATGTGGGAGAGAAACACGCTCCACTTCTACCTAGAACATAACATAGAATTTTCATGTCTATCTTTGCTGTGTGTGTTCTTTGTCTTTTAAATAGCTACTATCATGCTTTGCTCTTAGTATTCATGCTTATCTTTTCAAGGAGCTTTTGTTTAGTTGGTTGCTTGAACTCTCTTTAATTACCATGCTCACCTTATTAAGAGAGTTTGCTTCCGTTGCATTGGTTAATATGTCTATGATAAAGATGCTACGTGCATGATGGCGCTTAGTAGTTCAGGTTTTCTTATGGTTAGTCTCAAATAGCTGGGGGATTCCCAATGTGTTATTGGAGTACCAACATGATTTGTTTGCCTATGATGTGGTATGGTTTAGTAATATCTTCCTTCGAGAATTTATTTTGATTGACTTGGCGTATGCTCACGCATATTTAAGACTGTAAAGAAAGTCTGTCAAGCCTTGATGATCTTTTATTTCTGAGTAGCGATATAACTACCATGCCTGATTCAATGTTGCTTTGTCGCTCTGCATGATTATGACCGTCATTGCTCTCTTAGTTGGTCGCTCCCAGTCTTTTGCTGACCTCCACCTGTACTAAGCGGAATGACTGCTTGTGCATCCACATCCTTTTAAACCAGTTATGCCATATGAGTCCACCATATCTACCTATATGTGGTATTTCACCGCCACTCCAAGTAATTTACATGTGCTACCTTTAAAACCTTCAATTTTTGCAATACATAGCTCATGGGAAAGTAGCTTAAAAACTATTGTGGTAAAGAATATGTTGCTTATGTATCTTATTTCTTATAAGTTGCTTGCTGAGCGGTAACCATGTTTCTGGGGACGCTATCAACTGTCACACTTTTGTTGAATATCATGTGAGTTGCTATGCATGTTCGTCTTGTCTGAAGTAAGGGTGATTTGCCGTGGGTTGAATGAATATGCATATTGTTAGAGAAGAACATTGGGCCGCCAACCAAAGCCATGTATCATGGTGGAAGTTTTAGCTTGGACTTAATCCTCAATCTCTTATGAGAATATGCTTATGCATTAAAGAGGAGTCCATCATCTATTTTCTATGTTGTCCCGGTATGGATGTCCTCAAGTTGAGATCTATCAAAAATGAGAAATCAAATGTGATTTATCTCCTTGGACCTTTGTACAGGTGGCATAGAGGTACCCCTTTGTGAGACTTGGTTGAAACATATGTAATGCAATGATAACCCATGGAAATCCGAGCTAATTAGGACAAGGTGCGAGCACTATTGGTATTCGATGCATGAGGCTTGCAACTTATAGGATGTGTTATGCATGACACATATGAAGTACTACTACCGTTGACAAAATTGCTTCTATGTTTTCAAAATAAAAAGCTCTAGCACATAACCATTCTTTTACTTTTATGTTGAGTCTCCACCTTCTTTTAAAAGCACCAACTACTGAGAGCATGATTGTCATTCTGAGTGTAATGTGCATTGTCCCAAAGTAGCATTGTCTTTTGCATGATTGTGATATCGATTATTTTGAAATCATTCTATCTAGTCATCACTTAAACCTTGAAGGTGCCCCTGCATTTATGTTTTGCATCACTAAAGGGGGCAAGCTAGATATCACTTTATCATATTTGCACATCATGATCATTGCAAATGTTTTTGATGTTTCAGTTTCATATTGTAAAACTTTCAGCCATTTGTGATTTTCTCATGAGGCAACTTAATTACTATAGAATCATTGTCTCAGTAAGCTTTTGTCATATGACTATAAAAAGTCCTATATGGTTAATAGCATGTCACCACAGAAATTATTCTTGTTATCATTTACCTACTCGAGGACGACCAGGAATTAAGCTTGGGGATGTTGATACGTCCAAAACGTATCTATAATTTCTGCTTGCTCCATGCCACTTTTGGGTGATATTGCTATGATATTCATACACTTCCATACACTTTTGATCATATTTGGACTAACCTACTAATCCAGTGCACCCCGGTGCCAGTTTCTGTTTTCGGCTGATTTTGTATTTCAGGTTTTCATATTACGAGAACTGCCAGGAAAAATCCAGAAAAATTATATAAAAAATCAGCGTTCCTTAACCGACCTTGCGCCCGAAGTACAGCCGGGGGGGGCCACCAGGGCTCGGGGCGCCCTGTGGGCGCGCCCCCCCTGGGTCGCGCCGGGGGGGGCGCCTGGGCCCCCCGAAGCCCGTCCGGTGCCCCCCTTTGGCATATATTTAGAGCGTCCCTCAAAACCCTCGGAGGGGAACTCTTTTTCGTGATCTCATCTCTGTTCCGCCGCCGCCGCCGCTTCCAAGATCGGGAGCACCAGGAGAACTCTTCCCGGCACCCTGCCGGAGGGGAGGATCACCACCGGGAGCTTCTCCACCACCATGGACGCCTCCCGGATGACTTGTGAGTAGTCTCCCTTGGACCATGAGTCCATGACCAGTAGCTATGTGATGTTCTCCTCCCGTTCTTGTGCTTCACTAATTAGTCCTCGTGAGCTGCCCTACATGATCGAGGCACATATGTAATCCTTATGCTGTTGCTATGATGAGTTTGCTGGGATCCGATGGATTATGAGATTATGTTCAGATTGTTCTTGAGTAATATATTTGATCTACCTCTTTTATATTTATGTTCATAAGTGATTCTTGAATGTTCTCCGTTGTTATTTATTGCTTTGGCCAAGTGATACGTAGTGACTCCAAGAGGGAACATTATGCTCGATTGTGGGTTCATGCCCCTCGATGACTAGCTTGAGTGACAGAAACATGAGTCTAGGGGATGTGCTGTTGCCACAAGGGGGAAAACAATGGTGCTTGTGCCCGCGGGTGCAAGGATTGTTTACTTTACGCAAAGTTCTTAATGCAGTTGTCTGTTGCTTTGAGTTTACACTATGGGTGGGGCTCGCAACTTAATACCAGCGAGATGTTCTGGATAGATATCTCAAGGTGGATGATTAGTAGTAGATATTGATGGATTTCGGTCTACTTACTTTGGCGTACCGCCCATGCTTTGAACCTCAACCTTTCTTCCAATGTAGTCAGCATTGGTTTGCATTCGTGGTCCTGTCAATTGCCCAGCTGTAATTCGTTTACCTCACATAGTTGTTTTATCATCTTTTGGGTGAGAGACATCACTAGTGAACATCATGAGACTCCGGTCCATATTACCATCATTGATCACATCCGCTATTTACTTTTCGCTTTTACTTACTATTGCAAACACTATCTATCACTACTATCATTTTGCGTTTAATCCTTTGTGAACTACAAGGCCGGAGGGATTGACAACCTCTCTGTACTTGTTGGGAGCAAAGTTATTTGTATCTGTGTGCAGGTCCACGTTGATTGCTAATTTGCGCCGTTAGCAGTTGACACCTACTTGTTGAACCTAGGAGTCTCTGGGGATTCGATCCTTGGCATCTTTGCTAAGGGAAAACACTTCCACAACACTGCATCTTTGACCTTCCACTTGGGGTAACCAATGAGGGGTTAGAGGCCCATCAGCATCATACTTGGTTGAGCATCCTGTCTTGTTATGCGTTGTGTGTTGACCATGTTGTTTGCTTGTTCTCGTTAGTTCATGTTTCGTTGCGATCGCGAGGATACGTTCAACTACACTCGGTTCGTCTTCGTGGCTCCTTCTTCATCTTCTTGACGGACTCGTTCTTCTTCCTTGTGGGATCTCAGGCAAGATGACCGTCACCTTGGATCTCATTACTACCATTGCCATGCTAGTTGTCTCGATGCTATCACTATATGTCACGCTACCTATCTATTTGTTGTCAGCCTCTCATTGTTGCCATGAAATACCCTCTAACCTTTGACACCATCCCAGCAAACCATTGTGTGGCTATGTTACCGCTTGCTCAGCCCCTCTTATAGCGTTGCTAGTTGCAGGTGAAGATGAAGATTGCTCCATGTAGGATCTTGGATTGTTGGAATATCACAATATATCTTATATTAAATTAATGCACCTATATACTTGGCAATGGGTGGAAGGCTTGGCCTTTTGCTCGGTGTTTTGTTCCACTCATGCCGCCTTAAGAACCGATTAACCCGTGTTATGTTCCTTGATTTTGCGTTCCTTACACGGTTGGGTATATGGGGACCCCTTGCTTCTTCGCTTAAAGTAAAGCTTTCCCGAGGATATCCAACTTCGGTTTTACCATTTTCCTAACAACTAAAACTTGCCGAGGGAGTTATAAACCTGAGGATTATTAATTCAACCCCCTGGGCAGTGCTCGTTTTGAGTGTTGGTCCACCTACCTAGCAGTCGGCGGTGCCACCTCGGGGGAACTCGAGGTATTTTCGGCTATTGTCCACTTTGCATAGACGGATGAGTCCGTAGATGGAGAGCGCGCGGCTCTGGACACGGGTATCGACTTACCGGGAGATCTCCTTGGGATAGTTTTCCTTTCTTCGAAGAACTTGTGCACCGGGATTCCGAGGACGCTCGGGCCTTCCCTAAGATATGGGGTATTTTTACCTCTGCAGATCGTGAGAGCTTGTTATGGGCTAAGTTGGGACACCCCTGCAGGATTATGATCTTCCGAAAGCCGTGCCCACGGTTATGTGGCAGATGAGAATTTGTTAATATCCGGTTGTAGAGAACTTGACACATGATCCGAAATAAAATACACCAACCGCTTGAGTAACCGTGACCGTCTCTTTTCATGTTGAGAAGAGAACACGGTGGGGTTATGCTTGACTTGTAAGTAGATAGGATCACTTAGTGATCGTTACTAGTTTGCGACCGTTTGCGTAGATGCTCATCTTATTCTTGTACTCGTAAGTTAGTCACTATACATATGCTTAGCCGCTGCTGCAACCTCACCACTTAACCTCTCATACCCATTAAGCTTTGATAGTCTTCATACCCATGGTTATGGGATTGCTGAGTCCTCGTGGCTCACAGATACTACGACAACAGATGCAGGTGCAGGTTTTCGATCACTTGAATAGAGCGCGATGTTTACTTGTGTTGGAGTTCATTCTTCTTCTTCCTCATCAGTCTTGGGATAGGTTCCTGGTCGGCAGCCTGGGATAGCAGATGGATGTCGTTGTGCCTTTCATGTTTTCATCCGTAGTCGGATGTCTTGTATATGATGTGTTGTATTCTTGTGGAGTTGTATGAATTGTATGTATCCCCCATGTAATTATGTAATGGTACGATGTAATGATATTCATCTTGCTAAGCGCCCGAAATGCGGTTGTGCTCCAATCACGAGTGTATCATGTGATCGGGATATAATCGCATCTTGGGTGTGACATATGTTCTTACCAGGTAAAATGAGAGGCTGACAAAGTTGAGTAATAGTGTTGCTCATGTCAAATAGGGAAAATATCTTTAATATCTACTCTGGTTTGATTGTTCGCCTTTGCACACTAAAAACAATTGCATATTTCGTTCAACTAGGAGGTTTGCCAGAAGATGCACAAAATTGGTTAATGATGCAAGCCATTACCTGAGCTTCCTGAACATTAGTTGTACTGCAGATCAACATATCATCAACAGAGAAGAGACAATGAACTAGAGGGCAATTTCGTCAAAGAGAAATTCATTGAAGGTTTTACATAGCCATGACACCACTAAGGACAAGAAAAGCTCATTTATAACAAATAAACAAATAAGGAGAAAGTGGGCAAGCTTTTAAGTTTTCTGAAACACCAAAAGAGTGACCATTAATGACAACACAAAAACACGTGTAGAGATGCGTGCATAAATAACATTGATGAAAAGACCATGCAACCCTTTACGTGCAGTGCCAAAATAATGAAATACCACTCTAAATAATCAAAAGCGTTAGCGATATTGATTTTTAACATAAAGGCGTCATGATTCCAAGATTCCTAAGCAATGATATGTTATCACTAATTCTTCTACCTTAGCAAAAGCTTGTTGAGCAGAGTTACTATAACCTAGAAGATGAGAGTGGATTTTTTTTTCTTGGGCTCAATGGAGCCCGAAGTTTTCAAACATTCAAAAATCAACCTTTTAAGTTTTAAAAAATCTACAAATAAATACACGAGTACTTATAGATATATACTAGGTGTGTGTGTGTAATTTCATCACGAAATATATTTTTATGTGACATGTACAAAAAAGGTGATTTTATATTTGATAGTACATATGAGAGAAATATGTGACTTTATCATTTTTGAGTAGCTCGCATATAAACATTTCTCATGGAATTTCACAGACAATTAGTATACATCCATATGTTTATGTGTATTTTTTCATAAATTTTGAAACTTAAAAATTTTAAAATTTGATTTTCTTGAATAAAGGGATCCATGGAGCTCGATCTCCATTAGGCATCTCCGTAGGAATATGAGATTTTAAACCTACCAACAAAAGTCTTAGCTATGATCCCATATTGCACGATCATCCAGTTAGGACCAAATGTTGGGTATGGTTGGTTTGAGCCCATGAGCTAGCCCCACCAAAATTTAGGTGCGACTAAAGTAGATGTTGTCAAAATTTTAGTAAGTTGTTATTGTTTAGGTTATAACCATTGTATCCTAGATTCCTAATACTGAAAGGGAAACTAAAAGTTTGAATTCCACAGGATATTTCTTCAACAGTAGTACTTAATATTTGGGCCACAACTTGATTTTGATATTATTATGCACTAATATACCTTCATGTTCCACCATGCCATCATCGTATGTAATAGTTTCTTGTTTCTATTTCTCATAATACTGAGTTAAGGTATCATGTGTAGTACCTTAACAAATATTTATCTGAAATGCTCTAAACTTTTTCTACATGAAAAGTACTACACCATACTGTTCGTGTCAAAGTTAGACATTTTATGAAACCATTTGCCATTATTTAGACGTAATGAATTTCTTGATCCTGTAAAAAGTTATTTTCTAGCTATTTATTGGAGATAATTCAAACTTGAACTGCAAGTATCTAAGAAAAGCATCTAAATGAAAAAAAAAACTCATATTTAAGTAAATCTTTAACTTTTTAGCTCCTATTGAGAACATTAACAAATTTTCAAATGTTTGCTTGGTAAAATTCAAACCTTTACATGCTTCTTATTGTTTTTAAATAAAATATAAATGTGGTCTGAAAATTTGAAACTTTGCATGATCAGGTTATAACCTCATAAGATCATGTTTAATGGCAATCATTTTCACAAAACCTGGATTGTACATTGCTTTTTTGTTACTCATGCATTTCCCATGTAGACTCATAACATTCAAAGGCAAACTATGAAGTTTTGACTCCATGGATCATTTTATTTATCATGTACACCTAAGATTTATTTTATACTATTGCACACTCATACACTGCCATGTTCTATCTTGTTATTGAATAATTTGTATTCCCTCCTTTTTGGAAAACCATTTGAAGGTACAATATGCACATTCCAAAACTATTTATATAAAGTGCTCCAAACTCTTTCTACATGGGACATAATACATTACAGTGTTCATGTCAGATTTATGCATTTTTCTGAATTTATTTGCTATTATTAACAAAGTAAATGAATTTCTAGCTATTTAAGGGATATAACAGAAATTTGAACTACAAGTACGTACACTAAGACCTTGGAATGAAAAACGAAACCATGGTTAAGTACATATAATATGTAAAAAATCCATATTCTTTTCATTTTCATATGAATTGGATATTATTTTTACAAGACTGTGCCAGTTTATTAAAATATTCCAAATCATGAACCATTTTCACCTTTATTTACAGTTTCATCACAAAAAGCATCGCTCAACTGGGGCTACTCGACCCACTTTTATTTTATGGCAAATTTTTTGGAACCGTCGTGATCCTCATTAGCCACGCCCGGCTAGCAGCCGTGCGGGCGGTGGATCCGGTGTTCCGACCGCGCAGGTGGCGGGATCCGGTGGTCGTTGGTGGCCGGTGGCTTCTTCTGTGGCGGTCGGTGCGCGCGATCTGGCGCCTCCTCTCCTTCCCTGTTCGACGTGCGGGCCAGCCTGGTCGGGCCGCGCTTCCTCTTGGTCCCTGGTTCTGTATAGGAGGTGCTGGTGGTGGCGGAGATCTAGTTCCGGTGAAATACCTGACCGACCATGACCGGCCACGCGCGACGGCGACGCCTAAGGGCGTCGTTCCACTCTTTGGAGGCATCGGTATGGACTGATCTCCTCACTTAACCTTCCCCTAGGTCTCCCGGGCGAAAGACCTAATTTTGTTGGGCGGCGGCAGCGCTCACGACGTCGTTCCCTTCTTGAAGGTACCGTTTTGGGAACCTTGGGGTTGGGCGGCGCTTTTGGGTGGTGGACGACGGCGGTGGTGCGGCCCTATCCTAGCATGGATTTACATCCGTTGCTTGGAGATGGACTCGCGTAGGTGGAGGTCGTCGGCTGGCGTCGTGCTAGCGTCAATGGCGGAGGACCTGCCAAGGCCCTCGTAGGTGGAGGTCGTCGTTTGGCGTCGTGGTGGCGTCGATGGCGGAGGACCTGCCAAGGTTTTCACCTCAATCTGCTCTGAAGATGGACCAGTGGAAGATGGCGGCGACGGCACATGTGAGTGCGATGAACCGGTTTGAGCCCCGGACCCGGCAGATGGATCGGTCGGGGCCTCCGGCTTTGTATGTTAGGCTTAGGTGAGAGGTCTGGGTATGCGGCCCAGCTTACACCCCTTCATCATTTGGATAGGAGTAGCTGCATATGTTGCCAAGATGACTAATTCAGGCATTTTGTTGTTCTACTTTGTAAGGTCCTCGAGAATAATCAATAAAATGGCTGCATGGATCTCGCAGATGCAGAGGCCGGGGTCATCCTCCTTTTCTAAAAAAAATGTACCCATTTGTTTTAAATAAATACATTTTAAGCATGTTTTAAAATGTAAAAAAATTCAAAAGAAAATATTACACATACATCTTCGAAAAATGTGTACACGGCACAAGTTTTGTGAAAAAAATGTCTTTGTTTTGTCTCTGCATTTTTTTCGGTGCTTCTAAATAGTGTTTCACGATATAATGTTTTGTCTTTTTTTGCACAGTCTACAAAAATAGTTATTTTTCCGTGAAACTTTATGCACGCACACAGAATATGGAGACGTGTCAGTGGAACTTTTTTCAGATTTTTTTTAGCATTTAGCAAAGTGTTTTCCAAAATGGGTGCATATGTATCCGGGTTCATCCATGCACTTCTTGCTACACTACATGCATACAACCGCATGAAATTTTACTTGTCAAACCCTTATCTTCTACCTGCAAAAAAAGGTCCTTATTTTGCAGTGTCAATATTTTTATTACATGCTATATTAGTGGCAATGGTATTACCATTTAAGAAGAAAGGAAATGAAAAGAAATTTAAAACAAACAATGACAAAATTTGCATGAAAATTGCGCTATTTCAAAATCTGAAGAACAAATATATATAAGTGGAATTTTTGCAAAGAAAATCTAAGAACAATTGAATTAGCAGCATTGGTATTACCTATAAAGTAGAATGGAAATTAAATAAAACTAAAACAGTATGAAAACAATGATGTTTGCTGAGAAATAATGAATTAGTGGTGTTGATATCTCCCTTTAAGAAGAAGAATTAAAAAAAATTGAACACAACTATGCATGGAAATAGTGCTTTTCGTAATATGCAAAGAATAATTATATAGTACTCCCTCCGTCCCAAATTAAGTGACTCAACATTGTACTAACTTTATACTAAAGTTAGTATAAAATTGAGTTACTTATTTTGGGACGGAGGGAGTACTGATTTTTTTCACATATTATATATTGTTTGTATGCCATATACTTATGCTCACCCAGCATCCCAAAAATACTCACAAAAATATGAAAATAAGAACCAACTATAATAAATAAATAAAAAATACAGAAGAAAAAAACGCATAACAATAATAAAAAAAATGAGAAAGAAGAAAGCTATTTCACACTAGAATGGGCTTCGGCCCGTTAAAGAATTGACTATCCTAAATATGGGGTCAGTCAAACAGAAAAACAGGCCAAAACAACACAGAAAAAAGAGATACATGAATCTTAAAATAAAAAATCAAAGGTCCAAGAATCGACTGACATTTTTTCAGACGACTTACATATAGCTAAAGTGCAATTTAAAGGAAAGGAGTAATCTAAAGATCAGCACAAATAAAGGAGCAAACATCATCTAGTAAGAAGCTTTCGGGTTGCTTGAACAATTTAAACCAAAGATTTAGCTTAGCTCCAACCTTACACACACTGAAAAAGTAGAGATGGAGTACTAGATATACCAGAGTGTATCGATCTACTGAAAGATAACCCAACACACACGGACGCTTAATCATCAAGAAAAACTGACTACTCCATTATTAGCGATATAAGCAACGCGAGCGCCCAACACACCAACAGCGCCCGCGGGACGAAATTAAGCAATACGTACGAGGCCAGCCCTCCCGTGCAGCTACAGGGCGAAAGCCGCGGCAGCCGCGGCTGCTCCGGCAGTGCGGAGGATCTTGAAGTAGAGCTTTGAGTTGGCTTCAAACGCCACACGGCAGATGAGGAAACCGGCGGCTCCGGGTGCTGCCATGGTGGCTGCGGTGGCGGTGGCCGCGGCCGCGGGCCAGAGGAAGTAGGCGCCGACGGCGCTCCCGACGAGGCCGAGCCCCGCGACGACCGCGCCGGAGGCGTTCACCTCGGCCAGCTTCTGACGGACGAGCTCACGTAGCCTGGCAGCAAGCGAGCCGGTGGCGCCCGTCTCTCCGGTGGCAGCTACGTCCTCCTCCTCGTCCTCGAGCAGTTGATAGGCCTCGTCGTCGCCCTCCTGGTCCTCCTGGAGGCAACTGTCGTCGTCGTAGTAGTGCCGGTAATTGTCTTCGTAGAACACGAGCGCCGGAGACGGCGTGGGAAGAGGGGTCGGGCCGAGGGCTGCCGGGTCAAGGCCACCCGTGTTCATCTCGGCTGTCTTGGTTGCCCCCTGGTGGTGGTGGCCATCTTGGTTTCCAGCTGCAGCTAGTAGGGAGGCGGACTCGCACATGGTTTCAGAAGAAAGACTAGCTCACTCACTCACTGGCAGTGTGCGTGTGTGAGTGAGCAGCAGCTAGCTGAGGTCTGTTTATGTAGAAGACGGACGGCAGGCGAGAGTCCGTACGAATAATTGGTTGTGCCGACGACTTATACTGTGGAGTCTCTGCGGGCGGATCAGTGACTGTAGAGTGGGTCCAACGCTCAACCAGTGGATGCCGGAATCACGGCGATGGATGACTCCACTCGGTCACCCCGCCCCGGCGTTTGATCGGCGATCGTGGTGGAGCCCCGCTGCCCCCGTCCGAATCTCCCCTGCTCCAAAGCTAAAGCTAACTAAGCACTAGCCTGAAAAGAAACGACAACCATGTACTAGAGCGCACATACTTCGCGGTTAAGCAACACTAATGTACTTCCCGGCAAAAATATAAAGCAACACTAATGTAGTAAAAGTGTATGAAATTCTATAGCGCGCTTCACGGCAAAAATATAAAGCAACACTAATGTAGTAAAAGTGTATGAAATTCTATAGCGCGCTTCATGCTCGGCAGAGGGGTGAAAGTCGCAATGGGCGTGTTTGGTTGCCTGCACGAGGCCCAATCAGGCTCGCGCGGGAAGAAAACGGCCTGTTTGGTTGGCTCCCTGGGAACGCTCGAATCGGCAGTTTCTTCAGAACCAGGCCCGTGCGGTGCACGTGTGCGGCGGCGGCTGCACGCGCGCTGCCACGCTCGAGAAGCCGCATTGCTTTCCGAAGTGCCGGCAGTTATTAGCCTCACTGCTCCCTCTCCTCACTCTCCCAACTCTCACCGGCGGCGGTGGATCGGAGGAGAGCAAGAAGACGACCGGACTCCATCACCGACGAGCGGATCATCACGTGGCCAGCGGTAATGGCGGTAAGCACTTTTCTGTTCGTCATGCACTACTTTTTCGCATTCGATCCGGCGGTAGATTCGATCCACGACGGGGAGGGGAATGAGGAATAGAGGTAGATAAGCATGGCAGTTCATACTAGTTCATACTATTTCATACGAGTTCATACTAGTTCATACTATTTCATACGAGTTCATACTAGTTCATGCAAGATCGAAATAGAGATAGATGCGGATGGAGTAGAAGGGGGATTGGGGGCTGGGAGCACCTCCGTGCCCATCTCATTGTTCTCCTCAATCTGCACACAATTCATGGAGTCAGGTACAACACGAATTTCATGGCTTATTGAAGAGCATGTAGTTAAAACGGCATGACTGTCACTCTTCATCCTCTCCATCGCGCCTATATTTACTCACCCTGACCACCACTACTTACCCACCTCCTCTCTTCTCTCACTATCAACCTTCCTCCTCTCCATCGCCATGAGCTCCAGCTCCAACGCCAACCCCTTCCCTCGGGGTATTGGCTAGAGGGCCTTCTTCCTCGGGTGGTCGGCTGGTGGCCTCACCAAATTCGAGAACACCATGGAGGTGTGCTCGAACTTCGGCTCCATGGCTGACATGCAGAAGGAATCTGATGCAGTGCTCATGAGGGCCACTGCACAAGAGTTGAAGACGCTGATTCCTAACCCAGTGAAGGGCGCGATGGAAGTCGACATCATTCGCTGGCACATGAATCAGGCCGTCTCTGACGACGCTAAACAGAGGAAGAGGTGGTCCAAGTATAAGAACTACTAGGCTCCTAATGACCGTCGTGCCGCAGTGTACTGGGAGACGGCAATTGTGCCGCCGGCGGTCATCGGTGAGAAGCCTAAGGAGGAGGAAAAACCGGTGCAGATGCCAGTGAGGGCGCCGAAGCCAGGCCGTCGTACTTGGCAGATTGACCTCAACTTCGCCGAGGACGAGGACAACCCGCCGTCCCGCACGACGATGGACAAGAAGATGAAGGCCAACCACTCGACCCGCCCCCAAAATTCTAAATTTTGGAATGTTATAATAAATAGATAGATTTGATTGTTGTTTATTGTGCTGAGTGAAATTGAGTGATTTTGAAACTTTTGAAAGTTAAATGAGAGGGAATAAAATGACTTTCCCAAAACTTTCACTTTGCTTTTGATCTTCGAGGGAATTCAATTTCTTTTCAACACAAAACCCTAGAGTGAAGATAATATGACTTCTTCCATTTATTTTAAATGATCAAGGGCTTTGAAAGATTTTTGAATTTCATCCTCGAAATCTTTTCAATTCAGAAACTTTAAGCGACTCAATGATTTTCTAGAGAGAAGATAAAATGACTTCTTCAAATTATAGGAAATACGAGTTGGAAGTTTTTCTGAAATTATCTGCAACTCAATTTCAATATTGAGTTATTTGGGTTTTATTCAAATTATTTTTCTCCAAAAATAAACTACATGGAAAATAGGGTAACATGATTCCCTACAACAGAAAATTGGAGAGAAATATATTTGAATTCCTTTTGGTAATTTAAAGTGATTTTATTTGGGTTTTAATTACAACAGTAGGACCTTTTGATTTATTAGATTTTGTGGGCATTTTATTTGACAGTAGTAAAATGTTAATGTTGTAGGCCTTATTTTTCTGCAAATTTTGATATATAATATGCCTATAGTATATTATATATTATTTGCCTTTATTTTATTTTCTTGTCTGTGTTTAAAAAAAATGATCTCCTCCGAAACTGGGCCGGCCCAGCAAAGCGCCAGGCCTCAGCCCAGCTCGCGCCGCCCTCGTCCCCGACGGGACTCCTCCTCCCGCACGCCTCGGCGTCCGTGCCGAGCACGCGGCGCCGCCGCCTCTCTCTTACCCCCTCCCCACGCCACGCCTTCCCCTCCGCCTTTAAAAGGCGATGGACCCCGGGCCCCTCTTCCCCCGCAAGCCGCCGCCGCCCTCGCGGATCCAGCGCCGCCGCCGCTTTTTCGCCGCCGCCCCGCTTCTGCGCCGCCGTCGCTGCTGCCTTGCATCGCCGCCGCCGCGCTCTGCTTCGCCTCCCGCAGCCGCGCCTCGCCCTCCGCCCTTCGCCCCGCTCGTCCGCCGCCTCGCGCCGTGCCCGCCGCGATGGAGTTGGCCGCTGCCGGCCAGAAAGCCTCGCCGGAGCTCCGATCCGGCCCGGACCAAACCGATCCGCCGGTTTTCTCCCAAAAACGCTAGGTATAAGAAAAAAACCGCTGGTTTTCTGTTAAAAGTTTGGTTTTGTTTTTTTAGATCTTTTTATCTAGTGAACGTTCACCCTTTAGGACTAGAAAACGAACGTTCGTTCGATAGCCTTTTCTTTTTCTGTTTAGTTTTCGGCCAAGGACTTAGATGTAAATATTTCTATTACAGATTAGTCCCTATACTTCAAACGGCCTTTACTTTTTGCTCGTCGGTCTAAATCCAACGAAACCAACGCCCACGTCTTCGTTACGATCCCCTCTTTCCAGTAATACAACTTAAACATGTTTTTGAAAGGTTTAAAATTTGAATTCAACTAGTTTTAGATTCAAACTTTGTTTGTTCATAACTTGAGTTTCGTAACTCCGTTTGAGTTGATTCTTTTTGTAAATCAAAGCTCTTGACCTAAACTTTCTGATAAGGCCAAATTCACATAATTTTGGTACTGTTGGAAATTGTTTTGTGTTTCAAGAGTCATTCGTGTGTTTTCGAAGTTTTCCGAAGTGTTTATTCGCTCTGTCTGATCTTTCTGAGTGATTGCTTATGTCTGGTTACTATTGCTTGCTTACGATAGATTGACGGGAGTGTGATGAGTAGATCTATCAAGAGTTTTGAGTGCGAATCATCTTCATCAATATTGCAGGCAAGTTCACACTTTGATCATACTTTCCAATTACCCAGTTTTCATTGCATTAGTCAAACCCTCACACATTGCATAAGTAGGATCAATTAACTTGTGGGATTGGGAAGTAGATTGAGGTAGTACCTATTACCTGCATTACATTCAAACCTTTGGGAGTTACTTCTACGTTTGCTGTTAGGACATGCTATGCTCGTAGACGTGGTTTGGGTTTGAGTGAAATCCATGACAGATGTGAGTTTGCTAATTAATGGTTCAACTTAAGGTGACAACATTAATACACATCTGGGTGGATTGAGGCATCTGGGTATTCCAGTGATTGCCTGTTTTTCTTTTGGACCGCCACCTAGGCTCAAAGGGATCATGAGATTTTTCATACTAGAAACTTTCGTGTGCAGCCACATGCCAATATGGGCTCTGGCATAGTTGAGTAAGTTGTGGGAAACCTTTCCATGATGGGCTAGCAGATGTAGTGGGTTTTGTAGGTGTATCGGCCTATCTATCTGGTTAAGGGGACCTCTTCGGAAAGACTGTGTCTCGGTCATCCGTTTCTCAAACACCATGCAGTGCGAGAAACCAAACGGAGGCGATCGAGTCTTGTGGGGAAAAGTGCACAAACCTCTGCAGAGTGTACAAACTGATCATGATTAGCCGTGTCCCCGGTTACGGACGTCTTGAGTATCTAGTACTTGGATTATCATGTGAATCTCATCATGTTACTTTAATTAATATTGTTGGGTTTAATGATGATTTTTAATTGGGGTTGAGAGGATGTCTATCTTCTCAACGATGTTTCAACTACCATGATAGTTAATTAAAATCTATTCCTTTGAAGTAGGGAAAAATTGGCTTTACGCAAAAAACTTTACCCTTACAGCCTCCACCAGCCAAATATGCATGTAGTTGTAGGCTTACTCATCATTATCATTACAGTGTGAATTTGCCAGTACATTCAATGTACTGACCCTCTGTGGCTGCAACGTCTCATGTTGCTGGATTATCTTACGACGAGTAAGTGATACGTTAGGGGTTACGATTTCTACACTCAACTCTGCCGTTGGTGTTGATGGGAATCCACAACCATTGTTGCTTCCGCTATGATCGATTGAGGTAATAGTATTTACGTTACTTAATACATGTGATTTACCTCTGTTATAAATCCTCGAGTACTGTGTGTGTCAGCATACCGATCCAGGGATGACACGGAACACAGAGACTTCGGTCCATTCGGATCGTGGTCGCTACAAGATGGTATCAGAGCACATGTTGACTGTAGGACGTGACCCTAGAAACTAGCCAGACCATAGGAAAAGTTTTCTCTAAAACTATCTTTCTCAAAAGGATTCTTATCTCTCTTCTTTTCTGAGATTTGTCAAATCTTCCCTTTGACCTTAAATAGTTAGACAATACCCTTTTACCATTTGGACCACTTCGGAGTAAAGAGGATTTTACCATGCATTAGAAGTGTTGAAGCTACAACAATGGATACTCTGAAGGTTTGAAGAGTTGACAACTTTGAAGAAATGATGACCTTTAGAAGACCAAACCCCTGTTATGTATTTACGTTAGATACGACGATTGTGAGCCGTCATTTGTTTGATGTTTTCCGATGGCCACATAACAAAACCCGTCTTTTCAAAACCTTTGTTTGTATTGAGTGTATCTCTCTATCTCTTCTGAATCTCATCCCAAAACCCTTGGAACCAATAGAGGATGACTGAAGGTAGACTTGAAATCTCTGGACCAATGACCAAACCGGAGGCAGAACTATGGATACAAAACATGGAGGATCACTTCAGGAAGAATTTAGTTGAAAGGAAGTATGAAGTTTGCTACGTTCTTCAGAACTTTACAAACAGTGCTGCAACATGGTGGAAATTGCATCAAGCCATACAAGGATGTAATAGAGCAGAAAATTGGAAGGAATTCAAGAAGACTCTGTTAGGATCCCGTCTCATCCGAGAGCGTGGTGACAACCCGAAGAAGAAACGTTGTGCCTGTAGGATTTGTGGAGAAATAGGACACACCTAGGAGGAGCACAAGGATGAATGCCCTAATTGTGAAGGAAGTCACCTAGCTGAAGAATGCCCAACTAGGCAGATTACTTGTTTCTTGTGTGAAGGAACTACCCACTACCCTGCTCAGTGTCACCTTTACCCCATGGTGCAATGAACTGTCCAGCGGAAGAAAGAATCAATGAAAGAAGTCCTCGAGGAAACCCTAAGGGAATCCGCGATGGAGGAAGATATTGACGACCCTGATGGAGAAACTTTTATGTCAACTACACTTGGTGCTGCCACAAAGCTTCTCGATGAGATGATGACCAACTATTCCCAATGGCACACCGAACGCGCTCCAATAGGTAGGAAGGTAAACTCTGTCGAGGAGATTTCCTCCTTTAATGAAAAAGTTGACTTGATCATGTCTCTACTTTCGAAGCAATCTTCTGTTGATCCTCGAGATGTTCCTTTAAATTCTTTGATTGCTCAAGAACAAGTAGATGTGAACTTTATCTCTAGAAACAATTTTAATAACAATGCTTATAGGAGTAACTTTGGTAGTAATCCTAGACCGTTCCCCTCTAATTCCTATGGGAACAACAATGCTTATCCTATCACCAAGAACTCCACTACTGAACTAGAGACTATGCTTAAAGATTTCATCACTACCCAAAAAGCCTTTAATAAGAGTGTAGAAGAAAAACTACATAAACTAGATTATCTTTCTTTTAAGGTAGACCATTTAGCCAATGGGGTAAAATTGCTAAAAATTAAAACTTCTCCTCTTGAGGAGAGGGAAGTCACTCCTATAAATGCTATTCAAGTGCAAATTAATGAAAACATTAGGATGATGGCCAAACTTAAAGAGAGATGGGCTAGAGAAAGGGAGGAAGAAGATAGAATTAAGAGCCTTCCTACCCACCACATTGTTGCTACAATCCAAGTTGTTGAGGATATCCAAACTCTTAGCACCCAATGTACTCCTGGTCCCAATGGACCTATTAATGGTGATGCTATGACTATAGAAACTACCAAACATGTGAACCTAAAGGACACCACTACCACTTTACTTGATGCTCGTGACCTTGATTTTGATAATTGCACTCTTACCGAAGTAATTGATTTCCTTCACAAGATGTCTAGAGACCCCCGCACTAGCACGCTTAACCTTGCCTTCACAGAGCATATCACTAATGCTCTCATCAAAGCTAGGGAGGAGAAACTTAGAGTAGAAGCCTCCATACCTAGAAAGCTAGAAGATGGTTGGGATCCTATGATAAAAATTAAATTGAATGACTTCTCTTGCTATGCATTATGTGATGTTGGTGCTAGTACCTCTGTTATGCCCAAAAGACTATATGATATGCTTAAATTGAAACCTTATGATTTCTTGTTCTTTTGGTGTTCGTCTCGTTGATTCTTCCATAAAGAAACCTTTGGGGAGGATCGACGATGTTCTTATCGTTGTAAATGATAATTATGTTCCCGTTGATTTCACTATTCTGGATATTGAATGTGATCCTTCATGTCCAATTATTTTGGGACGTCCCTTTTTACGCACCGTTGGTGCTATCATTGACATGAAAGAGGGTAATATAAAATTTCAGTTTCCTCTCAAGAAAGGGATGGAACACTTCCCTCGAAAGAAGATCAAGTTACCTTTTGAGTCCGTTGTACGGGCTAGCTATTCTTTTACTCTTGATAAAACTTGATCTCTATGCATTATGCCTAGCTTAAAGGCATAAAAGAAAGCGCTTTTGGGAGGCAGCCCACATGAATAAATTTTTTGCTTTTGTTGTGTCTTGATGTTGTTTACTACTGTAGCATCATCATTGTATCTTTACTTTTCATATTTGTGCCAAGTATAGCCTCTGATTGCTAGAAAGTTCAAAAGTTGTGAGGTGCTGTCCAGGAAACAGATTCTGTCCTTGGATAGAAAAATTCGTATAAAATCACCAGATCATCTTTTTGGTCTGAATTTTTTTGACAGCGTTCTCTATATAATTGTATTTTGTGCGTCTATTCTGAGTTTTTTGATTTGAGTTGCATAAGTATCCCGAACAAATCGATTACTACCTGATGTTCTGTTTTTCACAGATTCTGTCCTGTTTTGCCTTTCCTTCAGTTTGCAAACCAAGAGCTTGCTTTTTCTTTGCAAAAACCTTTTGGCAATCTTGAGAAACAGTAGAACTTCAAGAATATCTTTATTTCCAGCAAGGAACAATTATTTTATTAAGGGTACTAACCTCGCTAATCAGATTATGATGAGTTATGTATGAAGGGAGTTTTCAAGTGTGCGAGGGAAGATGATAAAAAGATTCAGGAGTGTCAAGCGCTCAAGCTTGGGGATGCCCCCGTGCACCCCCAAGAAATATTCAAGGAGACTCAAGCGTCTAAGCTTGGGGAAGCCCCCGTGCATCCCCTTCTCCATCAACATTATCAGTTCGTCTTTCGTTCCGCTATATTTTTATCACTTCATGTGTTATGTGCTATGCTTGGAGCGTCTTGCTTTTAGTTTTCTTTTTAGTTTTTCATAACGAGTCGGAACTCAACATTCCTTTATGTGGGAGAGAAACACGCTCCACTTCTACCTAAAACATAACATAGAATTTTCATGTCTATCTTTGCTGTGTGTGTTCTTTGTCTTTTAAATAGCTACTATCATGCTTTGCTCTTAGTATTCATGCTTATCTTTTCAAGGAGCTTTTGTTTAGTTGGTTGCTTGAACTCTCTTTAATTACCATGCTCACCTTATTAAGAGAGTTTGCTTCCGTTGCATTGGTTAATATGTCTATGATAAAGATGCTACGTGCATGATGGCGCTTAGTAGTTCAGGTTTTCTTATGGTTAGTCTCAAATAGCTGGGGGATTCCCAATGTGTTATTGGAGTACCAACATGATTTGTTTGCCTATGATGTGGTATGGTTTAGTAATATCTTCCTTCGAGAATTTATTTTGATTGACTTGGCGTATGCTCACGCATATTTAAGACTGTAAAGAAAGTCTGTCAAGCCTTGATGATCTTTTATTTCTGAGTAGCGATATAACTACCATGCCTGATTCAATGTTGCTTTGTCGCTCTGCATGATTATGACCGTCATTGCTCTCTTAGTTGGTCGCTCCCAGTCTTTTGCTAACCTCCACCTGTACTAAGCGGAATGACTGCTTGTGCATCCACATCCTTTTAAACCAGTTATGCCATATGAGTCCACCATATCTACCTATACGTGGTATTTCACCGCCACTCCAAGTAATTTACATGTGCTACCTTTAAAACCTTCAATTTTTGCAATACATAGCTCATGGGAAAGTAGCTTAAAAACTATTGTGGTAAAGAATATGTTGCTTATGTATCTTATTTCTTATAAGTTGCTTGCTGAGCGGTAACCATGTTTCTGGGGACGCTATCAACTGTCACACTTTTGTTGAATATCATGTGAGTTGCTATGCATGTTCGTCTTGTCTGAAGTAAGGGTGATTTGCCGTGGGTTGAATGAATATGCATATTGTTAGAGAAGAACATTGGGCCGCCAACCAAAGCCATGTATCATGGTGGAAGTTTTAGCTTGGACTTAATCCTCAATCTCTTATGAGAATATGCTTATGCATTAAAGAGGAGTCCATCATCTATTTTCTATGTTGTCCCGGTATGGATGTGTCACACCCTGCATTTTGTAACATGTTATTTGTAACTTTGAAGCATGAAAATTTGGACCAGCAAAAATTTTTAGCATCATTTGGCTTTTATTTGAAATTGAGTTTTCTTCAATTGCTTTTTCATGTGCTCATTAAAGTCAACTATGATCTCTTATAGATTTCATCTCCTTATCCAAAACTTCTGCCCAATGATCATGCCAAGTGTTATATAGCAGTATAGTATTTTCCTACAAAATTAATTTGGCCAAAAAGCATTTTATAAATTTAGTTTTCCAAAAACCCCTGAATTGAGATTTGCACTGCAAGTACTTGATTAAGGGTGTGAAAACTTTTTCAAAAGGTTTATTTGAGACCTAGTAGTCATAGGACTCCCATAAACCACAAAGGTATAATTTTAAAAGTTATTTTCCTATTTTATTTAAAAGCTTTTTCTTAAGGCCAGAAATGGTCTTTAATAGGGAAAAATTATTTAACTATTTCAAAAATATTTGCCAAAATTCAGAGAGACTCATAGGACATATATTGTCCATATATAAGAGTTTCAACACTTGGTCATGTTCAAAATAATGGGCTAAACCCTCTAAAACCCTTTCTGGATATTTCAAGCTTTTGAAATATTTACAAAGGAATTTTTCTCCAAAAATTCCAGGGAAATTCTATCATGTCATATATGACATATTTGATGATCTTGCAAAGCCTCATGCATTGAAGATCAAGGAAACCTCTTCAAACCCCTTCAAAACCATTCTGTCCATATTTGAAGTTTGAGCAACTTTACATTGCCAAACTTGTCCAAATGCTCTCAAACTTGGTGCACATGCTAGGTTAGCCTAATAAGGCACCTAGACAAAATGGCACAAGATTTGGAATATAGCAACTTGACCAGATCACCTCAAAACCCTTTCTGTTCAAATGCCAATTTGAACAACTTTACATTACCAACTTTTTATCTGGAGCCTCAAACTTTGTGAGCATGATCAATACCCCAAATGATGATGCTACACCAAGTGGTGCATCAAGGGGGGATGATTAGCTTGACTCAATCAAGATGAAACTGTTTCTGTTGATTTCTAGGGTTCACCAAAGCTACATTGGCTAGTTTCTTCAAATGAGCCCAAATTTGGTGAAGCACCCTATTTTCTCATGTCTTTCAACCCTGTCAAGTGCCATGTCAAGTGGACTTCATTTGCTTGATCAAACACAGATCAAACACCTTCTGCAGAAATCTTAAAACCTCCATTTTGACTACTTTCACTTTTCTCCATAGCCTCAACTTCTTACCACAGGCCCATAGAGTTACTAGCAACCCCCAGTAACTTCCCCAGCACCTCATCTCCATGATTGAGGGGTAAAACCTCAGCTTTACCCTACTGTACAGCCCACTTTCATCTTGTTACCAGCCCTCCTCTCTCTCTCTCTGCACCACAGAGCATCCAATGCCTTAGGGCAATTCTTTACTACTCCCTCTACTCACCAGACACTGTTGGGCACGCTGGAATGGACCAAGCCGGCGAGAGCGTGCTGATGCCAGCCATACGCGCGCTCCAGAGCGCGTGAACAGTGCGGCTCACACGCTGGCTCGGGCCAATCGTTGGTCCCCGACCACCTCGAGCCTCCCCCTCGCGCCAGTCGAGGCGCCTCGACGTCCGCAACGTCACCGGCGCTGTCCCCCCTCCTCCTGCGCCCTCCAGTGGCCGTCGCCGCACGCGCACCGGCCGCCCGCTTCGGCCAGTCTTCTGCTCCACACGCGCACGCCTCCCTGTTGCTCCCCCGCTCCTCCTCTTGCCTCAGCTGGGCGTAGGACTCGTCCAGCAACACCCCTGACTCACTCCCGCAGCCTCCCGTGCGCTGTAGCGACGAGCCGGAGCTCGCCGGCGCACTGGACCACGGGTCCTCGTCGGGGCCCTATAAATAGGCCTCCCCGAGCCCTTCCAACACCACCACCAGCCTCACAGCTCTCCTCTAGTCCCCACTGCACCCTCAGTTCAGCCCCGGAGCACCCCAGTGCTCGGGATCGACCGGAGCTCCGCCGCGTCGGGCCGCCGGCGATCTCGAGGTACAGGCCTCCCCGGCCGCTCCTTCCGCCCGTTTCGGAACCGCAGCACGCCACTGACTCTTTCCCCTCTCTTTCCCCCTCTGTTTGCAGTCGGAAGCAGCCGCTGCAACGGACCTCCGACGAGCCTCCGCCGTCGCACCTCGTCGCCGGCGAACCAGGGCTCCCCGCCGTGCCGCACCACCACCGTTGCAACCGCGACACGACGCTGAGCCCGACCCTACCCTCCGTTGCCATCGCCGTGGCCGGAGTCGTCGCCGGTGAGCTCGCCGCCGCCGTGACCGCGGGGTTAGAGATGACAGGCGGGCCCCGCCTGTCATCCTCCCACCTCTCTCCCCTCCTCTGAGCCACTGACCCACGGGCCCCGCCCGTCAGGTTTGAAACCTGACGTGCGCGCGCGCTGGCTCCGTGCGGCCAGGCCGAGCCGTTTGGGCCGTGCACTGTGGCCACTTCTGGCCCAGTGCACAGGACCCTTTTTCTCTTTTTCTTTTCTGTTAATGTTTCAAACATTTATGCAGAAAAGAATATTGATCCAAATTAATTATTTCCAACTCCTAAAATCTTGTAGTATTCCAACCTATTTAATGGTACTACTTTCATCCAAATCCATGAAACTTTTCTGTACTGTTCAAATTTAAATTCAAATTTGGGCAGTATAACTCCTGTTCAAAAATCAATATATCCTATTCTGTAACTCCAAAACTCCAACTAAGATTTTTCCCCATCTTAGAAAACCCTCTAGTATTTTACAAAAATGAGTTGACATTTTTCTGAGCACTTTGGTTTCTCTGTTTTATTTGTATTCTTATTTTTCCGTTATTATTATGCGACGTATAGATCCCGTATTTGACGAGGTTGCTGTGGAAGAAGAAGGAGAAGGACTAGAAGACTTTGAAGACCAAGCCAATCCAGGCAAGCAGCCCTTTGACCATGATACACTTGTTCCTCGGAACCCATTTGTTTCCGATACATGATGATAGGGTTACGATGGTAACCTAGATGAACCTCCACATGATGCATGCTTTAATGTTGATCTTGCTATATGCTAGATAACATGCCATAAGGTGACCATGATGCTTACATGATGCATGACATGATCTTGATCTTGCTATACGCTAGATGACTTGCATATGGTTAATAGTTATGGAAAGTGATGCATGAGTGACATGAACCTTCATGGTTGAAGTCTTTGCATGAAACCCCGTCGGGTGCCATTTATGCCCGAGGGTGATGATGATAATGAGATTGGGTGACCACTTGATGACGAAGTGGTGTGCCAAGGCAAGTGTGTGTGTTTTTCAAACGGATTGGTTGAAGTTGCGACCGTTATTCCAACCATACATGTGCAACCACACTACCCCTTATGGGACGGGGCTTTATTGATTACTTAGGTCGATACTAGCATGGTGCCCGCATTACTAGTGACGGGAAGACTTGAGGTCTTTCCCGGGACGGGGTCGTGCTTGGATAGGCGACCATGACTGTTTTCACAGGGCACCGGACACACCGTTGGTCCCTTCGGGTACGCGTAAACATTGAATTAGGGCAAGTCCCGTGATCTATTGTTTGTACCCCTAAGGCCGTGTGCCAACGAGTGGACTCTATGTTAGTGTCGTCTAAGGAAAGGTAATGACCGGGTGCTTACCCCGGGTACTTGAGGTACCGCGGGTCGTGGATGACACGGAAGTTCCCCGGATCTTGTGGGTAAAGTGCGCAACCTCTGCAGAGTGTAAAACTATTCGAATAGCCGTGTCCACGGTCATGGACAGTTGGGTAACCGCTCTTGGGCTACGTCCAATGTTTGTGAAACCATGCGTGTGTGTGTGTGTGTGTGAGTCAAGGTGGTGACTTGACTCGATGAAATGAATCATATCCATGTTGATGTCGGTAACCTGTTCTCGAGGTTACGCGAGGTTATTGATGCATAACTTGATGATAGCATATTGTTCTAGCCTCCTGCTAGTTTGTTCATTATTATTCAATAGCATTGCTACTTGAACCACATCATGGGTTGCTTGCGAGTACATTCAAAGTACTCATTGGCTTGCCACTGGTTATTTAATTGGCCAGGCATGGAAGAACAAGATTATGAGGAAGAGTTCTTTGGAGACGACCATGCGAACTAGGACGCTATCCCAGTCAGAATGCCTGTAGGGTTAAGGCAGATGGCATGGGTTCTACCCGTTTTATCGAAGACTTCCGCTACTTGAGATATTTGCTATTCAGCCCGTGAGGCTCTATCTATGTAAGACTTGGCCATAATGGCCTTAATTCGTGTAAGACTATTTGTATGGATGTAAGACTCTTGTTATTTCAGCTTCTGTGTGTTCAGTGAGCATTGATCTCTGGGATCACTGTACACGTGCATTCGGTGATCTCGACTTCCAAGTCGGGGTCCCCACAGAGCTGGTATCAGAGCCATCCTGACTGTAGGAAGCCTTAGTTAGCATGGGCGTTAGTTAGTCGAGACCCCTTTTTCAAAACCTTCTGAACCTCTCTTCTTTTCTAAACCTGAGATTTCCTCAGCTTATTAACCCCTCCTATTCCACCTTTGTAGATGGCCGCTGTTCCCGAAGAGCACCTGACCACTGGGTTTCCCCTACTTCTCGAGGATAGCCTCCAGGAGTGTCAGTTCCACCGAGCACCCATCCTCACCTACCACGAGCATTGGGCGAGCGATACTGAGGTGGAGTACCATGTGGAAGTGATCGTGAAGGCAAACGATCCTCCCACAAGTTGGTTCTTCGAGGGACCCCAGATGGCGACACTACCACTTGCTGCCGAGGCTGCTGCACTCAAGGCACTAACCCGTCTCCGCGAGCTTCTTCCGGAGATGGCAGCCAAGATGGCAACTCGCTTCTTACCTTACCGGAAGGAAGGTGACGAAGAAAGCAGCGCACTAGCCCCTCCACTGAAGGACGGACTCTCGCTTCGGTTCCAGACCTACTTCAGTCTATGTGCCGACAGCTTGGCACAAGACTTGGCCTCGGAATCAACGAAGCTTCGAGAAGAACTTTACAAGACCAAGGCACTTCTTCGTCGAGCTCAAGAGAAGGCAAACCGGATTAAGAAGGAAGGAGCACCTTCTGGACAATCCGCTGTCGCATATCGAGGCGGAAGGCCCTCCGAGGATGTGTCTTCCAAGGGTGAAGAACCACCTCGGCGACGCCGGATGACAGCAAGGGAATATCGCAAGCTTTTCCCTGCACCACCGTCGAAGCACCGTCGTATCCAACTCCTCCACTCCCCCACTCCCTCGAGTGATAAGGGAGCTCAGTCAGATGAAGACAAAGAGGAAGACCCAGAAGAGCCGGAATACGCGACCGAGCATTCCGCCGCTTAGGCATTATTCGCTACTCGGATATGCCCGTTGTAACCCCTACGGTAGGATAGGTCGTGTAACCCCTATGCGCAGTTGAGTCCTTGTATGGTTCATATGAAACCATCTAGCGTTTGCTTTTGTCGTGTCTGGATGTAAGTCGTGATCTTCCTTCGGGAATGTGTAAACGACTACATCACTCATTTGGTATTTTAATGAATGTGTTTTGGCCTCTCGGCCCTTGCATGATTTGATTTAGTGTCACACCCACCCCCTTACTAGGCACCCATCTATCTTGCTTTTCCTCTTCCGAGTCATGAGACCTTTTACCGCTCCAACAGGATGCCTGTTGTAACTCGTACTGGTACCTCTACCCAGCAGCCCGAAGCCGGAGCATCCTCTCAGCCAGAGGCAGTCCACGACCAAACCAACGACCAAGCTCCACCACCACCTCCTCCAAGCATGGACATGGCTCAGCTTCTCCAAGCTTTCCGAGAGGAACGCCAAGCCAACACTGCAGCTCTTCAGCTGATTGCTCAAGCTGTTGCCAACAACCGCCAACCGGCGGGGAATGGCAATGGACGTTCCACGTTGGCAGAATTCAAGAAGCATGCACCGCCAACCTTCATCGAGACTGCGGAACCCCTGGATGCTGATGACTGGGTCCGTTCCATTGAGGAGATTCTGGAACTAGTCGGATGCACCGAAGATCGCGAGAAAGTGGCTTATGCAGCCCACTGCCTCGGGGGAACCGCAAGAGCTTGGTGGGATGGATTCAAGGTCATGCATGCTGAACAAGACATCACTTGGGTTAACTTCAAGGCAGAATTCCGCAAGGCCCACATTCCTTCTGGAGTCATGGCTATCAAAAAGCGCGAATTCCGAGCCCTGAAGCAAGGAAGTAGCACTGTCAAGGAGTACATGCAGAAGTTCAGTATTCTGTCAAGGTATGCCCCTGAGGATGTCAGCACCGATGCTGCCAAAAGGGAGCGCTTCATGGAAGGCCTTAATCAGACTCTGCAATATTCACTTGTCGTGTGCGACTGCCCGTCTTTCCCTGACCTGGTGAACAAGGCACTTATGCTTGAAGACAAGCGGCGTGCTTTGGAAGACACTCACAAGCGCAAGTTGGTCAGTAAGGGAAGTTCCAGCAACCAGAAGCCTCGTCCGTGGCAGTCAGCCCCGGCCAAGCCAACCTATCAGCAGCCAAGAGCTCCTGCACCTCGTGCCAACCCCAGGCCAGCTTTCAACCCCAGTACCAGTGGTGGCAACAAGATCAACACTCCAAACCAAGTCACTTGCTTTGGGTGTGGTCAGCCCGGACACATCTCCAGGGTGTGCCCCAACAAGAAGCCTGATGCCCCGCGCCCCAATGCGCAGAACCAGGGACAAGGCCGTGGAATGCCACCAAGGAACCCAGCTCCTCGCAATCCACCAAACTATGGGAAGGGGCGTGTGAATCACGTCACTGCTGAAGAAGCCCAGGAAGACCCGGACGTCGTGCTGGGTACGTTCCTTGTCAACTCAGCACCTGCAACTGTCTTGTTTGATTCTGGAGCAATGCATTCATTTGTCACTCAAAGATTTGCATTAAAAAGTGGCATGACCCCTACACCCCTGAATAACCCTATGGTGGTACAAACCCCCGGAGCCGAGATGAGAGCCAAGATAGGCTGTAAAGGAGTCGGTATTACCATTAACGGTGTAGACTTCCTAGCAGACCTTATCATCCTGAGATCGCAAGGCTTGGATGTGATCTTAGGGATGGATTGGCTCAGTAAGCACCAAGGCTTGTTGGACTGTGCCAATCGGACAGTCACTGTGACCAATGACCAAGGAGTAGAAGTCAAGTTTGCCCCCAACTCCTCTTCCGCTCAAGCCGCTAAAGTCAACTGTCTGTCTGAAGTTGGGCTAGACCAAGTACCGGTGGTATGTGAGTATCCTGATGTCTTTCCGGATGAACTACCGGGAATGCCCCCTGACCGTGACATTGAGTTCATCATCGAGCTCGTGCCCGGAGCAGGACCCATCTATAAGAAGCCTTATAGAATGGGGACGGAAGAACTAGCCGAGTTGAAGAAGCAGCTAGAAGAGCAGCTAAGGAAAGGATTTATCCGCCCGAGTGCCTCCCCTTGGGGATCTCCTGTTCTGTTTGTGGCAAAGAGGGACGGTACCATCCGCTTATGCATTGACTATCGTTCCCTCAATGAAGTTACAATCAAGAACAAGTACCCACTTCCCAAGATCGAAGATCTGTTTGATCAGCTCAGCGGAGCCAAGGTATTCTCCAAGATCGACCTCAGATCTGGGTATTACCAGCTGAAGATCAGACCCCAAGATATTCCGAAGACGGCATTCGTAACCAGATATGGCCTGTACGAGTGCACGGTCATGTCGTTTGGGTTAACCAATGCCCCAGCTTACTTCATGTATCTCATGAATAAAGTCTTCATGGAATATTTGGATAAGTTCGTTGTTGTCTTCATTGATGACATCCTTGTGTTCTCGAAGTCGGAGGAAGAACATGAGCAGCATCTGAGGATGGTCCTAGACAAGCTTCGTGAGCACCAACTGTATGCCAAATTCAGCAAGTGTGAGTTTTGGCTGCACAAAGTTGGATTCTTAGGTCATGTCTTGACCGAGGAAGGATTATCTGTTGATCCTGCAAAAATCGAAGCTGTGACCCAATGGCAATCTCCAACGACCGTCAAGGAAGTCAGAAGCTTCCTCGGATTGGCGGGCTATTACCGCAAGTTCGTGGAAGGATTCTCTAGCATTGCACGACCAATGACTCAGCTCCTCAAGAAGGACAAGAAGTTCGAGTGGACGCCAAAATGCGAAGAGAGCTTCCAAGAGCTCAAGAAGAGATTGACCACCGCCCCAGTTCTGGCAACACCTGATATTCACAAGGAGGTCGTGATATATTGTGATGCCTCGCGAACCGGATTGGGAAGCGTTCTGATGCAAGAAGGCCGCGTCATAGCATACCTCTCCAGGCAGCTACGACCTCATGAGGAGAACTACGCTACTCACGATCTTGAGCTAGCGGCAGTAGTTCATGCCTTGAAGACATGGCGGCATTACCTCCTAGGGAAACGGTGTGAGATTTACACAGACCACAAAAGTCTGAAGTATATTTTCACCCAAAAAGAGTTGAACATGAGGCAGCGGAGATGGTTGGAACTCATCAAGGATTATGACCTCAGTGTTCAGTATCACCCTAGGAAGGCCAACGTGGTGGCCGATGCCTTAAGCAGGAAGGCTTGCTCTTTGAATGTCATTATTCAAGAAAGACAGCCAGCCTTGTTTAAGGAGATCGAACAATTCAGTTTGGAATTGGTCACCCCCGGATTTCTGGATCATTTGGAAGTTAGACCAACCCTGATGGACGACGTCAAGAAGGCTCAAGATGGACACGCAAGCATTGAAGGTATCAAGAGGAAGATGAAGATGGGCAAGGCCCCAGGATTCTCCGAAGACGAGCACGGGATTGTTTGGTACAAAGGTCGTCTCTGCGTACCAAACAACACCGAGTTGAAGACGCTGATTCTGCAAGAAGCCCACGACACCCCGTATTCCATCCACCCCGGAGGAACCAAGATGTACCAAGACTTGAAGGCACGATTCTGGTGGCACGGTATGAAGAGAGAGATTGCAACCTATGTTGCAAAGTGTGATGTGTGCCAAAAGGTCAAGGCTGAGTATCAGCGACCCGCTGGATTGCTTCAACCACTCAAGGTTCCTGAGTGGAAGTGGGATAAAGTCGGAATGGACTTCATCACTGGATTACCAAGGTCGAATAGAGGACATGACTCTATCTGGGTCATAGTCGATCATTTGACCAAGGTGGCTCATTTCATTCCTATCAAGACCACTTATGATGGCAACCGGCTGGCAGCTCTCTATATCGACCGAATCGTAAGTCTTCACGGTGTTCCCAAGGAGATTGTGTCAGATCGAGGAACCCAGTTCACCTCAAGGTTCTGGAAGAAGTTCCAAGAAGCCTTGGGAACCAAGTTGTCCTTCAGCACAGCTTTCCACCCACAGACCGGAGGTCAGACTGAGCGAGTCAATCAGATTCTCGAAGACATGCTCCGAGCCTGTGTCCTGGCATGTGGAGCCAAGTGGGAAGACTGTCTCCCTTTTGCCGAGTTCTCCTATAATAACAGTTACCAGTCAAGCCTTCAGATGGCACCATTTGAGGTGTTGTACGGACGCAAGTGTCGCACACCCCTCAACTGGTCAGAGACTGGAGAAGGACTAGTCTTTGGACCGGATATTCTCCGCGCAGCAGAAGCAACCTGGGAACGAGAAGACTATCTTAGATCCGAGTTTCCCGACCTCTTTTAAGCCCTAGTTTAGGAATCTCGGGGACGAGATTCTTGTAAGGGGGGTAGGTCTGTCACACCCTGCATTTTGTAACATGTTATTTGTAACTTTGAAGCATGAAAATTTGGACCAGCAAAAATTTTTAGCATCATTTGGCTTTTATTTGAAATTGAGTTTTCTTCAATTGCTTTTTCATGTGCTCATTAAAGTCAACTATGATCTCTTATAGATTTCATCTCCTTATCCAGAACTTCTGCCCAATGATCATGCCAAGTGTTATATAGCAGTATAGTATTTTCCTACAAAATTAATTTGGCCAAAAAGCATTTTATAAATTTAGTTTTCCAAAAACCCCTGAATTGAGATTTGCACTGCAAGTACTTGATTAAGGGTGTGAAAACTTTTTCAAAAGGTTTATTTGAGACCTAGTAGTCATAGGACTCCCATAAACCACAAAGGTATAATTTTAAAAGTTATTTTCCTATTTTATTTAAAAGCTTTTTCTTAAGGCCAGAAATGGTCTTTAATAGGGAAAAATTATTTAACTATTTCAAAAATATTTGCCAAAATTCAGAGAGACTCATAGGACATATATTGTCCATATATAAGAGTTTCAACACTTGGTCATGTTCAAAATAATGGGCTAAACCCTCTAAAACCCTTTCTGGATATTTCAAGCTTTTGAAATATTTACAAAGGAATTTTTCTCCAAAAATTCCAGGGAAATTCTATCATGTCATATATGACATATTTGATGATCTTGCAAAGCCTCATGCATTGAAGATCAAGGAAACCTCTTCAAACCCCTTCAAAACCATTCTGTCCATATTTGAAGTTTGAGCAACTTTACATTGCCAAACTTGTCCAAATGCTCTCAAACTTGGTGCACATGCTAGGTTAGCCTAATAAGGCACCTAGACAAAATGGCACAAGATTTGGAATAGAGCAACTTGACCAGATCACCTCAAAACCCTTTCTGTTCAAATGCCAATTTGAACAACTTTACATTACCAACTTTTTATCTGGAGCCTCAAACTTTGTGAGCATGATCAATACCCCAAATGATGATGCTACACCAAGTGGTGCATCAAGGGGGGATGATTAGCTTGACTCAATCAAGATGAAACTGTTTCTGTTGATTTCTAGGGTTCACCAAAGCTACATTGGCTAGTTTCTTCAAATGAGCCCAAATTTGGTGAAGCACCCTATTTTCTCATGTCTTTCAACCCTGTCAAGTGCCATGTCAAGTGGACTTCATTTGCTTGATCAAACACAGATCAAACACCTTCTGCAGAAATCTTAAAACCTCCATTTTGACTACTTTCACTTTTCTCCATAGCCTCAACTTCTTACCACAGGCCCATAGAGTTACTAGCAACCCCCAGTAACTTCCCCAGCACCTCATCTCCATGATTGAGGGGTAAAACCTCAGCTTTACCCTACTGTACAGCCCACTTTCATCTTGTTACCAGCCCTCCTCTCTCTCTCTCTGCACCACAGAGCATCCAATGCCTTAGGGCAATTCTTTACTACTCCCTCTACTCACCAGACACTGTTGGGCACGCTGGAATGGACCAAGCCGGCGAGAGCGTGCTGATGCCAGCCATACGCGCGCTCCAGAGCGCGTGAACAGTGCGGCTCACACGCTGGCTCGGGCCAATCGTTGGTCCCCGACCACCTCGAGCCTCCCCCTCGCGCCAGTCGAGGCGCCTCGACGTCCGCAACGTCACCGGCGCTGTCCCCCCTCCTCCTGCGCCCTCCAGTGGCCGTCGCCGCACGCGCACCGGCCGCCCGCTTCGGCCAGTCTTCTGCTCCACACGCGCACGCCTCCCTGTTACTCCCCCGCTCCTCCTCTTGCCTCAGCTGGGCGTAGGACTCGTCCAGCAACACCCCTGACTCACTCCCGCAGCCTCCCGTGCGCTGTAGCGACGAGCCGGAGCTCGCCGGCGCACTGGACCACGGGTCCTCGTCGGGGCCCTATAAATAGGCCTCCCCGAGCCCTTCCAACACCACCACCAGCCTCACAGCTCTCCTCTAGTCCCCACTGCACCCTCAGTTCAGCCCCGGAGCACCCCAGTGCTCGGGATCGACCGGAGCTCCGCCGCGTCGGGCCGCCGGCGATCTCGAGGTACAGGCCTCCCCGGCCACTCCTTCCGCCCGTTTCGGAACCGCAGCACGCCACTGACTCTTTCCCCTCTCTTTCCCCCTCTGTTTGCAGTCGGAAGCAGCCGCTGCAACGGACCTCCGACGAGCCTCCGCCGTCGCACCTCGTCGCCGGCGAACCAGGGCTCCCCGCCGTGCCGCACCACCACCGTTGCAACCGCGACACGACGCTGAGCTCGACCCTACCCTCCGTTGCCGTCGCCGTGGCCGGAGTCGTCGCCGGTGAGCTCGCCGCCTCCGTGACCGCGGGGTTAGAGATGACAGGCGGGCCCCGCCTGTCATCCTCCCACCTCTCTCCCCTCCTCTGAGCCACTGACCCACGGGCCCCGCCCGTCAGGTTTGAAACCTGACGTGCGCGCGCGCTGGCTCCGTGCGGCCAGGCCGAGCCGTTTGGGCCGTGCACTGTGGCCACTTCTGGCCCAGTGCACAGGACCCTTTTTCTCTTTTTCTTTTCTGTTAATGTTTCAAACATTTATGCAGAAAAGAATATTGATCCAAATTAATTATTTCCAATTCCTAAAATCTTGTAGTATTCCAACCTATTTGATGGTACTACTTTCATCCAAATCCATGAAACTTTTCTGTACTGTTCAAATTTAAATTCAAATTTGGGCAGTATAACTCCTGTTCAAAAATCAATATATCCTATTCTGTAACTCCAAAACTCCAACTAAGATTTTTCCCCATCTTAGAAAACCCTCTAGTATTTTACAAAAATGAGTTGACATTTTTCTGAGCACTTTGGTTTCTCTGTTTTATTTGTATTCTTATTTTTCCGTTATTATTATGCGACGTATAGATCCCGTATTTGACGAGGTTGCTGTGGAAGAAGAAGGAGAAGGACTAGAAGACTTTGAAGACCAAGCCAATCCAGGCAAGCAGCCCTTTGACCATGATACACTTGTTCCTCGGAACCCATTTGTTTCCGATACATGATGATAGGGTTACGATGGTAACCTAGATGAACCTCCACATGATGCATGCTTTAATGTTGATCTTGCTATATGCTAGATAACATGCCATAAGGTGACCATGATGCTTACATGATGCATGACATGATCTTGATCTTGCTATACGCTAGATGACTTGCATATGGTTAATAGTTATGGAAAGTGATGCATGAGTGACATGAACCTTCATGGTTGAAGTCTTTGCATGAAACCCCGTCGGGTGCCATTTATGCCCGAGGGTGATGATGATAATGAGATTGGGTGACCACTTGATGACGAAGTGGTGTGCCAAGGCAAGTGTGTGTGTTTTTCAAACGGATTGGTTGAAGTTGCGACCGTTATTCCAACCATACATGTGCAACCACACTACCCCTTATGGGACGGGGCTTTATTGATTACTTAGGTCGATACTAGCATGGTGCCCGCATTACTAGTGACGGGAAGACTTGAGGTCTTTCCCGGGACGGGGTCGTGCTTGGATAGGCGACCATGACTGTTTTCACAGGGCACCGGACACACCGTTGGTCCCTTCGGGTACGCGTAAACATTGAATTAGGGCAAGTCCCGTGATCTATTGTTTGTACCCCTAAGGCCGTGTGCCAACGAGTGGACTCTATGTTAGTGTCGTCTAAGGAAAGGTAATGACCGGGTGCTTACCCCGGGTACTTGAGGTACCGCGGGTCGTGGATGACACGGAAGTTCCCCGGATCTTGTGGGTAAAGTGCGCAACCTCTGCAGAGTGTAAAACTATTCGAATAGCCGTGTCCACGGTCATGGACAGTTGGGTAACCGCTCTTGGGCTACGTCCAATGTTTGTGAAACCATGCGTGTGTGTGTGTGTGTGTGAGTCAAGGTGGTGACTTGACTCGATGAAATGAATCATATCCATGTTGATGTCGGTAACCTGTTCTCGAGGTTACGCGAGGTTATTGATGCATAACTTGATGATAGCATATTGTTCTAGCCTCCTGCTAGTTTGTTCATTATTATTCAATAGCATTGCTACTTGAACCACATCATGGGTTGCTTGCGAGTACATTCAAAGTACTCATTGGCTTGCCACTGGTTATTTAATTGGCCAGGCATGGAAGAACAAGATTATGAGGAAGAGTTCTTTGGAGACGACCATGCGAACTAGGATGCTATCCTAGTCAGAATGCCTGTAGGGTTAAGGCAGATGGCATGGGTTCTACCCGTTTTATCGAAGACTTCCGCTACTTGAGATATTTGCTATTCAGCCCGTGAGGCTCTATCTATGTAAGACTTGGCCATAATGGCCTTAATTCGTGTAAGACTATTTGTATGGATGTAAGACTCTTGTTATTTCAGCTTCTGTGTGTTCAGTGAGCATTGATCTCTGGGATCACTGTACACGTGCATTCGGTGATCTCGACTTCCAAGTCGGGGTCCCCACAGGATGTCCTCAAGTTGAGATCTATCAAAAATGAGAAATCAAATGTGATTTATCTCCTTGGACCTTTGTACAGGTGGCATAGAGGTACCCCTTTGTGACACTTGGTTGAAACATATGTAATGCAATGATAACCCATGGAAATCCGAGCTAATTAGGACAAGGTGCGAGCACTATTGGTATTCGATGCATGAGGCTTGCAACTTATAGGATGTGTTATGCATGACACATATGAAGTACTACTACCGTTGACAAAATTGCTTCTATGTTTTAAAAATAAAAAGCTCTAGCACATAACCATTCTTTTACTTTTATGTTGAGTCTCCACCTTCTTTTAAAAGCACCAACTACTGAGAGCATGATTGTCATTCTGAGTGTAATGTGCATTGTCCCAAAGTAGCATTGTCTTTTGCATGATTGTGATATCGTTTATTTTGAAATCATTCTATCTAGTCATCACTTAAACCTTGAAGGTGCCCCTGCATTTATGTTTTGCATCACTAAAGGGGGCAAGCTAGATATCACTTTATCATATTTGCACATCATGATCATTGCAAATCTTTTTGATGTTTCAGTTTCATATTGTAAAACTTTCAGTCATTTGTGATTTTCTCATGAGGCAACTTAATTACTATAGAATCATTGTCTCAGTAAGCTTTTGTCATATGACTATAAAAAGTCCTATATGGTTAATAGCATGTCACCACAGAAATTATTCTTGTTATCATTTACCTACTCGAGGACGACCAGGAATTAAGCTTGGGGATGTTGATACGTCCAAAACGTATCTATAATTTCTGCTTGCTCCATGCCACTTTTGGGTGATATTGCTATGATATTCATACACTTCCATACACTTTTGATCATATTTGGACTAACCTACTAATCCAGTGCACCCCGGTGCCAGTTTCTGTTTTCGGCTGATTTTGTATTTCAGGTTTTCACGTTACGAGAACTGCCAGGAAAAATCCAGAAAAATTATATAAAAAATCAGCGTTCCGGAACCGACCTTGCGCCCGAAGTACAGCCGGGGGGGCCACCAGGGCTCGGGGCGCCCTGTGGGCGCGCCCCCCCCCCCCCTGGGCCGCGCCGGGGGGGGCGCCTGGGCCCCCCGAAGCCCGTCTGGTGCCCCCCTTTGGCATATATTTAGAGCGTCCCTCAAAACCCTCGGAGGGGAACTCTTTTTCGCGATCTCATCTCTGTTCCGCCGCCGCCGCCGCTTCCAAGATCGGGAGCACCAGTAGAACTCTTCCCGGCACCCTGCCGGAGGGGAGGATCACCACCGGGAGCTTCTCCACCACCATGGACGCCTCCCGGATGACTTGTGAGTAGTCTCCCTTGGACCATGAGTCCATGACCAGTAGCTATGTGATGTTCTCCTCCCGTTCTTGTGCTTCACTAATTAGTCCTCGTGAGCTGCCCTACATGATCGAGGCACATATGTAATCCTTATGCTGTTGCTATGATGAGTTTGCTGGGATCCGATGGATTATGAGATTATGTTCAGATTGTTCTTGAGTAATATATTTGATCTACCTCTTTTATATTTATGTTCATAAGTAATTCTTGCATGTTCTCCGTTGTTATTTATTGCTTTGGCCAAGTGATACGTAGTGACTCCAAGAGGGAACATTATGCTCGATTGTGGGTTCATGCCCCTCGATGACTAGCTTGAGTGACAGAAACATGAGTCTAGGGGATGTGCTGTTGCCACAAGGGGGAAAACAACGGTGCTTGTTCCCGCGGGTGCAAGGATTGTTTACTTTACGCAAAGTTCTTTTAATGCAGTTGTCTGTTGCTTTGAGTTTACACTATGGGTGGGGCTCGCAACTTAATACCAGCGAGATGTTCTGGATAGATATCTCAAGGTGGATGATTAGTAGTAGATATTGATGGATTTCGGTCTACTTACTTTGGCGTACCGCCCATGCTTTGAACCTCAACATTTCTTCCAATGTAGTCAGCATTGGTTTGCGGTCGTGGTCCTGTCAATTGCCCAGCTGTAATTCGTTTACCTCACATAGCTGTTTTATCGTCTTTTGGGAGAGAGACATCACTAGTGAACATCATGAGACTCCGGTCCATATTACCATCATTGATCACATCCGCTATTTACTTTTCGCTTTTACTTACTATTGCAAACACTATCTATCACTACTATCATTTTGCGTTTAATCCTTTGTGAACTACAAGGCCGGAGGGATTGACAACCTCTCTGTACTTGTTGGGAGCAAAGTTATTTGTATCTGTGTGCAGGTCCACGTTGATTGCTAATTTGCGCCGTTAGCAGTTGACACCTACTTGTTGAACCTAGGAGTCTCTGGGGATTCGATCCTTGGCATCTTTGCTAAGGGAAAACACTTCCACAACACTGCATCTTTCACCTTCCACTTGGGGTAACCAATGAGGGGTTAGAGGCCCATCAGCATCATACTTGGTTGAGCATCCTGTCTTGTTATGCGTTGTGTGTTGACCATGTTGTTTGCTTGTTCTCGTTAGTTCATGTTTCGTTGCGATCGCGAGGATACGTTCAACTACACTTGGTTCGTCTTCGTGGCTCCTTCTTCATCTTCTTGACGGACTCGTTCTTCTTCCTTGTGGGATCTCAGGCAAGATGACCGTCACCTTGGATCTCATTACTACCATTGCCATGCTAGTTGTCTCGATGCTATCACTATATGTCACGCTACCTATCTATTTGTTGTCAGCCTCTCATTGTTGCCATGAAATACCCTCTAACCTTTGACACCATCCCAGCAAACCATTGTGTGGCTATGTTACCGCTTGCTCAGCCCCTCTTATAGCGTTGCTAGTTGCAGGTGAAGATGAAGATTGCTCCATGTAGGATCTTGGATTGTTGGAATATCACAATATATCTTATATTAAATTAATGCACCTATATACTTGGCAATGGGTGGAAGGCTTGGCCTTTTGCTCGGTGTTTTGTTCCACTCATGCCGCCTTAAGAACCGATTAACCCGTGTTATGTTCCTTGATTTTGCGTTCCTTACACGGTTGGGTATATGGGGACCCCTTGCTTCTTCGCTTAAAGTAAAGCTTTCCCGAGGATATCCAACTTTGGTTTTACCATTTGCCTAACAACTAAAACTTGCCGAGGGAGTTATAAACCTGAGGATTATTAATTCAACCCCCTGGGCAGTGCTCGTTTTGAGTGTTGGTCCACCTACCTAGCAGTCGGCGGTGCCACCTCGGGGGAACTCGAGGTATTTTCGGCTATTGTCCACTTTGCATAGACGGATGAGTCCGTAGATGGAGAGCGCGCGGCTCTGGACACGGGTATCGACTCACCGGGAGATCTCCTTGGGATAGTTTTCCTTTCTTCGAAGAACTTGTGCACCGGGATTCCGAGGACGCTCGGGCCTTCCCTAAGATATGGGGTATTTTTACCTCTGCAGATCGTGAGAGCTTGTTATGGGCTAAGTTGGGACACCCCTGCAGGATTATGATCTTCCGAAAGCCGTGCCCACGGTTATGTGGCAGATGAGAATTTGTTAATATCCGGTTGTAGAGAACTTGACACATGATCCGAAATAAAATACACCAACCGCTTGAGTAACCGTGACCGTCTCTTTTCATGTTGAGAAGAGAACACAGTGGGGTTATGCTTGACTCGTAAGTAGATAGGATCACTTAGTGATCGTTACTAGTTTGCGACCGTTTGCGTAGATGCTCATCTTATTCTTGTACTCGTAAGTTAGTCACCATACATATGCTTAGCCGCTGCTGCAACCTCACCACTTAACCTCTCCATACCCATTAAGCTTTGCTAGTCTTCATACCCATGGTTATGGGATTGCTGAGTCCTCGTGGCTCACAGATACTACGACAACAGATGCAGGTGCAGGTTTTCGATCACTTGAATAGAGCGCGATGTTTACTTGTTGTAACATCCCCAGAACCACCCCACAGTGATCACCCTCTGATCATGCCATGTCATCATCATTTGCTCTATATAATCATAGTGGTTAAGCACTCCCATTCGAATCTCTTTCTGAATTCAAATTCAGAAAGAAGTGCAAAATGAAGATGCTCAAAACCTGCTGCAAAAATGTTCACCACATAGAAAATATTCCAAAACATTTTCCTGTTAAGGAAAACAACATCACTATGTGGCTAAAATGAACAGTAGCAACAATAACAACACCTTTTCAGCATTTTTAAATGCTATTTCATTTATGAAAAATCCAAATGCCCTCAAATAATCCTCAAAACTTTTGTGGCACTGTCTAATATCATTATGGATTTAATGGGACCTTTCCCCTATTTTTCCTAAGTGACTAGGGTGCCCTAAAAAAAATTGCCTCTCTTTCTCTGTTTAAGAAATAAAAGAAAAACAGAAAAGCAACAAAGAAAAAGGAGCCAGAGGCCTTACCTGTTGCAGGCCCAAGCCGGCCCAGCCGGCCCAGCCAGCCCACCAGGGCCTCGTCTACCTGCTCCCCGCGCCGTGTCGCCGCGCGCGCGATCTCGCCGGCGATGGAGCCACGCGCCGGCCATCCTGCCGCCTCCCCGTGTGGATAAGTCCTCCCTCGTCCCTCGGTCGAACCCTAGCGCGCCCCCACTTCCCCTGGTCACTTCTCTCCCCTCCCACGCGCTCGCTCGCTTCCCCTCGTCTCTGCCGAGCACGACCACCGACGCGCTGCTGTCACCGTCGTGGCCACCGGCGCCTGATTGCCTCGCCGCCGAGCACAAGCGACTCGCCGGCCTCCACCTCTTCGCCCGGTGTCGCCTGCTGGAGCTGACGAGCCCTGGAGCGCCAGATCCCCTTCTTCCTCCTCCTCGGATCACCGGCCGCCGCCGCCATGATTCTCCGCCTCGGCAGCTACTAAGCCCCCCGCAGGCCTTTCGTGAGCCACACGGTGAGCTCCCCATCTCCTCTCCCCATCCGCTTCTCTTCTTCTCCGTCGTAGCTAGCCGAACGCCCGGGGCCGCCATGACCGGAGCTCCGGCCCTGCTGACGTGCTCGTCGCCGGCACCCTAGGCCCTGTCGTAACTGGCCGAGCACGCCCTCGTGCTCAGGGTAGCCGTGCGAAGCCCCCTGCAGCGCTAGTTTGCGTGCTAATGCCTCGGAACCCCGACTGCGCTCTGGCCCGATACCGGCCGCCGCTCACGCTCGCCGTAGCCGGCGTTGTAGACCACCAGAGCTCGCGCCATTTAGCCAGATCGACGCGGCGTCGCCTCCCCGTTCCAACGCGCTCAATCGCGACCAAGATGGTGGCCCGTGCGCGAATTCCGACGCCCTCCCGAGACGCGCCGCCGCGAACGACCTCGCCGGAGCTCTCACCGGCGACGCGCTGACCTGGCACCGCGTGGGGCCCGCTCGTAGTCACTGACCAGTGGGCCCCTGGCCTCTGGTTGACTCTGTTGACCGAGTCAACGCGTGCGCTGTTCACCTCCTGTCATTGACATGTGGGCCCTGTTAAACTAAATCCTATTTTTGGCAAATTAATCATCTCTGTTAGAGTAGTTAAGTCACTGATAGCAGGGCCCCACATAACTAATTAACACTGTTAGTTAATTCAGTTAACCCACTGTCTATGACAGGTGGGTCCCACAGGTCAGTTTGACCTGGTCAGCTGGTCAGCCGACTGCTGACGTCGCTGTGACATCATGCTGACGCAATAAGTCATTTCTGTTAATAAAAATAATTTCAGAAAAGCTAAAATCTTTAGAAATTCATATCTTTTTATCCGTAGCTCGGATGGAAAAACTTTCTACATGAAAGTTGCTCAGAACGACGAGACGAAGCTAACCGTGCTATCCGTTTCCGTGACGGGACCCTCTACGGAGGTGAACCCGCAACTTTTAGCCTGTTTCCGGTAGATGAATAGTGTCTAACTGCTGTCTATTAATTCCAGCTGATCTCCTAAAATAACTAAAATGGTTTAGCTAGGTCTTTAGGCAACCCTGCACTGCACCCTAGCTGTCACCTGCCTCTAACACCGTAAACCTGCAACCGTCCCCCTCCGGTTCATCTGTCCGACACAGATCCGGAACCGGGAATACTTTCCCGGATGGGTTCCCCTTCTCCGTTATCGGTAGCACTGCGTTAGATCGTCATGCTTTGTGATTACTTTCGTTACTGTGTATTTATATTGTTTCCTCTCCCCCTTTCTTCCCGGTAGACCCCGAGACCGCTGACGGTGCCCTGGTGATCGACTACTTCACCGCCGTTGTTCCTTTTCATTTGCCAAGCAACCAGGCAAGCAACCCCCCCTTTGATCATTCCGATATCGCCTATGTCTATTCTCTCTTATTCTTGCATTAGAATTGCTGCTACTGCTACTGCTCCTATTACTGTTGCATAGCCTGTTTTTGCTAAAATGTTGATACCTGTCTTTATTCATAAACTGCTTAGTATAGGTTGGGTAGCACTGCTATGGTCCCACACTCTCGTAGTTGCCTCGCATAGTACCCTTGCCTCGATCAAGCGATCGAGCCCCTTCCCCTGACCTTCTTCACATCACCGCACACCCCCTAATATGCTCGACTCCGCAGAGTTAACATCAGGTGACGAGGGTGATACCTCCGAACTCACTTCCGATGTTGTCCCTGTTGTATAGCTAGCTCGTTGTGGGTTACCGAGGGTGATTCCTCTTCCCACTTCTGACTTAGCTTTTGTCGTGCATCCGCTATGGTGATTACCGCCGAGGGTGATTCCTCCGGTACCACCTTAACGGGACTTGTCGTTTAGGAATCCCACGAGGGTGATTCCTCGGATTCCTCATCGGCATGGAAACCACACGGATGCCCTGTTTCACCATATCGTGTTTAAAGACGTATCGATCCCCGAGGCCGGACGTCGCCAGGAACAAAGGCGTGCGGCCAGAGGTATCGTGCGTCTGAAGACACTTTGAAGTTACTACTACACATGTTGGATGGAGGCGGGTTGACCCAGAGGGGTACCCGCGAGTGCCTTTGAGGCGTGAGCTGTGGAGTCGGGTGACCAGTGAGGGTACCCGCGAGATAACTACGAGGCGTGGCCGGTCTTTCCCAGTCCTTGTCACAAGTCCTCGAGACGGGACGACGGGGCCAACAGTATCGTAGGCTCTGCTCGTTACCGCGCGTTCCCAATCCACTAAGCGATTTGGATATTTGATCCGAGGGGCCTCCGGGTCCGATAGCACTAACCACCACGTGGGTGTGAGTGGGTGCTCTGCGTCGTATACATCAGCCGGAGTCGTCACGACGTCAGCGATTGAGCGGCCCGTTCGGATTGGACTTAGGATGCAACTGCGTGCTTGTATAAGGGGTTGCTAGGTCTGCTACCGAACGGCCACGCAACGTGCAGGAGTGTCCGGGGCGACGGCCATGACCCCCGGGGGCATAGGATTAGTCCGGCGTGCTCGATCCTCTCTAGCGGTATCCGGTCGGGTTGCGTCGTATTGTTTGGCCGAGGGCGGGCACGACCTGATGGTGTGTCCGGCCGGAGTTAAGCGAGCGTGGTGGGTAACTTGGTGCACCCCTGCAGGGAAGAAAACATCTATCGATAGCCTGTCCTACGGTAACGGACACTCGGAGTTGTATCCACTTCGGTACAACTAGAACTGGTGACTTGAGATATGAAGTTGATATTACTATAAACCCATTACATTATGATGTACTATTCTGCTCCCTTCTAATTGCTGCAAGACCCTGAAGATGCTAGTCTTCGTCAGGACTAGGCTTTTCCCCTCTCTACTCTGGCTTTCTGCAGTCTAGTCCACCCACATAAAGCCTCCTTTGAAAATGATGCATTGCTAGTATAGATCTGATGTAAGTCTTGCTGAGTACTTTGGATGAGTACTCACGGTTGCTTTGCTTCCTCTTTTGTCCTACCCGCATGACAAACCAGACGACGGAGCCATGGTGCCCGCAGCCCCCGTTGACGACTACTACTACCAGCCCGAGGCTGGCTACTACTACTACCCGGCCGGCGAGTACTTCTACGAGGAGCCGGCGGACGACGACCAGGAGTAGGATCGGAGGTCCCAGGCAGGAGGCCTGCGCCTTTTCGATCGTAGCTTTTATTTTGTCCCGCCTTTGCAAAAGGCCTATCTTCTACTGTGTTGTATCTGTACCCAGATACCTAACGCTTCCGCTGACTAAGTGTTTGACACTTGTTATGTATTCGAGCCCTCGAGGCCCCTGGCTTGTAATATATAACTTGTATGTATTTATTTATGTTTTAGAGTTGTGCTGTGATTCCTTCACGTGAGTCCTTAGGCTTGATCGTGTGCATTTGCGTGTATGATTAGTGCACGGTCGGGCCGGGTTCGTCACAGGTTGGTATCAGAGCCGACTGCCTGTAGGAACCCCCTTTCCAACTCCTTGGCCGAAGTCGAGTCTAGAGGTCCAAAAATGTTTTACTAACTTGGCTGTGTGGCTTATGGCCCCACGTCGCCAACTGGGTGGTATTAGGATCTTTTATTCCTCGTCTTTACTCTGGGACTCTGAATCTCTCTTCTATTCGGGTTAATGATTTTACTAACACCGGCCTTAGGTTCTCGTAACCGTTTCCCCCGGAGAGCCTCCTTTTTTTCCAGAAGATGGCGTGTCATCATCAGAAGACTCCGAAGATACTCGTTGGAGTTTCCCGAGACCATTATGCCCACTGCTTTTGCAAGTGCCCTATTACCGATAATCACCGTGAACAACTACACATCCTTACCGTTTGAATCTTCGTTCCCAGCCACCCCTTTCTGAATAAGATACCCCGAAGTACTCCTTGTAATCCGAGAATCTTTTGCGTCTACTGCCGTGCAGCTTCTTTCGCACTGCGGATAATTCCTCACAACACCGAGGATCCATTCATCCCCAGTTGTTCTTGTGTTCCATGAAATACTTCGTATTGCTATCTGATCTCCTAAAAGAATCCTCTGCAGACTCTTGCTCTTGAAATTTTTGACTGTCTGCATCATGGTAAATTCCATATAACCTTCGTTGACATCCTTGTCGCTATCATTTTGCGTCCCTTGATTCAATATGCTGTGAATATTCGTAAATCATCAGTTGATTCCTACTAATCAATCCTTCCGGCTCAGACGTCCTTCAGGATGATATGAGCTGGTTCTCGGTAAATCAATCCATGATTGATTGGTCATCAAATTCTATTCTACCTATCCATCTTTTGATCAGAGCCTTCGCTTCTGATCCTTCGTCTTGGAATCATAACTCCTTTGTACTAAAGCGTCGAATTATTTCGATGTTTCTATAATCCGATGCTTTTTGCATCCCTTCTTCTTCTAGTTGAGAGCCGATACTCACATCAGATCCTAAGTCGACCACCTGAATTTCGTTGGGTTAATATCCGACAAAGTCCTTTATATTCAACAAATCTTGAGCGCTTTTCCTCTGATACATATTGCCTTCGATACATTGTATCCCTTGACTTTGTCAACCATGCTCTGCATCTGAGCTTGAGTTCATTACTCCTTCAAGTATGCGGTATATGTTCCTAAGATGCCCCGGTGGGTTGAACATATGCTTTCCCTAGTCTGTGTGAAACAAAAGCTGTGCGGGCTATATCTACTCGCGTTTCGTCGGATAAAATTTCGACTCTACAACTTCTTCAAAGACGAGAAGTGAATGAAAGGTAATGCATTGAAGAAGTGGGAGTCGACCTTGAACCTTAGTGTTCATGCCCATGGATACAATGCAGAACTTGTCTTGGAAGCATCTCGAAAAATCAATCGTTCCCTTGTTATAAGTTCGTCTCATATTTGTGCTTTGTTCCATGCAACCGTGGTCCTGACCATGATTGTTCTCCTTTGATTCCATTTCTCGGGCAAGCTAAGGCATTTGTCTTTTGCTAATCAATATGCCTGATCAACCTCTACCTTGAACTTACCTTCGAGAATTACCTCCTGATATCTCGAGAATACGGTGACATTCCACTATCTCTTGAAAATTCTTATGAGATGATAATCCCTCACATCATTCCCCGCCTGATCGGCTATTTCCTCATCAAGCTAAATTTTAACCTTGTTACCTGGTCTTTATGCCCAGAGCACAACTTCCGACGATGAGCGAAGCTCACGTCGATCTTCTTCATTTTATCATTTCACCTCGAACAACAAGCTTGATTTCGAGCTTGTGCCGTATCCGTGGCTCCATTAACCCTCTCGCTTCATCATTCCTTTTATCGATGCCGTCGCTGTTCGATGGCATCCTCGTGAAATCTCTCGACAAAGATGTCGTGGTCATCACCAATACTTGATTTGTTCCAAGTTATCAATTAAATTCATGGTGATAAATACCATCCCTACCCCTCGATAATTTGTGATGTCATCGATGACGTCCCTGACTTCTACCAACACAGACCTGGTTGTGTTCGGTTAATCCTCGTGTTCCGAGATAATTTTGGAAGTGTTCCTTTGTATCTCCTCAGATCTTCAGGCCCAACCCTTATTTGAAACACCATGTCATTGCTACCTTGCAGCATGACAATGGTACTACGAATATCGACAAGAACAATTGGAAGCGCAATACTAAATGTTTCTTGATCTATTATCCAAACATCGTTGTATGGGTAATCTCCTGATACAATCCTCGCCCCTTTATCTATATACTTTTGAGCTTGCTGTCCTATCATGTATATCATGCTCCGCTCTTTCTTGCGAAATGATATACCCCTAAAACTTGTGTGTAAACACATATTTCTTTCCATTTGCGTGATTAATCAATTAATCACATTTTCCTTTCCATTGGTTTGTTTAACCTTTCTTGAGATCATTAAGACATGAGCAGGAATAATTCCCTGCTTATGAAAATACCTCGGTCTGCAACTCAGTCAGTGAGACCCTGTTACTATTGTTGCTGACATTTCGGTAACCGCCGATGGACGAGAACTTTGCCTTTTGGTCCGCCTCGCCTAGCGAGCAGGAAAATGGTTCTCTTCGTCCCTCACCCTTGGTATCGACATTGTCACCGACATAACTGACAGGCTACACTCTGACATGCCTTGTTGCCGTGACTGTGTAAGATGTCACCGTTCTCCATATTATTGATCGACCCTCATCACAGTTCCACAGGATCGGAACCTGAACCTCTGGTACATCCTTGATCCCGAATCATCCTTTGTCCTGGGCTTGTGTGTTATCGCAAGCCATCAATCTCCGAGAGTTGACCTATTCCGATGCTTCGAACCCTTATCACACTCTGTTCAGGTATCGGTCGGATGACCATTCCTTTGAAACTTCTTATTGTACCTTTATACCTCACTCTTGATGTTTTCTTAAGTTTCAACTCGAGAGATTCTTTTACCACGTTCCTTGAGTTATCTGCCAAATAATCGACCTCGCTAAGGTCAGTACCTCCGAAGTTACTCCTTTTCTTCCCCACTTAAATCTCGGGACGAGATTTCTTGTAGTGGAGGAGATTTGTAACATCCCCAGAACCACCCCACAGTGATCACCCTCTGATCATGCCATGTCATCATCATTTGCTCTATATAATCATAGTGGTTAAGCACTCCCATTCGAATCTCTTTCTGAATTCAAATTCAGAAAGAAGTGCAAAATGAAGATGCTCAAAACCTGCTGCAAAAATGTTCACCACATAGAAAATATTCCAAAACATTTTCCTGTTAAGGAAAACAACATCACTATGTGGCTAAAATGAACAGTAGCAACAATAACAACACCTTTTCAGCATTTTTAAATGCTATTTCATTTATGAAAAATCCAAATGCCCTCAAATAATCCTCAAAACTTTTGTGGCACTGTCTAATATCATTATGGATTTAATGGGACCTTTCCCCTATTTTTCCTAAGTGACTAGGGTGCCCTAAAAAAAATTGCCTCTCTTTCTCTGTTTAAGAAATAAAAGAAAAACAGAAAAGCAACAAAGAAAAAGGAGCCAGAGGCCTTACCTGTTGCAGGCCCAAGCCGGCCCAGCCGGCCCAGCCAGCCCACCAGGGCCTCGTCTACCTGCTCCCCGCGCCGTGTCGCCGCGCGCGCGATCTCGCCGGCGATGGAGCCACGCGCCGGCCATCCTGCCGCCTCCCCGTGTGGATAAGTCCTCCCTCGTCCCTCGGTCGAACCCTAGCGCGCCCCCACTTCCCCTGGTCACTTCTCTCCCCTCCCACGCGCTCGCTCGCTTCCCCTCGTCTCTGCCGAGCGCGACCACCGACGCGCTGCTGTCACCGTCGTGGCCACCGGCGCCTGATTGCCTCGCCGCCGAGCACAAGCGACTCGCCGGCCTCCACCTCTTCGCCCGGTGTCGCCTGCTGGAGCTGACGAGCCCTGGAGCGCCAGATCCCCTTCTTCCTCCTCCTCGGATCACCGGCCGCCGCCGCCATGATTCTCCGCCTCGGCAGCTACTAAGCCCCCCGCTGGCCTTTCGTGAGCCACACGGTGAGCTCCCCATCTCCTCTCCCCATCCGCTTCTCTTCTTCTCCGTCGTAGCTAGCCGAACGCCCGGGGCCGCCATGACCGGAGCTCCGGCCCTGCTGACGTGCTCGTCGCCGGCACCCTAGGCCCTGTCGTAACTGGCCGAGCACGCCCTCGTGCTCAGGGTAGCCGTGCGAAGCCCCCTGCAGCGCTAGTTTGCGTGCTAATGCCTCGGAACCCCGACTGCGCTCTGGCCCGATACCGGCCGCCGCTCACGCTCGCCGTAGCCGGCGTTGTAGACCACCAGAGCTCGCGCCATTTAGCCAGATCGACGCGGCGTCGCCTCCCCGTTCCAACGCGCTCAATCGCGACCAAGATGGTGGCCCGTGCGCGAATTCCGACGCCCTCCCGAGACGCGCCGCCGCGAACGACCTCGCCGGAGCTCTCACCGGCGACGCGCTGACCTGGCACCGCGTGGGGCCCGCTCGTAGTCACTGACCAGTGGGCCCCTGGCCTCTGGTTGACTCTGTTGACCGAGTCAACGCGTGCGCTGTTCACCTCCTGTCATTGACATGTGGGCCCTGTTAAACTAAATCCTATTTTTGGCAAATTAATCATCTCTGTTAGAGTAGTTAAGTCACTGATAGCAGGGCCCCACATAACTAATTAACACTGTTAGTTAATTCAGTTAACCCACTGTCTATGACAGGTGGGTCCCACAGGTCAGTTTGACCTGGTCAGCTGGTCAGCCGACTGCTGACGTCGCTGTGACATCATGCTGACGCAATAAGTCATTTCTGTTAATAAAAATAATTTCAGAAAAGCTAAAATCTTTAGAAATTCATATCTTTTTATCCGTAGCTCGGATGGAAAAACTTTCTACATGAAAGTTGCTCAGAACGACGAGACGAAGCTAACCGTGCTATCCGTTTCCGTGACGGGACCCTCTACGGAGGTGAACCCGCAACTTTTAGCCTGTTTCCGGTAGATGAATAGTGTCTAACTGCTGTCTATTAATTCCAGCTGATCTCCTAAAATAACTAAAATGGTTTAGCTAGGTCTTTAGGCAACCCTGCACTGCACCCTAGCTGTCACCTGCCTCTAACACCGTAAACCTGCAACCGTCCCCCTCCGGTTCATCTGTCCGACACAGATCCGGAACCGGGAATACTTTCCCGGATGGGTTCCCCTTCTCCGTTATCGGTAGCACTGCGTTAGATCGTCATGCTTTGTGATTACTTTCGTTACTGTGTATTTATATTGTTTCCTCTCCCCCTTTCTTCCCGGTAGACCCCGAGACCGCTGACGGTGCCCTGGTGATCGACTACTTCACCGCCGTTGTTCCTTTTCATTTGCCAAGCAACCAGGCAAGCAACCCCCCCTTTGATCATTCCGATATCGCCTATGTCTATTCTCTCTTATTCTTGCATTAGAATTGCTGCTACTGCTACTGCTCCTATTACTGTTGCATAGCCTGTTTTTGCTAAAATGTTGATACCTGTCTTTATTCATAAACTGCTTAGTATAGGTTGGGTAGCACTGCTATGGTCCCACACTCTCGTAGTTGCCTCGCATAGTACCCTTGCCTCGATCAAGCGATCGAGCCCCTTCCCCTGACCTTCTTCACATCACCGCACACCCCCTAATATGCTCGACTCCGCAGAGTTAACATCAGGTGACGAGGGTGATACCTCCGAACTCACTTCCGATGTTGTCCCTGTTGTATAGCTAGCTCGTTGTGGGTTACCGAGGGTGATTCCTCTTCCCACTTCCGACTTAGCTTTTGTCGTGCATCCGCTATGGTGATTACCGCCGAGGGTGATTCCTCCGGTACCACCTTAACGGGACTTGTCGTTTAGGAATCCCACGAGGGTGATTCCTCGGATTCCTCATCGGCATGGAAACCACACGGATGCCCTGTTTCACCATATCGTGTTTAAAGACGTATCGATCCCCGAGGCCGGACGTCGCCAGGAACAAAGGCGTGCGGCCAGAGGTATCGTGCGTCTGAAGACACTTTGAAGTTACTACTACACATGTTGGATGGAGGCGGGTTGACCCAGAGGGGTACCCGCGAGTGCCTTTGAGGCGTGAGCTGTGGAGTCGGGTGACCAGTGAGGGTACCCGCGAGATAACTACGAGGCGTGGCCGGTCTTTCCCAGTCCTTGTCACAAGTCCTCGAGACGGGACGACGGGGCCAACAGTATCGTAGGCTCTGCTCGTTACCGCGCGTTCCCAATCCACTAAGCGATTTGGATATTTGATCCGAGGGGCCTCCGGGTCCGATAGCACTAACCACCACGTGGGTGTGAGTGGGTGCTCTGCGTCGTATACATCAGCCGGAGTCGTCACGACGTCAGCGATTGAGCGGCCCGTTCGGATTGGACTTAGGATGCAACTGCGTGCTTGTATAAGGGGTTGCTAAGTCTGCTACCGAACGGCCACGCAACGTGCAGGAGTGTCCGGGGCGACGGCCATGACCCCCGGGGGCATAGGATTAGTCCGGCGTGCTCGATCCTCTCTGGCGGTATCCGGTCGGGTTGCGTCGTATTGTTTGGCCGAGGGCGGGCACGACCTGATGGTGTGTCCGGCCGGAGTTAAGCGAGCGTGGTGGGTAACTTGGTGCACCCCTGCAGGGAAGAAAACATCTATCGATAGCCTGTCCTACGGTAACGGACACTCGGAGTTGTATCCACTTCGGTACAACTAGAACTGGTGACTTGAGATATGAAGTTGATATTACTATAAACCCATTACATTATGATGTACTATTCTGCTCCCTTCTAATTGCTGCAAGACCCTGAAGATGCTAGTCTTCGTCAGGACTAGGCTTTTCCCCTCTCTACTCTGGCTTTCTGCAGTCTAGTCCACCCACATAAAGCCTCCTTTGAAAATGATGCATTGCTAGTATAGATCTGATGTAAGTCTTGCCGAGTACTTTGGATGAGTACTCACGGTTGCTTTGCTTCCTCTTTTGTCCTACCCGCATGATAAACCAGACGACGGAGCCATGGTGCCCGCAGCCCCCGTTGACGACTACTACTACCAGCCCGAGGCTGGCTACTACTACTACCCGGCCGGCGAGTACTTCTACGAGGAGCCGGCGGACGACGACCAGGAGTAGGATCGGAGGTCCCAGGCAGGAGGCCTGCGCCTTTTCGATCGTAGCTTTTATTTTGCCCCGCCTTTGCAAAAGGCCTATCTTCTACTGTGTTGTATCTGTACCCAGATACCTAACGCTTTCGCTGACTAAGTGTTTGACACTTGTTATGTATTCGAGCCCTCGAGGCCCCTGGCTTGTAATATATAACTTGTATGTATTTATTTATGTTTTAGAGTTGTGCTGTGATTCCTTCACGTGAGTCCTTAGGCTTGATCGTGTGCATTTGCGTGTATGATTAGTGCACGGTCGGGCCGGGTTCGTCACACTTGTGTTGGAGTTCATTCTTCTTCTTCCTCATCAGTCTTGGGATAGGTTCCTGGTCGGCAGCCTGGGATAGCAGATGGATGTCGTTGTGCCTTTCATGTTTTCATCCGTAGTCGGATGTCTTGTATATGATGTGTTGTATTCTTGTGGAGTTGTATGAATTGTATGTATCCCCCATGTAATTATGTAATGGTATGATGTAATGATATTCATCTTGCTAAGCGCACGAAATGCGGTTGTGCCCCAATCACGAGTGTATCACGTGATCGGGATATAATCGCATCTTGGGCGTGACATATGTTCTTACCAGGTAAAATGAGAGGCTGACAAAGTTGAGTAATAGTGTTGCTCATGTCAAATAGGGAAAATATCTTTAATATCTACTCTGGTTTGATTGTTCGCCTTTGCACACTAAAAACAATTGCATATTTCGTTCAACTAGGAGGTTTGCCAGAAGATGCACAAAATTGGTTAATGATGCAAGCCATTACCTGAGCTTCCTGAACATTAGTTGTACTGCAGATCAACATATCATCAACAGAGAAGAGACAATGAACTAGAGGGCAATTTCGTCCAAGAGAAATTCATTGAAGGTTTTACATAGCCATGACACCACTATGGACAAGAAAAGCTCATTTATAACAAATAAACAAATAAGGAGAAAGTGGGCAAGCTTTTAAGTTTTCTGAAACACCAAAAGAGTGACCATTAATGACAACACAAAAACACGTGTAGAGATGCGTGCATAAATAACATTGATGAAAAGACCATGCAACCCTTTACGTGCAGTGCCAAAATAATGAAATACCACTCTAAATAATCAAAAGCTTTAGCGATATTGATTTTTAACATAAAGGCGTCATGATTCCAAGATTCCTAAGCAATGATATGTTATCACTAATTCTTCTACCTTAGCAAAAGCTTGTTGAGCAGAGTTACTATAACCTAGAAGATGAGAGTGGATTTTTTTTTTCTTGGGCTCAATGGAGCCCGAAGTTTTCAAACATTCAAAAATCAACCTTTTAAGTTTTAAAAAATCTACAAATAAATACACGAGTACTTATAGATATATACTAGGTGTGTGTGTGTAATTTCATCACGAAATATATTTTTATGTGACATGTACAAAAAAGGTGATTTTATATTTGATAGTACATATGAGAGAAATATGTGACTTTATCATTTTTGAGTAGCTCGCATATAAACATTTCTCATGAAATTTCACAGACAATTAGTATACATCCATATGTTTATGTGTATTTTTTCATAAATTTTGAAACTTAAAAATTTTAAAATTTGATTTTCTTGAATAAAGGGATCCATGGAGCTCGATCTCCATTAGGCATCTCCGTAGGAATATGAGATTTTAAACCTACCAACAAAAGTCTTAGCTATGATCCCATATTGCACGATCATCCAGTTAGGACCAAATGTTGGGTATGGTTGGTTTGAGCCCATGAGCTAGCCCCACCAAAATTTAGGTGCGACTAAAGTAGATGTTGTCAAAATTTTAGTAAGTTGTTATTGTTTAGGTTATAACCATTGTATCCTAGATTCCTAATACTGAAAGGGAAACTAAAAGTTTGAATTCCACAGGATATTTCTTCAACAGTAGTACTTAATATTTGGGCCACAACTTGATTTTGATATTATTATGCACTAATATACCTTCATGTTCCACCATGCCATCATCGTATGTAATAGTTTCTTGTTTCTATTTCTCATAATACTGAGTTAAGGTATCATGTGTAGTACCTTAACAAATATTTATCTGAAATGCTCTAAACTTTTTCTACATGAAAAGTACTACACCATACTGTTCGTGTCAAAGTTAGACATTTTATGGAACCATTTGCCATTATTTAGACGTAATGAATTTCTTGATCTTGTAAAAAGTTATTTTCTAGCTATTTATTGGAGATAATTCAAACTTGAACTGCAAGTATCTAAGAAAAGCATCTAAATGAAAAAAAAATCATATTTAAGTAAATCTTTAACTTTTTAGCTCCTATTGAGAACATTAACAAATTTTCAAATGTTTGCTTGGTAAAATTCAAACCTTTACATGCTTCTTATTGTTTTTAAATAAAATATAAATGTGGTCTGAAAATTTGAAACTTTGCATGATCAGGTTATAACCTCATAAGATCATGTTTAATGGCAATCATTTTCACAAAACCTGGATTGTACATTGCTTTTTTGTTACTCATGCATTTCCCATGTAGACTCATAACATTCAAAGGCAAACTATGAATTTTTGACTCCATGGATCATTTTATTTATCATTTACACCTAAGATTTATTTTATACTATTGCACACTCATACACTGCCATGTTCTATCTTGTTATTGAATAATTTGTATTCCCTCCTTTTTGGAAAACCATTTGAAGGTACAATATGCACATTCCAAAACTATTTATATAAAGTGCTCCAAACTCTTTCTACATGGGACATAATACATTACAGTGTTCATGTCAGATTTATGCATTTTTCTGAATTTATTTGCTATTATTAACAAAGTAAATGAATTTCTAGCTATTTAAGGGATATAACAGAAATTTGAACTACAAGTACGTACACTAAGACCTTGGAATGAAAAAGGAAACCATGGTTAAGTACATATAATATGTAAAAAATCCATATTCTTTTCATTTTCATATGAATTGGATATTATTTTTACAAGACTGTGCCAGTTTATTAAAATATTCCAAATCATGAACCATTTTCACCTTTATTTACAGTTTCATCACAAAAAGCATCGCTCAACTGGGGCTACTCGACCCACTTTTATTTTATGGCAAATTTTTTGGAACCGTCGTGATCCTCATTAGCCACGCCCGGCTAGCAGCCGTGCGGGCGGTGGATCCGGTGTTCCGACCGCGCAGGTGGCGGGATCCGGTGGTCGTTGGTGGCCGGTGGCTTCTTCTGCGGCGGTCGGTGCGCGCGATCTGGCGCCTCCTCTCCTTCCCTGTTCGACGTGCGGGCCAGCCTGGTCGGGCCGCGCTTCCTCTTGGTCCCTGGTTCTGTATAGGAGGTGCTGGTGGTGGCGGAGATCTAGTTCCGGTGAAATACCTGACCGACCATGACCGGCCACGCGCGACGGCGACGCCTAAGGGCGTCGTTCCACTCTTTGGAGGCATCGGTATGGACTGATCTCCTCACTTAACCTTCCCCTAGGTCTCCCGGGCGAAAGACCTAATTTTGTTGGGCGGCGGCAGCGCTCACGACGTCGTTCCCTTCTTGAAGGTACCGTTTTGGGAACCTTGGGGTTGGGCGGCGCTTTTGGGTGGTGGACGACGGCGGTGGTGCGGCCCTATCCTAGCATGGATTTACATCCGTTGCTTGGAGATGGACTCGCGTAGGTGGAGGTCGTCGGCTGGCGTCGTGCTAGCGTCAATGGCGGAGGACCTGCCAAGGCCCTCGTAGGTGGAGGTCGTCGTTTGGCGTCGTGGTGGCGTCGATGGCGGAGGACCTGCCAAGGTTTTCACCTCAATCTGCTCTGAAGATGGACCAGTGGAAGATGGCGGCGACGGCACATGTGAGTGCGACGAACCGGTTTGAGCCCCGGACCCGGCAGATGGCTCGGTCGGGGCCTCCGGCTTTGTATGTTAGGCTTAGGTGAGAGGTCTGGGTATGCGGCCCAGCTTACACCCCTTCATCATTTGGATAGGAGTAGCTGCATATGTTGCCAAGATGACTAATTCAGGCATTTTGTTGTTCTACTTTGTAAGGTCCTCGAGAATAATCAATAAAATGGCTGCATGGATCTCGCAGATGCAGAGGCCGGGGTCATCCTCCTTTTCTAAAAAAAATGTACCCATTTGTTTTAAATAAATACATTTTAAGCATGTTTTAAAATGTAAAAAAATTCAAAAGAAAATATTACACATACATCTTCGAAAAATGTGTACACGGCACAAGTTTTGTGAAAAAAATGTCTTTGTTTTGTCTCTGCATTTTTTTCGGTGCTTCTAAATAGTGTTTCACGATATAATGTTTTGTCTTTTTTTGCACAGTCTACAAAAATAGTTATTTTTCCGTGAAACTTTATGCACGCACACAGAATATGGAGACGTGCCAGTGGAACTTTTTTCAGATTTTTTTTTAGCATTTAGCAAAGTGTTTTCCAAAATGGGTGCATATGTATCCGGGTTCATCCATGCACTTCTTGCTACACTACATGCATACAACCGCATGAAATTTTACTTGTCAAACCCTTATCTTCTACCTGCAAAAAAAGGTCCTTATTTTGCAGTGTCAATATTTTTATTACATGCTATATTAGTGGCAATGGTATTACCATTTAAGAAGAAAGGAAATGAAAAGAAATTTAAAACAAACAATGACAAAATTTGCATGAAAATTGCGCTATTTCAAAATCTGAAGAACAAATATATATAAGTGGAATTTTTGCAAAGAAAATCTAAGAACAATTGAATTAGCAGCATTGGTATTACCTATAAAGTAGAATGAAAATTAAATAAAACTAAAACAGTATGAAAACAATGATGTTTGCTGAGAAATAATGAATTAGTGGTGTTGATATCTCCCTTTAAGAAGAAGAATTAAAAAAAATTGAACACAACTATGCATGGAAATAGTGCTTTTCGTAATATGCAAAGAATAATTATATAGTACTCCCTCCGTCCCAAATTAAGTGACTCAACATTGTACTAACTTTATACTAAAGTTAGTATAAAATTGAGTTACTTATTTTGGGACGGAGGGAGTACTGATTTTTTTCACATATTATATATTGTTTGTATGCCATATACTTATGCTCACCCAGCATCCCAAAAATACTCACAAAAATATGAAAATAAGAACCAACTATAATAAATAAATAAAAAATACAGAAGAAAAAAACGCATAACAATAATAAAAAAAATGAGAAAGAAGAAAGCTATTTCACACTAGAATGGGCTTCGGCCCGTTAAAGAATTGACTATCCTAAATATGGGGTCAGTCAAACAGAAAAACAGGCCAAAACAACACAGAAAAAAGAGATACATGAATCTTAAAATAAAAAATCAAAGGTCCAAGAATCGACTGACATTTTTTCAGACGACTTACATATAGCTAAAGTGCAATTTAAAGGAAAGGAGTAATCTAAAGATCAGCACAAATAAAGGAGCAAACATCATCTAGTAAGAAGCTTTCGGGTTGCTTGAACAATTTAAACCAAAGATTTAGCTTAGCTCCAACCTTACACACACTGAAAAAGTAGAGATGGAGTACTAGATATACCAGAGTGTATCGATCTACTGAAAGATAACCCAACACACACGGACGCTTAATCATCAAGAAAAACTGACTACTCCATTATTAGCGATATAAGCAACGCGAGCGCCCAACACACCAACAGCGCCCGCGGGACGAAATTAAGCAATACGTACGAGGCCAGCCCTCCCGTGCAGCTACAGGGCGAAAGCCGCGGCAGCCGCGGCTGCTCCGGCAGTGCGGAGGATCTTGAAGTAGAGCTTTGAGTTGGCTTCAAACGCCACACGGCAGATGAGGAAACCGGCGGCTCCGGGTGCTGCCATGGTGGCTGCGGTGGCGGTGGCCGCGGCCGCGGGCCAGAGGAAGTAGGCGCCGACGGCGCTCCCGACGAGGCCGAGCCCCGCGACGACCGCGCCGGAGGCGTTCACCTCGGCCAGCTTCTGACGGACGAGCTCACGTAGCCTGGCAGCAAGCGAGCCGGTGGCGCCCGTCTCTCCGGTGGCAGCTACGTCCTCCTCCTCGTCCTCGAGCAGTTGATAGGCCTCGTCGTCGCCCTCCTGGTCCTCCTGGAGGCAACTGTCGTCGTCGTAGTAGTGCCGGTAATTGTCTTCGTAGAACACGAGCGCCGGAGACGGCGTGGGAAGAGGGGTCGGGCCGAGGGCTGCCGGGTCAAGGCCACCCGTGTTCATCTCGGCTGTCTTGGTTGCCCCCTGGTGGTGGTGGCCATCTTGGTTTCCAGCTGCAGCTAGTAGGGAGGCGGACTCGCACATGGTTTCAGAAGAAAGACTAGCTCACTCACTCACTGGCAGTGTGCGTGTGTGAGTGAGCAGCAGCTAGCTGAGGTCTGTTTATGTAGAAGACGGACGGCAGGCGAGAGTCCGTACGAATAATTGGTTGTGCCGACGACTTATACTGTGGAGTCTCTGCGGGCGGATCAGTGACTGTAGAGTGGGTCCAACGCTCAACCAGTGGATGCCGGAATCACGGCGATGGATGACTCCACTCGGTCACCCCGCCCCGGCGTTTGATCGGCGATCGTGGTGGAGCCCCGCTGCCCCCGTCCGAATCTCCCCTGCTCCAAAGCTAAAGCTAACTAAGCACTAGCCTGAAAAGAAACGACAACCATGTACTAGAGCGCACATACTTCGCGGTTAAGCAACACTAATGTACTTCCCGGCAAAAATATAAAGCAACACTAATGTAGTAAAAGTGTATGAAATTCTATAGCGCGCTTCATGCTCGGCAGAGGGGTGAAAGTCGCAATGGGCGTGTTTGGTTGCCTGCACGAGGCCCAATCAGGCTCGCGCGGGAAGAAAACGGCCTGTTTGGTTGGCTCCCTGGGAACGCTCGAATCGGCAGTTTCTTCAGAACCAGGCCCGTGCGGTGCACGTGTGCGGCGGCGGCTGCACGCGCGCTGCCACGCTCGAGAAGCCGCATTGCTTTCCGAAGTGCCGGCAGTTATTAGCCTCACTGCTCCCTCTCCTCACTCTCCCAACTCTCACCGGCGGCGGTGGATCGGAGGAGAGCAAGAAGACGACCGGACTCCATCACCGACGAGCGGATCATCACGTGGCCAGCGGTAATGGCGGTAAGCACTTTTCTGTTCGTCATGCACTACTTTTTCGCATTCGATCCGGCGGTAGATTCGATCCACGACGGGGAGGGGAATGAGGAATAGAGGTAGATAAGCATGGCAGTTCATACTTGTTCATACTATTTCATACGAGTTCATACTAGTTCATACTATTTCATACGAGTTCATACTAGTTCATGCAAGATCGAAATAGAGATAGATGCGGATGGAGTAGAAGGGGGATTGGGGGTACACAACAGACACCGGCTAACCGCGGCGGCCGTCACCGGCATGCGGAGCGGCGGGTCGAGTGGTTGGCCTTCATCTTCTTGTCCATCGCCGTGCGGGACGGCGGGTCGTCCTCGTCCTCGGCGAAGTTGAGGTCAATCTGCCAAGTACGACGGCCTGGCTTCGGCGCCCTCACTGGCATCTGCACCGGTTTTTCCTCCTCCTTAGGCTTCTCACCGATGACCGCCGGCGGCACAATTGCCGTCTCCCAGTACACTGCGGCACGACGGTCATTAGGAGCCTAGTAGTTCTTATACTTGGACCACCTCTTCCTCTGTTTAGCGTCGTCAGAGACGGCCTGATTCATGTGCCAGCGAATGATGTCGACTTCCATCGCGCCCTTCACTGGGTTAGGAATCAGCGTCTTCAACTCTTGTGCAGTGGCCCTCATGAGCACTGCATCAGATTCCTTCTGCATGTCAGCCATGGAGCCGAAGTTCGAGCACACCTCCATGGTGTTCTCGAATTTGGTGAGGCCACCAGCCGACCACCCGAGGAAGAAGGCCCTCTAGCCAATACCCCGAGGGAAGGGGTTGGCGTTGGAGCTGGAGCTCATGGCGATGGAGAGGAGGAAGGTTGATAGTGAGAGAAGAGAGGAGGTGGGTAAGTAGTGGTGGTCAGGGTGAGTAAATATAGGCGCGATGGAGAGGATGAAGAGTGACAGTCATGCCGTTTTAACTACATGCTCTTCAATAAGCCATGAAATTCGTGTTGTACCTGACTCCATGAATTGTGTGCAGATTGAGGAGAACAATGAGATGGGCACGGAGGTGCTCCCAACCGTTGACAAGAAGGGCAAGGAGACGGTTCATCCAATGCCCGAGGTGGTGCTGCCGCCCACCACCGAGGAAGATCCGAAGACGCCAACGGTTGGCGAGGACGAGTGCATGGACGAGCCCCCCAGCAGCAAGCGCCGCAACTACAACCACCACCATGAGGAGGGTGGCCCAACTCACTTCTGCAAGGTCATCCTTGCACCGAAGCATGAGTGCATCCCCCTGCCCCTGGACTTCACCAAGCACTTCGTCGCGGTGCCGATGGAGTTCAAGCTGAGGAACAACATCGGCTGCTCCTGGAGGGTGACGGTGAAGCTGATGAACGGTAGGGTGACCCTGGATCAGGGTTGGACCACCTACGCCGCCGCTCATCAGATCAAGATCGGCTACATGGTGTCATTCAAGCTCCTGACTCCCGACACCCTCAAGGTCATCATCTTCGACGACGATGACACTGAGGTGGTCAACAAGTGCGGGAAGCATGACGAAGCTTTCGCCACCAGGGACTTGTAACATCCCAAAATTCTAAATTTTGGAATGTTATAATAAATAGATAGATTTGATTGCTGTTTATTGTGCTGAGTGAAATTGAGTGATTTTGAAACTTTTGAAAGTTAAATGAGAGGGAATAAAATGACTTTCCCAAAACTTTCACTTTGCTTTTGATCTTCGAGGGAATTCAATTTCTTTTCAACACAAAACCCTAGAGTGAAGATAATATGACTTCTTCCATTTATTTTAAATGATCAAGGGCTTTGAAAGGATTTTTGAATTTCATCCTCGAAATCTTTTCAATTCAGAAACTTTAAGCGACTCAATGATTTTCTAGAGAGAAGATAAAATGACTTCTTCAAATTATAGGAAATACGAGTTGGAAGTTTTTCTGAAATTTTCTGCAACTCAATTTCAATATTGAGTTATTTGGGTTTTATTCAAATTATTTTTCTCCAAAAATAAACTACATGGAAAATAGGGTAACATGATTCCCTACAACAGAAAATTGGAGAGAAATATATTTGAATTCCTTTTGGTAATTTAAAGTGATTTTATTTGGGTTTTAATTACAACAGTAGGACCTTTGGATTTATTAGATTTTGTGGGCATTTTATTTGACAGTAGTAAAATGTTCATATTGTAGGGCTTATTTTTCTGCAGATTTTGATATATAATATGCCTATAGTATATTATATATTATTTGCCTTTATTTTATTTTCTTGTCTGTGTTTAAAAAAATGATCTCCTCCGAAACTGGGCCGGCCCAGCAAAGCGCCAGGCCTCAGCCCAGCTCGCGCCGCCCTCGTCCCAGACGGGACTCCTCCTCCCGCACGCCTCGGCGTCCGTGCCGAGCACGCGGCGCCGCCGCCTCTCTCTTACCCCCTCCCCACGCCACGCCTTCCCCTCCGCCTTTAAAAGGCGATGGACCCCGGGCCCCTCTTCCCCCGCAAGCCGCCGCCGCCCTCGCGGATCTAGCGCCGCCGCCGCTTTTTCGCCGCCGCCCCGCTTCTGCGCCGCCGTCGCTGCTGCCTTGCGTCGCCGCCGCCGCGCTCTGCTTCGCCTCCCGTAGCCGCGCCTCGCCCTCCGCCCTTCGCCCCGCTCGTCCGCCGCCTCGCGCCGCGCCCGCCGCGATGGAGTTGGCCGCCGCCGGCCAGAAAGCCTCGCCGGAGCTCCGATCCAGCCCGGACCAAACCGATCCGCCGGTTTTCTCCCAAAAACGCTAGGTATAAGAAAAAAACCCGCTGGTTTTCTGTTAAAAGTTTGGTTTTGTTATTTTAGATCTTTTTATCTAGTGAACGTTCACCCTTTAAGACTAGAAAACGAACGTTCATTCGATAGCCTTTTCTTTTTCTGTTTAGTTTTCGGCCAAGGACTTAGATGTAAATATTTCTATTACAGATTAGTCCCTATACTTCAAACGGCCTTAACTTTTTGCTCGTTGGTCTAAATCCAACGAAACCAACGCCCACGTCTTCGTTACGATCCCCTCTTTCCAGTAATACAACTTAAACATGTTTTTGAAAGGTTTAAAATTTGAATTCAACTAGTTTTAGATTCAAACTTTGTTTGTTCATAACTTGAGTTTCGTAACTCCGTTTGAGTTGATTCTTTTTGTAAATCAAAGCTCTTGACCTAAACTTTCTGATAAGGCCAAATTCACATAATTTTGGTACTGTTGGAAATTGTTTTGTGTTTCAAGAGTCATTCGTGTGTTTTCGAAGTTTTCCGAAGTGTTTATTCGCTCTGTCTGATCTTTCTGAGTGATTGCTTATGTGTGGTTACTATTGCTTGCTTACGATAGATTGACCGGAGTGTGACGAGTAGATCTATCAAGAGTTTTGAGTGCGAATCATCTTCATCAACATTGCAGGCAAGTTCACACTTTGATCATACTTTCCAATTACCCAGTTTTCATTGCATTAGTCAAACCCTCACACATTGCATGAGTAGGATCAATTAACTTGTGGGATTGGGAAGTAGATTGAGGTAGTACCTATTACCTGCATTACATTCAAACCTTTGGGAGTTACTTCTACGTTTGCTGTTAGGACATGCTATGCTCGTAGACGTGGTTTGGGTTTGTGTGAAATCCATGACAGATGTGAGTTTGCTAATTAATGGTTCAACTTAAGGTGGCAACATTAATACACATCTGGGTGGATTGAGGCATCGGGGTATTCCAGTGATTGCCTGTTTTTCTTTTGGACCGCCACCTAGGCTCAAAGGGATCATGAGATTTTTCATACTAGAAACTTCCGTGTGCAGCCACATGCCAATATGGGCTCTGGCATAGTTGAGTAAGTTGTGGGAAACCTTTTCATGATGGGCTAGCAGATGTAGTGGGTTTTGTAGGTGTACCGGCCTATCTATCTAGTTAAGGGGACCTCTTCGGAAAGACTGTGTCTCGGTCATCCGTTTCTCAAACACCATGCAGTGCGAGAAACCAAACGGAGGTGATCGAATCTTGTGGGGAAAAGTGCACAAACCTCTGCAGAGTGTACAAACTGATCATGATTAGCCATGTCCCCGGTTACGGACGTCTTGAGTATCTAGTACTTGGATTATCATGTGAATCTCATCATGTTACTTTAATTAATATTGTTGGGTTTAATGATGATTTTTAATTGGGGTTGAGAGGATGTCTATCTTCTCAACGATGTTTCAACTACCATGATAGTTAATTAAACTCTATTCCTTTGAAGTAGGGAAAAATTGGCTTTACGCAAAAAACTTTACCCTTACAGCCTCCACCAGCCAAATATGCATGTAGTTGTAGGCTTACTCATCATTATCATTACAGTGTGAATTTGCCAGTACATTCAATGTACTGACCCTCTGTGGCTGCAACGTCTCATGTTGCAGGATTATCTTACGACGAGTAAGTGATACGTTAGGGTTACGATTTCTACACTCAACTTTGCCGTTGGTGTTGATGGGAATCCACAACCATTGTTGCTTCCGCTATGATCGATTGAGGTAATAGTATTTACGTTACTTAATACATGTGATTTACCTCTGTTATAAATCCTCGAGTACTGTGTGTGTCAGCATACCGATCCAGGGATGACACGGAACACAGAGACTTCGGTCCATTCGGATCGTGGTCGCTACAAGATGGTATCAGAGCACATGTTGACTGTAGGACGTGACCCTAGAAACTAGCCAGACCATAGGAAAAGTTTTCTCTAAAACTATCTTTCTCAAAAGGATTCTTATCTCTCTTCTTTTCTGAGATTTGTCAAATCTTCCCTTTGACCTTAAATAGTTAGACAATACCCTTTTACCATTTGGACCACTTCGGAGTAAAGAGGATTTTACCATGCATTAGAAGTGTTGAAGCTACAACAATGGATACTCCGAAGGCTTGAATAGTTGACAACTTTGAAGAGATGATGACCTTTAGAAGACCAAACCCCTGTTATGTATTTACGTTAGATACGACGATTATGAGCCGTCATTTGTTTGATGTTTTCCGATGGCCACATAACAAAACCCGTCTTTTCAAAACCTTTGTTTGTATTGAGTGTATCTCTCTATCTCTTCTGAATCTCATCCCAAAACCCTTGGAACCAATAGAGGATGACTGAAGGTAGACTTGAAATCTCTGGACCAATGACCAAACCGGAGGCAGAACTATGGATACAAAACATGGAGGATCACTTCAGGAAGAATTTAGTTGAAAGGAAGTATGAAGTTTGCTACGTTCTTCAGTACTTTACAAACAGTGCTGCAACGTGGTGGAAAATGCATCAAGCCATACAAGGATGTAATAGAGCAGAAAATTGGAAGGAATTCAAGAAGACTCTATTAGGATCCCGTCTCATCCGAGAGCGTGGTGACAACCCGAAGAAGAAACGTTGTGCCTGTAGGATTTGTGGAGAAATAGGACACACCTAGGAGGAGCACAAGGATGAATGCCCTAATTGTGAAGGAAGTCACCTAGCTGAAGAATGCCCAACTAGGCAGATTACTTGTTTCTTGTGTGAAGGAACTACCCACTACCCTGCTCAGTGTCACCTTTACCCCATGGTGCAACGAACTGCCCAGCAGAAGAAAGAAGCAATGAAAGAAGTCCTCAAGGAAACCCTAAGGGAATCCGCGATGGAGGAAGATATTGACGACCCTGATGGAGAAGGACTAAACAGATATTATTCCCGTGCTTGCTACTCATGTGGAGAGAAAGGACATCTTTCACAGCAATGCACAAAGGAAAGCCATGAGTATCTGGGAGACTTCCCGACAGAAGAAGTGGAGTTTGATCCACAAAAGATAGAAGTATTGATAGGAAAAAAGAAGTCAAGTAAGAGGAAGAACATGTGTCCCAGAAGAACCCAATTTCTGCGGAAAAGGACCTGAGTGACATCACATGCTACCGGTGCAAGGATTTAGGTCATTATGCTATCAAATGCCCAACCAGGAAGCGAAGAACCCGGAACCAGGACATCCACCATGAAGTTCCTAGATTTGTCTTATGCCATTAGTCTACACTACAAGGAAGTAGAGCATTTTACTAAGAGAAGTTTTAGACCGGAGGAAGATTGATCTGAGTAGTTGAGATTTTCATATTGGAATGAAGCATGTAGATTAATATGGAATACACTTTTATTACAATGTTGAGTTGAGTATGGAAATAACATTGTAATAGTTCGTGAAGCAAAAGAAGTTGAAATATCTTTGGAATCCAAGAAGGAAAAGTTGTGAGTTGTTGGATGAATGTTAGCGCCTCTCTTGCTATTCTCACCCTGACTAAAACCTAGAACCCTTAGTGTAGTTGACCCCAAACCTTTCTCGGACAAACAACCACAAGGAAATACCTACATTGTCCTGAGTGCCCTTTTATCTTATGCCTACAGATGACCACCCTTTACGAGTCTTTTCTCAAAGGCCCGGAAACCATCATGACCCTGACTAGCGATCAAGATTATCCAAAGATCCTGAAGGACATGATGAAGCATATTCAACTAGAAGGAGATGCAGTTTACAAGGGTTATCCCTTCATGGAGAATGGAGTTGAACTTTGGTACGTGGAGGTACACCTCCACCGTGTGAAAGGAGTTTGCCCAAAGACTATGGGTCAATACTTTTTCATCTCCCGAGTACCGCGAACAACGTTCTTTGATTCTGTTCGTGAAGCTGCTATGGAGGCCATACGTCAGATTGGAGAAATACTCGAAGCAAGACTTCATTTTACCCAGGGATGCCTGAGTATGATGCATGCAGAGATGGTGGAGATGAAGCACACAGCCAATAGTATGAAGCAAAAGATTGATGATTTTAAGAATCACGTTGCACAATTCCGGTGGGACTGAAGCATCCTTAGCTAGGACGAATGGATATAGATGGAAGAAATTCTTGATCATACCAGACCACCTGGATAGTAGAAATTGTAGTGATGCACCCTTGGAAATTGGAGTATTGAATACTGGTTCAAGTAGTAATACAAGATTTGATATGAGGAGAATATGGATTTTGGATGAACCAGTGCATTTTGTTTAGTTGAACCTTACTGAGTGAACCATGGACCCATAGGAAAAGAAAGTGTTGCTCCAAGGAGTAAAGTCTGCACAAATAAGTTGGAGTTTATTTTGATATGAGGCTTACCCCAAGAATATGAAGGAAAGAAGTACAATTGGATTTTTAAGAGGGGGTAATGCTGGAGTATGGAACTATAGTGACCCAAGGATTTAGTTATGGATATACAAGTTATGAGGTGGACCCTTTAGCTGAGGACCTAAAGGAGGCTTCATAATCACGAGGGAACCACGAGACTTGTCAATAGTTATGTGTATCTGCTGTAGTAAAGCAGTGCAGTTTGTTATAGATTGTACCAAGAAGAACGAGAGTTGTGCTAAGTAGTTGAGTTGAAACATGTAATGGAAGTGGAGTAGATCATGGTAAGTTGAGAATCAATACAGTTGGCATCATGGTACTGATTTTGGATATTATAAGTGGTTACTACATGAGTGATGAGTGAAGACATGATGCATGGAAAAAGATTTTGAAGAGAACTAGTGTTATTCATTTTAAGTGTGGTAGAATCCAACACCGTTACCCGAATACACTAGCTAGTGGTTAGATACGTCCGACTTGGAAAGGACTACCCAAAGATGAGTGTGACTAATTACGCTCAGTTTGGTACCCAGAAGAAAAGGATACCAAACAAATTGGATGGATTTAAGAAAACCAAGGTAGTTGGATGTTGGAAGTATGACCAGTTGCAACCCGATTATGAGACCAAGTGTTGCTAGTGGTGAGATGGGCCATAACCCACAGGCCCAGGACCTGCCAAGAATGCAAGCACACTCTTGCTGAAGGAAAAACCCCTGGTAGTAGTTACGACCTTTGTCAATAGACGATCTTATAGGTGGTTACGTTAAACCCGAGGGTTGAGAAACGTTAGATGTTTTGTTTGGCTTGCAGAATCAATGGATATGTTCGAACTCAGTTCGTCAACAAGAGAAATTCTGCAATGCTTGTGAGGATGACCGAGTGTTAGAATGCGAGATTCACTAAACCATATACAGGGTAATGATTTGGGTGCGGGATGGATTGATCACCATACCGACTTACTCTTATTATTCGCCTCTGTTATACGGGATGGTAAATCTGAGTGCCTTACCTATAGTAGAGAGACGACGATGTCAAAACCTTGTTTAAACCTTAGAATGGTATAGAAATTTTTCCCTTGTACACGGCATGTTGTTGACAACCGTAGGATATACGGTGAGGATGAAGCCCAGACCCGTTTTCTGTAGGGACCCAATTAATTTTGTTTGATGACCACCATGAGAGATCGATATTTGCTTAGTATTGGCGCCAGACCTATCAGCTAAGAGGAAACAGTCACGAAAGAGCCTTATCAAGATGAAAGGATACAAGGATTGAGGACAAAGATTTTGCCACTACCGAAAGAATTAGAAAAGGAAATACCCTAAAGAATTGAGAAAACCGACACCGTCAACCCAAAGAATGGACTGCCTGAGTTTTGGTGGAACCGTATCCCTGTTCCTAAGTGTGGTAGCACACTAGGCCACACCAATCTTGGATTTGTTAGGAGACCCCCAAACCCTAACCTATTTCTTGCTAGCCTCTCCGAATCTCGAGGACGAGATTCATTTTAAGTGTGGTAGTTTTTAACATCCCAAAATTCTAAATTTTGGAATGTTACAATAAATAGATAGATTTGATTGCTGTTTGATGTGCTGAGTGAAATTGAGTGATTTTGAAACTTTTGAAAGTTAAATGAGAGGGAATAAAATGACTTTCCCAAAACTTTCACTTTGCTTTTGATCTTCGAGGGAATTCAATTTCTTTTCAAGACAAAACCCTAGAGTGAAGATAATATGACTTCTTCCATTTATTTTAAATGATCAAGGGCTTTGAAAGGATTTTTGAATTTCATCCTCGAAATCTTTTCAATTCAGAAACTTTAAGCGACTCAATGATTTTCCAGAGAGAAGATAAAATGACTTCTTCAAATTATAGGAAATATGAGTTGGAAGTTTTTCTGAAATTTTCTGCAACTCAATTTCAATATTGAGTTATTTGGGTTTTATTCAAATTATTTTTCTCCAAAAATAAACTACATGGAAAATAGGGTAACATGATTCCCTACAACAGAAAATTGGAGAGAAATATATTTGAATTCCTTTTGGTAATTTAAAGTGATTTTATTTGGGTTTTAATTGCAACAATAGGACCTTTTGATTTATTAGATTTTGTGGGCATTTTATTTGACAGTAGTAAAATGTTCATATTGTAGGGCTTATTTTTCTGCAAATTTTGATATATAATATGCCTATAGTATATTATATATTATTTGCCTTTATTTTATTTTCTTGTCTGTGTATTAAAAAAAATGATCTCCTCCGAAACTGGGCCAGCACAGCAAAGCGCCAGGCCTCAGCCCAGCTCGCGCCGCCCTCGTCCCCGACGGGACTCCTCCTCCCGCACGCCTCGGCGTCCGTGCCGAGCACGCCGCGCCGCCGCCTCTCTCTTACCCCCCTCCCCACGCCACGCCTTCCCCTCCGCCTTTAAAAGGTGATGGACCCCGGGCCCCTCTTCCCCCGCAAGCCGCCGCCGCCGCCGCTTTTTCTGCGCCGCCCCGCTTCTGCGCCGCCGTCGCTGCTGCCTTGCACCGCCGCCGCCGCGCTCTACTTCGCCTCCCGCAGCCGCGCCTCGCCCTCCGCCCTTCGCCCCGCTCGTCCGCCGCCTCGCGCCGCGCCCGCCGCGACGGAGTTGGCCGCCGCCGGCCAGAAAGCCTTGCCGGAGCTCCGATATGGCCCGGACCAAACCGATCCGGCGGTTTTCTCCCAAAACCGCTAGGTATAAGAAAAAAACTGCTGGTTTTCTGTTAAAAGTTTGGTTTTGTTTTTTTAGATCTTTTTATCTAGTGAACGTTCACCCTTTAGGACTAGAAAACGAACGTTCGTTCGATAGCCTTTTCTTTTTCTGTTTAGTTTTCGGCCAAGGACTTAGATGTAAATATTTCTATTACAGATTAGTCCCTATACTTCAAACGGCCTTAACTTTTTGCTCGTTGGTCCAAATCCAACGAAACCAACGCCCACGTCTTCGTTACGATCCCCTCTTTCCAGTAATACAACTTAAACATGTTTTTGAAAGGTTTAAAATTTGAATTCAACTAGTTTTAGATTCAAACTTTGTTTGTTCATAACTTGAGTTTCGTAACCCCGTTTGAGTTGATTCTTTTTGTAAATCGAAGCTCTTGACCTAAACTTTCTGATAAGGCCAAATTCACATAATTTTGGTACTGTTGGAAATTGTTTTGTGTTTCAAGAGTCATTCGTGTGTTTTCGAAGTTTTCCGAAGTGTTTATTCGTTCTGTCTGATCTTTCTGAGTGATTGCTTATGTGTGGTTACTATTGCTTGCTTACGATAGATTGACCGGAGTGTGACGAGTAGATCTATCAAGAGTTTTGAGTGCGAGTCATCTTCATCAATATTGCATGCAAGTTCACACTTATCATACTTTCCAATTACCTAGTTTTCATTGCATTAGTCAAACCCTCACACATTGCATTAGTAGGATCAATTAACTTGTGGGGCTGGGAAGTAGATTGAGGTAGTACCTATTACCTGCATTACATTCAAACCTTTGGGAGTTACTTCTACGTTTGCTGTTAGGACATGCTATGCTCGTAGACGTGGTTTGGGTTTGAGTGAAATCCATGACAGATGTGAGTTTGCTAATTAATGGTTCAACTTAAGGTGGCAACATTAATACACATCTGGGTGGACTGAGGCATCTGGGTATTCCAGTGATTGCCTGTTTTTCTTTTGGACCGCCACCCAGGCTCAAAGGGATCATGAGATTTTTCATACTAGAAACTTCCGTGTGCAGCCACATGCCAATATGGGCTCTGGCATAGTTGGGTAAGTTGTGGGAAACCTTTCCATGATGGGCTAGCAGATGTAGTGGGTTTTGTAGGTGTACCGGCCTATCTATCTGGTTAAGGGGACCTCTTCGGAAAGACTGTGTCTCGGTCATCCGTTTCTCAAACACCATGCAGTGCGAGAAACCAAACGGAGGCGATCGAGTCTTGTGGGGAAAAGTGCACAAACCTCTGCAGAGTGTACAAACTGATCATGATTAGCCGTGTCCCCGGTTACGGACGTCTTGAGTATCTAGTACTTTGATTATCATGTGAATCTCATCATGTTACTTTAATTAATATTGTTGGGTTTAATGATGATTTTTAATTGGGGTTGAGAGGATGTCTATCTTCTCAACGATGTTTCAACTACCATGATAGTTAATTAAAATCTATTCCTTTGAAGTAGGGAAAAATTGGCTTTACGCAAAAAACTTTACCCTTACAGCCTCCACCAGCCAAATATGCATGTAGTTGTAGGCTTACTCATCATTATCATTACAGTGTGAATTTGCCAGTACATTCAATGTACTGACCCTCTGTGGCTGCAACGTCTCATGTTGCAGGATTATCTTACGACGAGTAAGTGATACGTTAGGGGTTACGATTTCTACACTCAACTTTGCCGTTGGTGTTGATGGGAATCCACAACCATTGTTGCTTCAGCTATGATCGATTGAGGTAATAGTATTTACGTTACTTAATACATATGATTTACCTCTGTTATAAATCCTCGAGTACTGTGTGTGTCAGCATACCGATCCAGGGATGACACGGAACACAGAGACTTTGGTCCATTCGGTTCGTGGTCGCTACAGGACTAGGGCCGGGGCACCTCCTTCCTAAGTATTATCGAGTCTGCTTTATGGTTTATGCGTTGAACTGTTTGAACTATCATTATGATGTGTGGTACTATGCTATCTGAACTATGCTATTAAGCAGTTGATGCTTTGTTTATGCTCTATTCTGCCTATGATGTGTGGTACATGGTTGTGCCGAAGTGTGCTAGTAACCTGACCAACTAGCCAAAAAGGTTATCACACACCAGGCGTTGCATACAACCAAACAACATGCCTTGAGTTTGTCCACTACCATGCATGCAACCAAACACCAGGCAGCGTGGTTTAGCCCATGCAGGCAACAAAACAACTTGCAGATGATGCATTTGGAGCTGCATTTGCATAGCCAGGCTGAGTTGAGAAGGCTATGCAATGCGACTACTGTAGACTACGGCAACCAAACACGCCCAATACCGCTTGTTGGTTACAACGATGTAACATCCCAAATTTTCAATTTGGAATGTTATACATAGATCATATTTGCATTGCATGTTTTTGCATTTTTGTTCGTTGAGTTCCTCGAAATTCTAAGCAACTCAAGGACCTACGGAGAGAGTTGGGGATTTTACCGTTTCGTATTTGTGTTCGCTCGAATACCGGTACGAGGACAGTGTGATTCTAATTATTTTTCTCTCCTAAAAATATTTCTAAATACCAAAAATGAGCGGAGATAATATGACTTCTCCAAAATAACAAAAATATTGCAGGAAAAATGTTAAAATCACTTTTGGTATTTTTCTGGATTTATTTGCATAAGAAAAATACGCGTTTTTTTTCAAAATTGCATTTAGGTCCGGGAAAAATGTTCACTTTGTCCTAAATATTATTAGAGGATGGTGAAAATTCATTTCGGGAATTTTGGAGTTCTTTTGGTATTTCTTTCGTTAGTTTTTCCGCGCCGAGACTCTTTTAGAAAAAAAAAATAGGAAACCGACTTAGACTCGTGAAGGACCAGGAGACTGGGCTTTATAAGCCAACCTCGCCGGCCCGTTACGCCCAGCCCGCCAGCGCCGAACCCTAGCCGCTCGCCAGCCGCCGCCGCCGCCTCGCTCGCCAGCCGCAGCCGCCTCGCCTGCGCGCCGCCGCGCCGCCACTCGCCGCCGCCCGCCGCACCGCCCCGCCGCCGCCGCACCGCACCGCCCCGCCGCCGCCTCGCCCGCCGGATCGCCGGAGTTTCGCCAGAGTTCTTGCCCGAGGTAGTTCTCGGTTTTTTTTCCGTTTAACCGATCGGTTTTGTTTTAGGAAAACCTAGATCTGTTTTTTAGAATAGATCGGTTCGGTTCTTTTTTTCCGCCGGTTTAGTTAATTAGCGGACGTTTGTCCGTACGTTCGTTTTAACGAACGGTTTTCGTTAGTTAACCGCAGACAGCGAACGTTCGTTCGTTAGCCTGTTCGTCGTTTTTCTTTTTCGGGGTATTTTATCCGCGGTTATTCCGATCGTGATTTATGCCCTGATTTTGTTTTTCTTTTTCTTTTCGCTCGATAGTCGGAATCAGGTGATTCAAAATCCCAGATCTTCGTCTCGAAGCCCTCTTTACGTTAGATCAACTGGAACAAAGTTTTGGCTACTGTAAAATTTGACTTTAGGCCAACTAGTAAACCGGAGCTCGTTTCTTTTGCAGTTTGAGTTTCGTTGCTTCTTTCGAGTTGATTCTTTTTGCAAACCGGAGTTCTTAAGTTGAACTTTCTGGTTAGATCTCTTATTTGAGTTTTACCCGTGTATTAGTTAAGTACTTATTGTATGCTTGTTTGATTGCGATAGAGTACCCGGAGTGCGCCGCTTGCTACTTTGAGTCTCTAGGTTTTGCGGATCATCAGCAAGGCAAGTAACACTTTGATCATACTTTCCAATTACCCAGTTTTCATTGCATTAGTCAAACCCTCACACATTGCATGAGTAGGATCAATTAACTTGTGGGATTGGGAAGTAGATTGAGGTACTACCTATTACCTGCATTACATTCAAACCTTTGGGAGTTACTTCTACGTTTGCTGTTAGGACATGCTATGCTCGTAGACGTGGATTGGGTGAGTGAAATCCATGACAGATGTGAGTTTGTTAATTAATGGTTCAACTTAAGGTGGCAACATTAATACACATCTGGGTGGATTGAGGCATCTGGGTATTCCAGTGATTGTCTGTTTTTCTTTTGGACCGCCACCCAGGCTCAAAGGGATCATGAGATTTTTCATACTAGAAACTTCCGTGTGCAGCCACAATGCTATTATGGGCTCTAGCATAATATGAGTAAGTCGTGCGAACTCTTACAGTGGTGGACTAGCAGATGTAGGGGATGTAGGTTGGTACGGTCCGCCCGATCGTAAGGTGCTGACGCTTCTGAAAGAGTATGTCTCGGTCATCCGTTTCTCAAACATCATGCAGTGCGAGAAATCGAACGGAGGAGATCGGGTCTTGTGGGAAAAGTGCACAAACCTCTGCAGAATGTACAAACTGATCATGATTAGCCGTGTCCCCGGTTACGGACGTCTTGAGTATCTAGTACTTGGATTTTCATGTGCATCTCAACATGTTACTCTAAATTAATTTTGTTGGGTTTAATGATTACTTTAATTGGGATTGAGAGGATGTCTATCTTCTCAACGATGTTTCAACTACCATGATAGTTAATTAAAATCTATTCCTTTGAAGTAGGGAAAATTTGGCTTTACGCAAAAACTTAACCATAGAGCTTTCCACCAGCCAAATATTGCATATAGTATAGCTTTACTTTCATTGCATTATCTTGTGTTACCTTGCCAGCATATTCCATGTGCTGACCCGTTTTCGGGCTGCAACGTTTCATGTTGCAGACTTTTCAGACGACGAGTAAGATGCCCTTTTAGGTCGTGGTTCTATACTCAGTAATGCCGCTGGAGTTGATGGACTCACTTATCTTCCAAGCCTTCCGCTGTTATCGTGTTAGATGGCCTTCAGCCATATTATTTGTAATAAATTCATCGTTGGACTATCGATGTAATAAGTGTGTGATTGCTACTCTGTTATAAATCCTTCAAGTACTGTGCGTGTCAGCATTACTGATCCCGGGATGACACTGATGCACAGAGATCAGACTGTTTGAGGTCTGGTCGCTACAAACGAGCTCCCTCCACCCATCATTCATGATCTTGTATTACCGGACTGTACTCATATTGCTTTGGAATACAACTTCATTTAACCCCAAAAAAAAGTGGCACTACCGCGGTAATGTGAGCCTTCCTCGATCCGGCCTCACAAGGGGGAACTGCCCAAGCTAGATCATGAATTGGAGTTGTATTTCTTGTGTTTATGCACCCAGCTAGCCTCATAGCGACAGGTCCCTGCTAGGATGAAGACATCGACACCTTCTATGGACATGCAAGCAAACCCGTAGCCACGCTCACCGCGGCTCGGCCCGACGCGTGCCTTCTCGCGTCGCTTTGGGCAGGCCCAGTGCAGGGGGCGGGGCACATTAATTTTTTATTTCGCTGTGATATTTAGGATGATTGCTTTATATATAAAGAGGGGCGAAAGCCTGTTTCGAAGCAAATTCATCAAAAGTTGACAAATGTATAATAATTTGATAATAAAATGTTGAGAAACCTACAAATCCTTCACGAATTCAAAATAAATCATGAAATAAAAAATATTCATGAATTTTGAAAAATGTTCATAAATTCAAAACGTGTTCAAAGATTCAGAAAAATATTCGTAAGTTGAAAATGTGCATGAGTTGAAAAACTATTTGTGATTCCAAAAATTATAGAAGATTAAGAAAATATTGGTAGGTTCAAAAATGTGGACGACTCCAAATATTATTCAAAAATTCAAAAATTACTCGGGATTTTGAAACTAATCATGAATTTAAAATATGTCTATAAATTTAAAAACGTTGGCAAAATAAAAAATCATGAATTAAAAAAAAAGTCATGATTTCAAAAACTACTAATGAATTTTAAATATGTTCATGATTACAAAAAATGTTCAGGAATACAAAAGCTGTTATGGCATTCAATAAATGTCATGATCTCTAATATTATTTCGAAAATAATTCATGAATTTACAAATTGTTTGTGAACCCCAGAATTGGACATCAATTTAAAAATTGTGATTTTTTTCATCAATTCAAAATGTGTTCGCAAGTCCTTCAATTTTTTAAAATATCCCTGAATTCAAAACATGTTACCAAACTTGGAATATTTACAAAATTTTGAAAAATGTTCAAATACAAAATGTGAGTGCCTTCCACCATCG
>LR738709.1:126345173-126385863 GCA_902687465.1 Secale cereale | reverse complement strand
GGCTACCGAAAGATTGGAATTGTATTTGTTGTGTTTATTTGCCCAACTAGCCTTACAGTGACTTCCCTGCTCGGCCGAAGCCATCGTTACCTCCTATGAAACTGTGAAGAAACGCGCAGGCACGCTCGTCAAGGCTTGCCCTAACGAGCGCCTCCTGTGGTAGGCCCAGTACAGGGCGCGTGGCGTATTTTTTTCATTTTGCCTTTTTCTTTTGTTTTTCTTTAATTAAATTCAGAAAAAGTTTTCAAAAAGTTGATAATTGTATAAGAATTTTATAAGAAAATGTTGTAAAATCTACAAATCCTTCGTGACTCCAAAATAAATCTTGAAATAGAAAAATGTTCGCACATTTGGCAAAATTTCATGAATTCAATAAATGTTAAACCAAAAATGTCCATAAGTTTGAAAATGAGGACGAGTTGAAAATATTTGTAAATTGAAAAATGGTCGAAGATTAAGAAAATATTTATAATTACAAAAAATGAGGACGAGCTCAAAACATATTCTTGTATTAAAAAATATTCATGAATTTACAATATGTTCGTTGACAACATATGTTTTTCAGGAATTCAAAAATGCTTTTGATTTCTGAAAATATTAGATAATTTAGAAAACATTAACAAATTTGAAAAATGTTCCTGAATACAGAAATGTTATGGGATTCAATAAATTTTCATGTATTCAAAAAAATTGTGATTTAAAAAAGTACATGAATTTAGCAATTGTTCGCCAGCTCCAAATTTGAAGATCAAGTTGAAAAATATGTGATTTAAAAATGTTTGCCAATTCAACAAGTGTTCATGATATTGAAAATGTTCACAATTAAAAAATATATTCGTAAAATCAAAAATTGTTTGCGAACTAGGAAAATGTTTGCGAATTTGAAAAATGTTTAGAAATACAAGAAATGTTCGTGACTTCCAAAATTGTTCTTAATTTCAAAAAATTTGTGAACCCTAATATTATCACTATTTTGAAATTGTTTGCATTTTGAAAATTGTTTATGAATTAAAAAAAGAAAAAAATACTAGGAAAAACCGAAGGGAAAACCCCAGCTAGAGAAGGTTCTAGGACCTTTCAAAAACCTGTGTCAAATAGACTCCAAACAAAAAAGTAAAATAGGCTGGTACATATAAGCGTTGGGGATACGGGTTACATCGTTAACCAACGACCTACGTGGTAAATAGGAAGTGTCGAAGCAATCCGTTTAGTGGCGGAGCTTCAGCCGCATCTCTGGGTGGGCCAAAATAAGCCTGGTTAGGAAATACCATTGAGATGTCGCTTTCAAAGCCCAGATTCAACACGAGTATTCACTGAATTTCGGCTGGGCTGGCCGAGCCATGGCCTTATTTGGAACAGCCAGCTCCGCCCCTGCATCTGTTCCTAGGAGCTCCTAACGGGCTCCTTATGCAGCACGCTAGTGGGCTGGCCCATGAACACGCTGACAGTGCAAAACGTATTGACAGCGAGAAAAACCACGAGACAATAAAGCTATAACGCCCATGTGAAACTTTTCAACGCGACAATTATTAAACCAAAACACTAGCCGCACTATTTAGAAAAATGTGACTTAAAAAAAAAGTGAGCAAATTCAGAATGTCTACAGATTTAAAAAACAACACGAATTAGAAAAAAAAGTTCATGTATTCAGAAAAGTTCATCATTTTCTAAAAAGTTCAAAATTTCAAAAAAGTTCAGAGATTTTGAACAATGTTTCATCAATTTTCACAAAAAGTTCATAAATTTTGTATAAGTTCACCGATTTTAAAAAAATGTTCATCAATTTTCATAAAAAGTTCATCGATTTTGAAAAAATTCATCAACTTTAAAAAAAGTTCACCGTAATTGAAAAAGAGTTCACGAATTTCTTTTTAAAAAGTTCATACATCGACAAAAAGTTCATCTGATTTTGGAAGAAAAGTTCGCAAATTTTAATAAAAGTTTGCCGATTTTGAAAACAATTCATGAATTTGGAATAAGTTTAACGTTCTTTAATAAACAAAGTGTCATCGATTCTGTAAAAAAAATTAGGCGCAAAAAGCTCTCACGGCCAGGAGAAAGAATAGAAGAAGCGAAAGAAAAACTTAGACACAAGTTGTTCTTAGTACACCTAGTAGTTCGCTGCTAAGTCGAACGATAGATCCCTAGTCCGAACCCGAGCGAGCGCAAAAAGGCAGGCCGGCCCAGCACCGCGAGGGGGTGTGCGCCCGTTTGTGAGAATCCAAGAAATGGGCGCAAAGCGCAAAGGGCGCTAAATAGGGTTTGCTTCTGTTCCTAGCCGAGAAAGCATGGGAGCAACTAACTGGACCTTATCCCTTGCGGGGAACCTTGACGAGAAGCTAAATATTGTGGCCGATCATTAAAAGACCATTAACACGCCCAATCTTGATTAATGGGCCTAATCTTGGCTTGCAAGCCAAGGCAGAATCTGCTTTGCTGCCGACCAGTGCCACTTGAATTGTCTTGTGTCTCAAAACGAAACTCGAATCGTCTTGGCACCCAGCTAATAAAGGGAATAGTGCATGCAGAAAATAGTCGTTGTTTCGCACATGCACAACCCGAGCAAACGAGATGGGCGGCCTATCCGGCAGATAGAACAAGACCCAGTTTTGGGAAACTTGTAGTTGGTTCCTGGACCATTTTTTCCCACCCTTTCCTGAACCTTGTAGTTGGTACCTGGACCAGTACATAACTAAAAATGTGGTCAAGACAGAGAATCTATTGTTAATTGTTGCAAGATTTCCTAGGACTTAGTATCTCTAGTATAACTCTGAACATTTTCTCCCAACTAAGATGACTGAGCTGAAGATATTGCTAACACACTACTATAGAGCTAGTCAGCACATTCAGCAGTTCTGCGCCCTTTGGGGGAAGCTCACTATGATACAACTACAGGACGACCTACCCGATGATATCAAGTGGAACCTCACCGCAGACGGTATCTATTCCTCGGCCTCGGCCTATAGGGCCCATTTCGTGGGTGCGGTCGCCTCCAACATGACAACGGTGGTGTGGAAGAACTGGGCACCGCCCAAGTGCAAGTTCTTTGCGTGGTTAGTTATCAAGGATAGAATTTGGACGGCCGACAGACTGCAAAGAAGAGGGTGGCCCAACTGCAATCTGTGTCAACTTTGCAAGAGGGAGCCTGAGACCGCAACTCATCTACTCTTCCAATGCAGGTACTCGGCCCGCATTTGGAATGCAATCAGAGTTTGGGTCGATGCCCCTGAACTAGATGCGGCGGCCTGGAACGGGATCCCCACGGTCAAAGAGTGGTGGTCGACGGTGGTTCTTAGGCGTGGACACAGGAGGAAGGCGATTTCATCACTCATCATGCTTGTTACTTGGGAAGTGTGGAAGGAGAGAAACGCGAGGGTGTTCCAGCATGTATGTAGGTTGCCGAGCGCGTTGATCGAAATTATTAAGTTGGATGTGAGGCTCTGGATTACTGCAGGGGCGAAGCATCTGGGTTCTTTGATGCCGCGAGAGTAGGATTGTCTTTTTTCCCATTTGTGTGAGGTGTAATGGCCCTCTGCAGACTTTGTTATTCCCCTTCTTTTTCATGAGTTGAGGCAAAGCTTTTGCCTCCGTTTAAAAAAAAAACTGCCTTGTGTTGGGACCGACAGTGACAATTACCACATCACTGACTGGCCAGTGACGACTCACTGACCGGTCGGTCGGGCAGTGATGGCTACAAAAGTGCACGCTACAGAAGGTCATGACTGACCGGTCGGTCGGTCAACGATGGCTAAGGAAAGTGCATGCCAGAACAGATCATTGCCAATTGGTCTGAGGGTTAGTGATGGCTACCCAAAGCGCATGCCAGAAGAGGTCATTACTGAGCGGGAAATCACTATGACCGGTTAGTGGTGACTATTTGTGGCTTTTGGCAGCTTGGTGTTGCACTACAACACACAATATTACATGGTTAAACAACACTAATGCACTAAAAGTGAAACAAATCGTGTAGCGCAAATTATGCTCTATAGAGGAATGGAAGTGGACACCACCACAGATCTGAACCTCAATCTAGAAAAAGTATCAACTAAAATGATACTTAAACTTTGTAAAACCCAATTTGCCATCGCAAGGGCTGACTTATTTTCTTTGCAATGGCAACATCCACATCCACATTCTGCAATAGATGTGAACTGGGTCATGGTTCGTACAATTTTTACATGTAAAACCAAAATTTTCATTAGACAAAATTAGGAGTTATCATCTAAAAATGCCACTTAAATTTCGTACAACTTAATTTGCCATGGCATGAGCCAACACAAGAAATTTGCAATGGCAACATCTTCATTTGCATTCTACTACAGTTTGTGATCTAAAGGATGGTTTCGTACAATTTGGAATCTGCAAAAACGTTGCCTTCTCCTACCTTAACCAATCTCTCTTATATCGAGAGAGGGATAGTGATCGCTACCTCACCTCATCGTTGAGCCACCATCCCTTCGCACTGGAGCGCGAGCCGGCCACTCCAGTCCCAGTTGCTGTGGAAGTCGGTATTGAGCTCGATAACCGGTCATCCACTTCAGTTGCCCTAGAGCAGCGAGGCGAGCACCATGACGAGTTACCTCGGTGGCAGCCCACATGACATGGTGAGGAAACTGTCCACAAACATTGTTCAACTAGGACATGTAAAAGTAAACTAGAAACAAAGGCCGTCCCAGTCAATTTCGTCGGACACGCCACTCTCGCCGTCAGAATCGAGATTGAACACACTGGAGGGGCCTGCATCCTCCTCCGGCTTGACCCATGAAGGTCTTGCCTCGCCGCCGTTCTTGGGCTTTGACTTCCCGAGATCCCTCTTCCAATAGAACTCTCTCTGATACTACATATAATTTGGGTGTTTCCTCGCAAACCTCGCCATCGCCTCCTCGTCACTCTCCCGAATCTTATCCCGCTCCTCGTCAACATTGTAGGTCGATGGCTTGATCAAGCTGGACTCAATGGTCACCGGTGGCCAGACGAGCTCCGCCGCGTGCCGAGACTCGATCTCTGGAAAGTTGAGCCTCTCGCACAGCAGACCGAGCCTTGACACCGCGTCATCGTATGCGTGTGCGGCAATGTTTGCTGCCGGGAAGCTGTTGAGCCAGTACCGCTGGCCGATCTGCTAGAACTCAACACCGAACCGGCCGGACGATTGCGGTCGCACACCCTTAAACTCGGCCTTGTCCTTCGGCATGGCGGGTATGGCGTGTCACCCGGGGAAGGAGGCGACGAGGATGCGACAGCTCCAGTGGTGTATAAGAAGTGACGAGGATGCGACGGTGGCATGGCAGATGCACCAGATTTTGGCTACGGTGACGCGATTTGGTCAGTTCGGTGAGCGCGGGTGAAGGATGGTGAGTAGACCCAGCAGCGGCATAGTGCGTTGGTAACGAATGTGGAGGTGGCGGCGGTCGGGCATGACTGTGGATGGAGTCTGCGAGGGGCTGGCTACAAGCTATCTTATTTTACGGCGGACACCTGTGATTTTGTATATTTGCAGCACCAGCTGCTGCATTTTAGGGCTATTACGGTGGTCACGTATCTGGAGGCGGCTGCAACAAACTTTTTGTGATAAGGCTGCTATTGGAAGGTTTGTTTGTGTGATGCCCCAAGACCGACGCTCCAGAAGACTTCCATATATATTTCGTAATTGATGTGTGTTTTATTTGCTTGCTCTATTTGATTTGTGCATCGCATCATATCGTCATTCCATCATGTCATTAATCTTTCCAACTGAACTAAATAAATTGTGTGGATCTTCGATCCATTTAAACCGAGGGAATTCACTTGTGACTTCTCTTTATAACATATCCTCCAAATATTAGGGAGCTATTATAAAATATCCCATTGATGTGGAATTACCTTGGACACACTTGCAAAATAATTCCCCATGCTGTTTTTATCTCACTTCTTGACCTCAAACTTTGTCCATAAATTCTGTCATCATTTTCCCGGGCTCCACCAAAAATCCGAGCATTTTTTGACCTTTGAAACCCCCACTTCCCATTCACCAAATGTGTTTGAATCTAAACCTTGCATCCATGCCCACTTCTATTTTTCTGGGATCAAACTCATTTTTGTGAGTCCAGGAAAATTACCAGCATGCCCAAATTCTTTCCCTAATTCTCTCTTCTTTTCTTCAATGTTTTACCTTTTGGTAAATAAAAATTGAAGGGAGGGAGAAGCAGCCGACAGCCCAGCCGTCCATGTCTCCTGGCCTTTTTCCCCTCTCCACTGAATGGCCCAAGGCCAAGCTAGGCCAGCCCGTTCGCCCCCCCATCTAAACCCTAGTGTGCCAGCCTGATCCCCATCTCCTCTCGTCCTCCCCCTGCGTTGCACCCCGCTTGATCTCCCTTTCCCCTCGATCCATCTCTTCCTCCTGCGTTGTCGCTCCTCCCTCCTCTCACTCTCTCTGAGGGAGTCATGGATTAAGGGGTCCTCAGGTGGCCAGATTGCTCGTTATGGGCTAGACTGGAGGGCCGTAAAGATTATTGCCGAAGACTATCTCCTGTATCCAGATAGGACTCCCATATGTGTAAAATAGCAAGTTTAGAGTCCGGGTGTAATACTTTCCATCCTCTGCAAGATGGTCATGTACAACCCTAGGTCCCACCGATGCATATATAAACCGGAGGGTTTAGTCCGTAGAGACAAGAATCACAATAGCATGGGATAGACTCCTAGGGTTTTAGCCATTACGATCTCGAGGTAAATCAACTCTTGTAAACCCATATTCATCAAGATCAATCAAGCAGGAAGTAGAGTATTACCTCGATCGAGAGGGCCTGAACCTGGGTAAAACATCGTGTCCCAGCCTCATGTTACCATCATTTCTCAGACGCATAGTTCGGGACCCCCTACCCGAGATCTACCGGTTTTGACACTGATATTGGTGTTTTCTTGTAGAGTTCCACTATGTCATCGATAGAAGGATTAATGGCTCACTTCTTCATCAACGACGGCGCCACCGCTGAGGGGATTTTTCTCCCTGGCCAGCTTTTCGTGTTCGGCGGCTTCGTGCCAACACGGAAGGCCACCTCGAGCAGGTTGATAGCTACGCCCCTAGTCATTAGATCAGTTTTGGAAGCTTGAAGTATGTTGCTGACGTCCGTGGAGATTTAATCTTCGATGGAATCACACCTATGGCGGTTGCTCCCTGCCCCCACGATGAAGACGCTTTAGATCTGTCATCGGGCGCCGTCCAGGGGTCAACACCCGTAACAGCTCTGGCCCTAGATCCGGAGTAGATTGCCTCATCCGAGGACGGGAGGATCAACCCCGCCACGGAAACCACAGCCTTAGAGGTGCTTGAGCCGCACACAAACCCAGCCTTAAGCGTGTAACATCCCAAATTTCCAATTTGAAATGTTATACATAGATCATATTGCATTTTCAAGTTTTTGCATTTTTATTAGTGGCGTTCCTCGAAATTCTAAGCAACTCAAGGACCTACGGAGAGAGTTGGGAAATTTTACCGTTTTCGTATTTGAGTTCGCTCGAATACCGGTACGAGGACAGCGTGATTCTAATTATTTTTCTCTCCTAAAAATATTTCTAAATAAAATGTATGAGCGGAGATAATATGACTTCTCCAAAATAACAGAAATATTGGAGGAAAAATATTAAAATCACTTTTGGTATTTTTCTGGATTTATTTTCGGATTTATTTGCATAGGAAAAATACGCGTTTTGCAAAACTGCATTTAGGTCCGAGAAAAATGTTCACTTTGTCCTAAATATTATTAGAGGACGGTGACAATTTATTTCGGGAATTTTGGAGTCCGTTTGGTATTTCTTTCGTTAGTTTTACTACGCGGGGACTCTATTTAAAAAAAAAAGAAACCGACTAGTAGTCGTCTTCGCCCAGGACTCCTGGGCTTTATAAGCCGCCCCAGGCCGGCCCAAGTCGCCACAGCCGCCGCAGCCCGCGCCCAAACCCTAGCCGAGCCGCCCCGCCGCCGCCGTCGGTTTCGCCGCCGCCCTGCCGCGCCGCCGCAGCCGCCTCCCGCCGCCGCCGCCTCGCAGCCCGCGCCGCCCCGCCGCCTCGCACCCGCCGCCGCGCCGCCGCCCCGCCGCGCAGCCGCCGCCGCCGCCCTTGCCGGAAGCCCGCCGGAAGTTCGCCGGAGTGAGGTAGTTTAGTTTTTTTTTCTTTCGGTTATTTGATCGGTTTTAGTTAGGAAAACCTAGATCTGTTTTTAAATAGATCGGTTCGGTTTTTTTTTGTTTTTTTTCGCCGTTTTAATTAAATAGCGGACGTTCGTCCGTACGTTCGTTTTAACGAACGGTTTTCGTTAGTTAACCGCAGACAGCGAACGTTCGTTCGTTAGCCTGTTCGTCGTTTTTCTTTTTCGGGGTATTTAACCGCGATTTTTCCGATCGCGATTTCTGCCCTGATCTTGTTTCGCGTTTTTCTTTTCGCTCGAGAGTCGGAATCAGGTGATTCAAAATCCCAGATCTTCGTCTCGAAGCCCTCTTTATGTTAGATCAACTTGAACAAAGTTTTGGCTACTGTAAAATTTGATTTTAGGCCAACTAGTAATTCGGAGCTCGTTTCTTTTGCAGTTTGAGTTTCGTTGCTTCTTTCGAGTTGATTCTTTTTGCAAACCGGAGTTCTTAAGTTGAACTTTCTGGTTAGATCTCTTATTTGAGATTTACCCGTGCATTAGTTAAGTACTTATTGTATGCTTGTTTGATTGATTGGGATAGAGTACCCGGAGTGCGCCGCTTGCTACTTTGAGTCTCTAGGTTTTGCGGATCATCAGCAAGGCAAGTAACACTTTGATCATGCTTTCCAATTACCCAGTTTTCATTGCATTAGTCAAACCCTCACACATTGCATGAGTAGGATCAATTAACTTGTGGGATTGGGAAGTAGTTTGAGGTAGTACCTATTACCTGCATTACATTCAAACCCTTGGGAGTTACTTCTACGTTTGCTGTTAGGACATGCTATGCTCGTAGACGTGGTTTGGGTTTGAGTGAAATCCATGACAGATGTGAGTTGTTAATTAATGGTTCAACTTAAGGTGGCAACTTTAATACACATCTGGGTGGATTGAGGCATCTGGGTATTCCAGGATTGCCTGTTTTTCTTTTGGACCGCCACCCAGGCTCAAAGGGATCATGAGATTTTTCATACTAAACACTTCCGTGTGCAGCCACATGCCAATATGGGCTCTGGCATAGTTGAGTAAGTTGTGGGAAACCTTTCCATGATGGGCTAGCAGATGTAGTTGGGTTTTGTAGGTGTATCGGCCTATCTATCTGGTTAAGGGGACCTCTTCGGAAAGACTTTGTCTCGGTCATCCGTTTCTCAAACACCATGCAGTGCGAGAAACCAAACGGAGGCGATCGAGTCTTGTGGGGAAAGTGCACAAACCTCTGCAGAGTGTACAAACTGATCATGATTAGCCGTGTCCGCGGTTATGGACATCTTGAGTATCTGGTACTTGGATTATCATGTGCATCTCAACATGTTACTTTAATTTAATTTTGTTGGGTTTAATGATTACTTTTAATTGGGGTTGAGAGGATGTCTATCTTCTCAACGATGTTTCAACTACCATGATAGTTAATTAAAATACATTCCTTTGAAGTAGGGAAAAATTGGCTTTACGCAAAAACTTAACCATAGAGCTTTCCACCAGCCATATTGCATATAGTATAGCTTATCTTTCATTGCATCTCTTGTGTTACCTTGCCAGCATATTCCATGTGCTGACCCGTTTTTCGGGCTGCAACGTTTCATGTTGCAGACTTTTCAGACGACGAGTAAGATGCCCCTTTTAGGTCGTGGTTCTATACTCAGTGATGCCGCTGGAGTTGATGGACTCACTTATCTTCCAAGCCTTCCGCTGTTATCGTGTTAGATGGCCTTCAGCCATATTATTTGTAATAAATTCATCGTTGGACTATTGATGTAATAAGTGTGTGATTGCTACTCTGTTATAAATCCTTCGAGTACCATGCGTGTCAGCATTACTGATCCAGGGATGACACTGATGCATGGAGATCAGACTGTTTGAGGTCTGGTCGCTACAAGATGGTATCAGAGCACACGCTGACTGTAGGACACGACCACTAAGACAAGCCCTAGAACACTATTCACTCTTCCCTCTTCTGACTCCTCATCTTTTCTATTCTTTAGGATGGTGGAAGCAAAGTACAAGTTCATGCAATCGGATGATGACACGCCATTTGGACGACACCTGAAGGAAGTCACCAGATATCTACACATTGGATTACCAAGTTTCACTGGAACCTACAATGCCACTCTACCTGAGGAGGAGCATTGGTTGATTCAAGCTCAAGTTCCAGGAAGGACGTTCGCACCCGTCAACTCACTCATAACATTTTCCTTTAATGCACCCACATGGAGCCTAGGAAGGAGTATGGCAGCCCACATTGCTATGGGAAGGATTGGAGAAGTCTACAAGCAGGAGCTAAAGGACACTATCTACCAGATTTGCGGACGCCGAGATGAGAATTGGGACATGATCAGCACTAGGAAGGGTATATCCATTGCAGCATTCATCCAGGAGTTGAACCACCACATTCGTCGCCAGGAGCACCAGATGTGCACTGGGATGATTGATTTGAAGAAGGCCCTAAATAGGAATTTGGAGCTAGAGGAAAAACTTAAGTCTACACGCGACGGATATGAGGAGGAGATGAAGATACTTGTGGAGAAGAATGATGATTTGACCCGGAAGTTAGGGATACTCATGGGAGAAGAAGACGAGGAAGAAGAACCCAAGGAGATTCCACCAGAGGACTATATCAACATAGATGATACCGATTCGAAAGCTGAGGATAGCAAGGATGAAGACTATGAAGATGAAGCTGGAGCAGATATTATGGAATCCTCTGCCGACCAATATTTTTAGATGACCACCCTATGACTAGTAGTATACCTACATATATTAGATATAGAGCACTTTTGTAAATGATCGTTAGATTTGTAAGACCTTGTTTGAAATTGATTAGTGTGATATGATTGTGTGTTTGTCTCATGTGCATATGGGTAGTGATTTTCCCTTAGACCTCATTTCTATTCTAATCTCTTCCCTCTACACCCATCAGATGTCTCCAAGACGTGAATTCGAGTTTCCCCCTGAGCTCACTCAGTTGATCCAGCAGCAGAACACCCTGATGCAACTTCTTGTCCAGAACACTCAGAACAACCAGAACAACAACAACAACAACCCTCCACCACCACCACCTGTGGACAACCTGACACGTTTCTTAAGGTTGCAACCACTTGTGTTTGCTAGCAGCATCGAACCAATTGTGGCTGATGACTGGCTACGCAAGATTGGAAGGGATTTGACCACCGTCAATTGCTCGGATGCTGAGAAGGTGCGATTTGCCGCACACCAGTTGTCTGGACCAGCCGCAGCATGGTGGGAGAATTACACAACCACTTACCCCATAGCCAATGTGACTTGGGATCAGTTTCAGCAAGCTTTTCGTACTGCCCATGTCTCGACTGGAGCAATGAGTATGAAGAATCAGGAGTTTCGCAACTTGCGCCAAGGAAACCGTATTGTGGCTCAGTACGTGGATGAGTTTAGTACCCTATCTCGTTATGCCCCAGATGATGTGGGCACAGATGCCAAGAAGCAGGAGAGATTTATGGAAGGGCTGAATGATGAGATGAGTGTACAGCTGATGGTGGCAACTTTCAATAACTATCAGGAGTTGGTTGACCGAGCCCTGATGATTGAAAGGAAACATCAGCAGATTGAGAGTCGCAAGAGGAAGTATGGGCAAGGGAAGTATAACTCTGGAGCTCAGCAGAAGCCTCGCTTTACCCCTAAAGCAGTAGGGCAGTTTCAGCATACCCATGGAGGAAGTAGCTCGCACAACCACAATGGCACCAAGAATGGCAATGGTAATGGGAACGGGAATGGAACCAATGGAAACCAGAACCGCCCTGCACCGTCCACACCCACCAAGAGGGATTTTAGCCATGTCACTTGTTACAAGTGTGGGAAAATTGGACATTATGCCAATGAATGCCCAGAAGTTAAGAATGGAAACGGCAATGGAAGCGCCGGGAAGAAGCCCAACCCGTTCAATAAAGGACAAGTGAACCACGTGATCGTGGAGGAGGTAGAAGAGCAACCAGATGCTGTTGTCGGTAAGTTTTTGGTTAAGACATTTACCGCAATAGTTCTTTTCGATACTGGTGCAACGCATTCATACATTTCAAGGGGATTCATGAATAGACATAGGATGTCCACCCGAGTTCTTAAGACCCCCATGCTAGTAAGTTCACCTGGAGCAGATTATATGGCACATCAAGGATGTTTTCAGACGCCATTGATCATAGGACGCCATACTTTCCCCTCTGACCTAATAGTTCTGGAGTCACAAGGATTGGATGTGATATTAGGTATGGATTGGCTATCGAAGTATGGAGGTAACATTGACTGTGCCAGTAAGTCTATTTTGCTCACCACCCCGGAGGGAAAAAGGATTAAGTATGTATCTAGGCATTCGCCTACAAGGACTCAAGTAAATTCTCTCACGGGAGTTGTTCAGGAGGAAGTGCCAGTAGTGAAGGATTATCCGGATGTGTTTCCAGAGGAGTTACCTGGCATGCCACCGGATAGAGATATAGAGTTTTTGATTGAGCTTTTGCCACGCACCGGGCCAATTTCTAAGAGACCATATAGGATGCCCGCAAAGGATTTGGAGGAAATTAAGAAGCAGATTAAGGAGTTACTGGATAAAGGATTCATACGCCCAAGTTCTTCGCCTTGGGGTTCGCCAGCACTTCTAGTGGAGAAGAAGGATGGATCGTTAAGAATGGTTGTTGATTACCGTGGATTGAATGAAGTAACGATCAAGAATAAGTACCCATTACCAATGATCAATGATCTGTTCGATAGATTGCAAGGAGCTAAGGTATTTTCTAAGATCGATCTACGATCAGGGTACCATCAATTGAAGATTCGAGAGCAAGATATCCCTAAAACGGCCTTTACCACTAGGTATGGGTTGTATGAGTACACCGTTATGTCGTTTGGTCTGACAAACGCACCGGCATACTTTATGAACCTGATGAACAAAGTGTTTATGGAGTATTTGGATATGTTCGTCGTAGTGTTCATAGATGATATTTTGATCTTCTCGAAGGATGAAGAGGAGCATGAAGAGCATTTGCGTTTGGTATTGGAGAAGCTCAGAGAGCATCAGTTGTATGCCAAGTTTAGCAAATGTGAGTTTTGGTTGAAGGAAGTCGGATTCCTCAGACATGTTATGTAATGCCCCGGATGTAATACTTTCCCTTTTGGGCATATAATATATCTCCGGCTTCATCTATTCCATTTCGGGTTCTTTGTCTTTCGGGTTTTCGTCGTTTTGTTGTGTGCGTGTGTGGCATTCATTCATATCATGTAGTCATATGCATCGCATTGCATTTGTGTTGTCGGTTGCATCCGGTTCCACGCGTTCCTTCCCGTTGTCCGTTTCGCGTTCCGGAGCTCCCTCACGTGTCCGTGGCGTCCCGTAGGCCTACTTTGGTGTTTGGCCGTGTAATGTTACCGGTTTGGCGCGAGTCTTGTCGTGTGTTGTTGTTTTGGTTTGTGAAACCTGCCTGTCAAATCTCGTCGCGTTTGAGTCCGTTTGCTACCCCAACAGTTATTCGTGTGGGCTCAAAGTGCCTCCACTTTAAGGCCCAAGACAACCCTCCAGCAGCCCACTTCCCTCCTCTTGGCCCATCCTAACTCCCCTCGCGATCGGATCCGTCGGATCGCGATCGGAGGGCTCTAAAACACCCCAAATCCCTCAAACCCTAGCACCTACCCTATATAAACATCCCCCATGCCATTTTTGGCAGCCTAAATCCCCTCCACCTACCTCTAGCCCCTCCTCTCCTCAATTTTCGTGTCTGTCTAGTTCCCATCCGCCACTTGGCAGACCCCTCCCGCAGCGAAGGAGCCCGTCGGCCGAAGCATCGATCGAAGGGGCCGATCTGGATCCCCATCGGCCTCCGCCAGATCCCTCCGTTCCAAGTCAACGCGCAGCCGCCGCTTTTTCCTTCGATCGCCTCCCCGCCGCGCGGACCACATCGCCGCTTCCTGGGCTCCCGCATCGCCGCTCCCTCCAGATCCGATCGCCAGGTCCTCCCCGAGCCGGGCCTTTCCCGCGTCGGGCCAGCGCCGCCGCCAGGCCGCCTCTCTTCCGCGTCGGGCCGCCCGAGCCAGGCCTCACCGGGCCGCTTCGCGCCTCCACTCTTCGGGCCGATTCCCTCCAGCGCGCGAGCCGGCCCACCTCCGCCGTCCAGTCGCCAGGCTCCTCAGCCACCGCGGTCGCCTGGGCCCGAAGCCGCCCGAGGCCCAGCCGCCTCCAGCGCCGCTTCCCCGCGGGCCAGGCCACCTCCGCTCCAGCCGCGCGGGCCGCCGCTGCGAGGTGGGCTCTCGCTGCCACGAGCCGGCCCGCCTCCTTCTCGCCTCCGCCGGGCCAGATCTGCCTCCTTCGGCCCGAAGACCCGCGCCAGTCGTTTACCTGTGTTTTTTTTCAGATCTGAGGTAGTTTTCAGTGCTAAGTCACTGTGTTGTTTTTGTTCTCTGATGCAATATTAGATCTGCAATAACTTTGTGTGTGTTGCTCCGAATTGAGTGAATGAGGTGTCCAGACGTTCGTGGTGACTAGCACTACGATCCATTCCATTGTGTCATGCATGTTAGAGATCATCTAGATGCTTATTTTTCTGTTGCAAGAGTGCATCCCGATATAAACTGCTGCTATGTGTTGTTTTTATGCCATCTTTGCATAGTGATATCTTTTAGCTCGCTTGTCCGAATGATGCAAATGACATGTCCACGTGTTCGTCTTGCCATGCTCTACATGTTGCTTGTGTTAGGTTGCATGATAGATTTAATCTTGCCATGATTATCCTCGTTGCAAAGTGCCATGTGGCTGTGATGTTGTTTCACTTGTTATGAAATGCCATCTTGTTGAGCTCGTTGCTATCGTTATGTTTATCTCCATGATGCATGCTTGTGTGTTTCGGAATCACCATCATGTGTACTTTGATGTGGTGCTTACCACTTGCCATGTTTAGTTTCGAGGTGACTTAAACTTGCTCTTATAGATGCCATGATGAAACTGCTGTTTTAACACTTAGTGGATTTTCACTAAGTCTGTAATCTGTTATTCTCCGATGCCATGTTTGCTTGCTGCTCTAGGACAAACCATGATAGTTTTGGGGTGGATCTTGATGGTTCCTTGTAGTATATATTGTTGGCTTTCCATTCATGTTCCCACATGCTTATTTGAGTGGCTGTAGCATGTTTACCTTTTGCTCCAAAGTTTCAATAAAATTCTGCTGTCAGAATTTTGTTGTCAAGTTCAATATGTCCAAGCTTGTTGCTATTGATCCGTGGCTCCTTTGGGGGGTGCACCTTTGGACTTATTTGCTGTAGGATATGTCTAGTTTATGTTCATGATCTTTGCCACGGTGTTTGAGTGCTGTAGGTTATTTTTCTAGTGCTTCGAAGTTGCTATGTTGCTGTAATTTTCAGCTTTCGCCTATTTCTTGTTTCGGGCATAACTTTTAGCCCGCAGCTCCGTTTTGAGCGAATCTTATATGAAACTTGATTGATTTTCCGTGTAGATTCATAATCTCCTATTGTTGCCATGTTTTGAAGTGTTTTGCTTGAGTGCTATTTTCCGTGCTCCGTGTGCTCTCTTAGTGCATCCATCATGCATCCATCATTTTTGTGTGCGCATTGCATCTTGTTGATTCGTGCCTTGTGTGATTGTATTGTTTAGAGCCGGAAGCTGAGACCGAGTACGAGTACGAGCACGAGGTTGCCAACGAGGTTGAGCACGAGGACCCTTCTTACGATCCGAACGACAACTCTTCAGGCAAGATGACCGAACCCCGATAACATTACTATCTTTGCCTATTGCTAGTAGTTCCGCTCTATAGTTTTGCCTCGATGCCCATGTCTTTCTTGTAAGCCTCCTACTTGTAACCATGACCATGTTTAACCACCCTACCTATGGAAACCATTGAATGGCTAAGTACGCTTCGCTCAGCCCCTCTTATAGCATTGCTAGTTGCAGGTGAAGATTGAAGATGTTTGCTTCATGTTGAAGTTTTGTTGGGTTATATCACACTATATAAATGCTTAAAATGAAATCATCTATATATTGGCAAGGGTGGAAGGCTAAGCCTTTTGCTTGGTGTTTTGTTCCACTCATGCCGTTAGGAACCGTTTAAACCGGTGTTATGTTCCTTGATTATGCGTTCCTAACACGGTTGGGGTGTATGGGACCCCCTTGATAAACCGCTAAGTGCTAAGTCTTTTCCAGCAAGTCCCAACATTGGTACTATTTGCCTAATAACTAAATAAACTTGCATAGGGAGTAATTAACCCTCTTTCTTAATCAACAACCCCGGGCCAGTGCTCCACATGAGTGTTGGTCCGAAATGAGCAGACTGCGGGGCCACCTCAAGGAAACTTGAGGTCTGGTAAAAACCTGTAGGATGACTCATCCGGTCGTGGCCTGAGACGAGATACGTGCGGCTACTATCAGGGTGTCGGCACGCCGGGAGGATTTGCTGGATTAGCCTTACCTTAGTTCGGAGTATCTTGAGCACGGGATTCCGAGAATACTCGGGTCTTCCCACCTTGGAGTTGCGACTCCGCGGATCGTGGGCTTGTCATGGGCCAAGTTGGAACACCCCTACAGGGTTATGAAATTTCGAAAGCCGTGCCCGCGGTTATGTGGCAGATGGGAGCTTGTTAATATTCGGTTGTAGATAACTTGACACATTGTTCTAATACACTACCAGCGTGTGTTCCGTGACTGTCAATTTCCGAATAGGGATTCGGGAGTTGAACACGGTGGGGTTATGTTTGACGTGTTGTAGCTAGGATCACTTCGTGATCATCTCTCGACCGAGGCCTTCTCTTCTCGCACTCCTTCACGTAAGCTAGTGCTAGTTGCTGCTGCAGACACTTATTCTTTTCTTCAGCCTTATCCTCTCCCAAGGCTTAAATAGTCTTGTTACCCGGGAACGGGATTGCTGAGTCCTCTGTGGCTCACAGTTACTTCACCACACCAGATGCAGGTCCGATGGTGAGCTATCCAGGTGATGGCACCGAGCTAGACTGGGAGTATGACGAGGAGCGTAGTCGATACTATGTTCGTTATCCTGATGATCAGTAGTGGAGACTTCTACTAGGATTCGATCCGACCTGTGGATTTAAATTATGTTTGGTATCTTGTCATTTGGATTTTACCCTTAGAGGGCTGTGATGTTTTATTGAATGATGATTGAAACATGTAATGAATTTGGGTGACGTGGCGAGTGTAAGCCAACTATTTTTATGTTTTCCATCCCCATCTTTTACATGAGTTGTGCAAAGATACCAGACTTGCGATCATTCCAGCATGGGGTTATGTCTCTAAGTCGTGCCTCGACACGTAGGAGATATAGTCCCATCCTGGGCATTACAAGTTGGTATTCAGAGCCTTCTCCGACCTAGGAGCCCCCACTGATTGATCGAATCGTTGACGATCGAGTCTAGGCACACACTGAAAACATTTTGAGTCCTATATATTATATCGGAGAGTAGGATTTCTTTGCTTCTCATCCCCTTTCTCTCTGGTGAGGACTCCTGACGACTACTCTTGCCTCTTCTACTTTCAAAAATTGCACCAATTTTTTTTTAGGAATCTCGCGAGTATTCTGGGATTGTTTCGATGTTCTTGTGACGAGAATATTGTTCTCGATGCCTCCTGACTTTAGGGGTTGTGGCAGTGTCCCGGGGAGTTGAGCTTCGGGGTATTGTCGTCACAAGCATATCGCGGCAGTACTAAATACTTAAGACGGCCGACATCGAAAATCTCTCCTATACGGTTAGTGGCAAGATAACCCCGACATCACCCAGTACTGGGGAGGTAGTTCGGGAGTATTGCCATAGCTTGTTATAGTGGATGCTTTTCGAAGGTCCGAGGTAAACAGTTTCCGAGAAAGACTGGTTATGTGTTGAAGGATGGATACAGCTGGATGTAGGTTTAGAGTTGATTGCGCGGTGCTTCCCCTGTATCCCCAACACCTGATTGCATAACTGGAATCTTTCGGAAATTAATAGGTGGGTTTATCCAGTAGATCGCAGGCATTCTTCCAACGAATGCAGGTTAGTGAGTTCGGGGTTCTACATTGAGTGAAGTGGTTTATGACCGATGTTCCGATCGGGAGTTGCATCTTAAAGGGTCCTTGGCTATGCTGATCCGGGGATTGCAAAACCCTTTCGTAACGCGTTCATATGCTTTCAGCACAAAGATGTTAGAACGAAGCTCCTATCTTGTGTTTGTTTCTGTCTGTACCTTGTTGTTTTTCTTATTGTACCTTTTGTCCCCTATGTGGCTTCTCGTGAAGATTGATGTTATCATTTAACTGAGAATTTCATTCGTTCCTCTTGTTCGAATGATTTCATTCGTTCCTATTGTTCGAATGATTATTGTGAAGACTTGTTGCAATTCATTCCATTGATTCAGCTTATACCTTCTGTCAATCAATTGCTGATTCGTGGTCATCTCTTTCAGGATGGCTCCGAAGAGGGTTCCCAACGCTAACCCAGAGGGTGAAGAGGTGCCAGACCGTCCTCCTTCCCCTCCTCCTCCGTCTGAGGCTTGGAGAGCGATTATGTAGACTACAACTCAGAACACCCAGATGTTGATGCAGATGATGCAGCAGATGCAAGCTAATCAAGCTAATCAGGGTGTTCCAGGGAATCAAGGCAACTTCTTCAACCAGCAACACCATGCTACCCTCAACTAGTTCTTGGCCAATAATCCAAAAGCTTTCAGTTACTGTGTCGACCCTCTTGATGCTGAACATTGGTTAACCGACATAAAGAAGCATTTTGAGTGCAGTAACGTGAAGGAAGAGGACTATGTGAAGTTTGCAGCCTTCCAACTCAAAGACCAAGCAGCTGACTGGTGGCAGCAGTACAAAGACTCCAGGCCAGGTCGTGTGATCTCTTGGGAGGATTTCTGCAAGGACTTTCGCTCTCACCACATTCCAACGAGTGTCATCGAGGGTATGCGTGAGCAATTCCGCAACCTGAAGCAGGGCTCTATAACAGTCTATCAGTATAATGTCAAGTTCCAAAACCTCGCCCGCTATGCTAAGCAAGACATTCCTGATGCCAAGAGCAAAATCTACCAGTTTCGTGGAGGTCTCAAAGATGAACTTCAACTTGCTCTCACTTTGTTCGAGCCTGAGGAGTTCGACAAATTCTATAATATGGCTTTGAAACAAGAGGTAGCTCAGCTTAAGATGGAGGCTTCTAAAAAGAGGATTCGAGATGCCGTCCACTCCTCCTCATCTTCTCAAGTGGCTGTGAAACAACAGAAATTCTGGCTTCCTCCTCCTCCAGTGATTCGAGCTCCTTACAACAACTCCAACAACTCCAACAGCAACAAGAACTCTAGTGGACGTGGTTTCTCCCACCCACCCAACCCGAGCAACCAGTCGAAGAACCAGTTTCAGTCTCAAGGCTCCAAGTCAAGTGGTTCTCATTTCCGTCCTCTCTCAGAAGTGACTTGCAACAAATGCACTCAGAAAGGTCACTATGCCAACAGATGTCCGAACCCGAAGCGTCTTCCACCTCCTCCACCTGTGAGTTCAGCTATTGTCAAGCATAATCCCAAGCAAGCAAGGGTCAATCTGATGAGTGCAGCGCAAGCGGAGAATTCTTCTGATGTCATTTTGGGTAACCTTCTAGTTAACTCTATACCTGCTAAAGTGTTGTTTGATTCGGGTGCTTCATGTTCTTTCATGTCTCAACCATTCGCATCCAAGCATAATGTTGACATCCAAAGTCTGCCTCAGAGGTTGCAAGTAATTTCTCCGGGCAAGTGCATGACTTCTAATATTTTTGCTCCGAATGTTTCTATTCGCATGGGTGATTATCGATTTCTGGCTAAACCGGTGGTTCTTGGTAATTCCGACATTGACCTCATCCTCGGAATGGATTGGCTTTCTCAGCATGATGCTCACATTGATTGTGCACAGAAGGAAGTCAAGATGACTCATCCTGATGAAGATGTGATTATCTTTGCCTCCAGGGATAACACTATCAGGCTTTTCTCTCTCAATGATAAGGGCGAAATTAATGCCATATCTCAAATTCCGGTGGTGAACGAATATCAAGACGTCTTTCCTGAAGAACTTCCAGGCATGCCTCCACACCGTCAGGTGGAATTCGTCATTGAACTCGAGCCGGGTACTGAGCCAGCATGTCGGCGTCCGTACAAGCTCTCTCCTGATGAATTGAAGGAATTGAAGAAGCAGCTTGATAAACAGGAGAGTATGGGTCTCATCAGGCCTAGTACGTCTCCTTGGGGCTGTGGTGTCTTATTTGTCAAGAAGAAAGATGGCACGGAGCGTCTCTGTGTTGATTACCGGCCATTAAACAAGAAGACGATAAAGAACAAGTATCCGCTCCCCAACATCAATGAACTCTTCGAGCAGCTCAAAGGAGCTAAAGTGTTCTCTAAGCTCGACCTCCGAATGGGCTATCACCAAATTCACATTCGCGAGCAAGACATTCCCAAGACGGCCTTCAGAACGAGCTACGGTTCATATGAGTATACAGTCATGTCCTTTGGTCTCGCCAATGCTCCTCCTACCTTTTCGAGAATGATGCACTACATCTTCAACCCCTATACCGGCGAGTTTGTGCTTGTGTATCTGGATGATATTCTGGTGTTTTCCAAGAATGAAGAAGATCATGAAAAGCACTTACGTCTGGTTCTTGATCGACTCCGTGAGCATAAGTTCTATGCCAAGTTCCCCAAGTGCGAGTTTTGGCTCGATAAGGTTTTGTACCTGGGCCATATCATCTCAGCTGACGGCATTGCGGTAAATCCCGAGAAAGTTGAAGCAATTGTCAACTGGGAAGCTCCTCAGAACGTCAAGCAACTCCGCAGTTTTCTTGGTCTTGCCAGCTATTGCAGAAGGTTCGTTGAGAACTTCTCCAAGATTGCCAAGCCTCTTTCCAACTTGCTTCAGAAGAATGTCAAATACTTTTGGTCTCCAGAGTGTGAGGTGGCATTCAAAACTCTCAAAGAAAAGCTCATCTCTGCTCCAGTTCTTACTCCTCCAGATGAATCCAAGCCCTATGAAGTATTCTGTGATGCTTCTCTTCAAGGACTTGGTGGTGTGCTTATGCAAGACAAGAGAATTGTGGCATATACTTCTCGTCAGCTCAAGCCAAGTGAGAAGAACTATCCCACACATGATCTCGAGCTAGCAGCTGTGGTACATGCTTTGATTACATGGAGACATCTGTTGTTGGGCAGAAAGGTCGACATCTTCACCGATCACAAGAGCTTGAAGTACATCTTCACACAGCCGAATCTGAACCTCCGCCAAACTCGTTGGGTTGAAATGATCCAAGAGTATGATCCCAGCATTGAATACACTCCTGGCAAAGCGAATGTGATTGCAGATGCTTTGAGCAGAAAGGCATATTGCAATAGCCTTCTTATCAAGCCGTTTCAGCCTGAGCTTTGTGAAGCTTTCAGGAAGCTCAACCTCCAAGTTGTTCCGCAGGGTTTTCTTGCAAATCTTCAAGTTGCTGCTACCTTGGAAGATCAGGTCCGTGAGGCCCAACTCAGTGATGCCATGGTGCAGAAGGTGAAACATGGTATTGCAAAGGGCACTCCTAAATACAAGTGCTTTCGTATTGATGAGAGAGATACCTTGTTCTTCGAGGACAGACTCGTTGTTCCCAAAGGTGATCTCAGGAAGCTCATAATGGAAGAAGCACATGATTCTCTCCTTTCCATTCATCCTGGTAGTTCCAAGATGTACCAAGACCTCAAGCAATCTTACTGGTGGACACGCATGAAAAGGGAGATTGCCCAATTCGTGAATGAATGTGATGTTTGCAGGAGAGTGAAAGCAGAACATCAACGTCCAGCCGGTCCTCTCCAACCTCTTCCTATTCCCGAGTAGAAGTTCGACCACATTGAAATGGATTTCGTCACTGGCTTTCCTAAGTCCAAGAGAGGGAATGATTCAATCTTCGTGGTGATTGACAAGCTTACCAAAGTCGCTCACTTCCTTCCAGTCAAAGAATCAATCAATGCAGCTCAATTGGCAGAGCTGTACACTTCCAGAATTGTGTCTTTACATGGCATTCCTCAAGTTATCTCCTCAGACCGTGGAAGTTTGTTCACTTCAAAGTTCTGGGACTCCTTTCAGTCCGCCATGGGCCCTAAGATCAGGTTCAACACTGCTTTTCACCCTCAGACTAGTGGTCAAGTCGAGCGAGTGAATCAGATTCTAGAAGACATGCTCAGAGCCTGTGTCATATCCTTTGGCATGAAATGGGAAGACAACCTTCCATTTGCCGAGTTCTCTTACAACAACAGCTTTCAAGCAAGTGCAGGCAAAGCTCCGTTTGAAATCCTCTATGGCAGAAAGTGCCGTACACCTCTCAACTAGTCTGAAACAGGCGAACGTCAACTTCTTGGCAATGACTTGATCTCAGAAGCCGAAGACATGTGCAAAGTCATACGTGAGAATCTCAAGGCCGCTCAGTCGCGTCAGAAGAGCTACTATGACGGCAAGCATCGTGATTTGGCCTTCAACATTGGGGATCATGTCTATCTCCGTGTTTCTCCGATGAAAGGCACCCAAAGATTCGGTATCAAAGGAAAGCTTGCTCCTAGATACGTCGGGCCTTTCAAGATTCTTGGCAAAAGAGGCGACCTAGCCTATCAACTTGAGCTCCCTTCCAACTTCGCCAATGTTCATGATGTGTTCCATGTGTCTCAACTCCGCAAATGCTTCAAGGCACCTGAACGCATGATTCCGTTTGAAGAGATTGATCTTCAACAAGACTTGTCCTACCGAGAGCATCCTGTTGCTATTCTCGAAGAAACCGAACGCAAGACCCGCAACAAGTTCATCAAATTCTTGAAAGTCAAGTGGTCACATCACACCGACCGAGAGGCTACGTGGGAACGAGAAGATCATCTTCGTTCCGAGTACCCTTCCTTTTTCTAGTCCTAGATCTCGGGACGAGATCTTTTTGTAGTGGAGGAGAGTTTGTAATGCCCCGGATGTAATACTTTCCCTTTTGGGCATATAATATATCTCCGGCTTCATCTATTCCATTTCGGGTTCTTTGTCTTTCGGGTTTTCGTCGTTTTGTTGTGTGCGTGTGTGGCATTCATTCATATCATGTAGTCATATGCATCGCATTGCATTTGTGTTGTCGGTTGCATCCGGTTCCACGCGTTCCTTCCCGTTGTCCGTTTCGCGTTCCGGAGCTCCCTCACGTGTCCGTGGCGTCCCGTAGGCCTACTTTGGTGTTTGGCCGTGTAACGTTACCGGTTTGGCGCGAGTCTTGTCGTGTGTTGTTGTTTTGGTTTGTGTAACCTGCCTGTCAAATCTCGTCGCGTTTGAGTCCGTTTGCTACCCCAACAGTTATTTGTGTGGGCTCAAAGTGCCTCCACTTTGAGGCCCAAGACAACCCTCCAGCAGCCCACTTCCCTCCTCTTGGCCCATCCTAACTCCCCTCGCGATCGGATCCGTCGGATCGCGATCGGAGGGCTCTAAAACACCCCAAATCCCTCAAACCCTAGCACCTACCCATATATAAACACCCCCATGCCATTTTTGGCAGCCTAAATCCCCTCCACCTACCTCTAGCCCCTCCTCTCCTCAATTTTCGTGTCTGTCCAGTTCCCAGCCGCCACTTGGCAGACCCCTCCCACAGCGAAGGAGCCCGCCGGCCGAAGCATCGATCGAAGGGGCCGATCTAGATCCCCATCGGCCTCTGCCAGATCCCTCCGTTCCAAGTCAACGCGTAGCCGCCGCTTTTTCCTTCGATCGCCTCCCCGCCGCGCGGACCACATCGCCGCTTCCTGGGCTCCCGCATCGCCGCTCCCTCCAGATCCGATCGCCAGGTCCTCCCCGAGCCGGGCCTTTCCCGCGTCGGGCCAGCGCCGCCGCCTGGGCGCCCCAGCTGGGCCGAGGCACAGGCCAGCCGCCAGGCCGCCTCTCTTCCGCGTCGGGCCGCCCGAGCCAGGCCTCACCGGGCCGCTTCGCGCCTCCACTCTTCGGGCCGATTCCCTCCAGCGCGCGAGCCGGCCCACCTCCGCCGTCCAGTCGCCAGGCTCCTCAGCCACCGCGGTCGCCTGGGCCCGAAGCCGCCCGAGGCCCAGCCGCCTCCAGCGCCGCTTCCCCGTGGGCCAGGACGCCTCCGCTCCAGCCGCGCGGGCCGCCGCCGCCAGGTGGGCTCTCGCTGCCACGAGCCGGCCCGCCTCCTTCTCGCCTCCGCCGGGCCAGATCTGCCTCCTTCGGCCCGAAGACGCGCCAGCCGTTGACCTGTGTTTTTTTTTCAGATCTGAGGTAGTTTTCAGTGCTAAGTCCCTGTGTTGTTTTTGTTCTCTGATGCAATATTAGATCTGCAATAACTTTGTGTGTGTTCCTCCGAATTGAGTGAATGAGGTGTCTAGACGTTCGTGGTGACTAGCACTACGATCCATTCCATTGTGTCATGCATGTTAGAGATCATCTAGATGCTTATTTTTCTGTTGCAAGAGTGCATCCCGATATAAACTGCTGTTATGTGTTGTTTTTATGCCATCTTTGCATAGTGATATCTTTTAGCTCGCTTGTCCGAATGATGCAAATGACATGTCCACGTGTTCGTCTTGGCATGCTCTACATGTTGCTTGTGTTAGGTTGCATGATAGATTTAATCTTGCCATGATTATCCTCATTGCAAAGTGCCATGTGGCTGTGATGTTGTTTCACTTGTTATGAAATGCCATCTTGTTGAGCTCGTTGCTATCGTTATGTTTATCTCCATGATGCATGCTTGTGTGTTTCGGAATCACCATCATGTGTACTTTGATGTGGTGCTTACCACTTGCCATGTTTAGTTTCGAGGTGACTTAAACTTGCTCTTATAGATGCCATGATGAAACTGCTGTTTTAACACTTAGTGGATTTTCACTAAGTCTGTAATCTGTTATTCTCCGATGCCATGTTTTCTTGCTGCTCTAGGACAAACCATGATAGTTTTGGGGTGGATCTTGATGGTTCCTTGTAGTATATATTGTTGGCTTTCCATTCATGTTCCCACATGCTTATTTGAGTGGCTGTAGCATGTTTAACTTTTGCTCCAAAGTTTCAATAAAATTCTGCTGTCAGAATTTTGTTGTCAAGTTCAATATGTCCAAGCTTGTTGCTATTGATCCGTGGCTCCTTTGGGGGTGCACCTTTGGACTTATTTGCTGTAGGATATGTCTAGTTTATGTTCATGCTCTTTGCCATGGTGTTTGAGTGCTGTAGGTTATTTTTCTAGTGCTCCGGAGTTGCTATGTTGCTGTAATTTTCAGCTTTCGCCTATTTCTTGTTTCGGGCATAACTTTTAGCCCGTAGCTCCGTTTTCAGCGAATCTTATATGAAACTTGATTGATTTTCCGTGTAAATTCATAATCTCCTATTGTTGACATGTTTTGAAGTGTTTTGCTTGAGTGCTATTTTCCGTGCTCCGTGTGCTCTCTTAGTGCATCCATCATGCATCCATCATTTTTGTGTGCGCATTGCATCTTGTTGATTCGTGCCTTGTGTGATTGTATTGTTTAGAGCCGGAAGCTGAGACCGAGTACGAGTACGAGCACGAGGTTACCAACAAGGTTGAGCACGAGGACCCTTCTTACGATCCGAACGACAACTCTTCAGGCAAGATGACCGAACCCCGATAACATTACTATCTTTGCCTATTGCTAGTAGTTCCGCTCTATAGTTTTGCCTCGATGCCCATGTATTTCTTGTCAGCCTCCTACTTGTAACCATGACCATGTTTAACCACCCTACCTATGCAAACCGTTGAATGGCTAAGTACGCTTCGCTCAGCCCCTCTTATAGCATTGCTAGTTGCAGGTGAAGATTGAAGATGTTTGCTTCATGTTGAAGTTTTGTTGGGTTATATCACACTATATAAATGCTTAAAATGAAATCATCTATATATTGGCAAGGGTGGAAGGCTAAGCCTTTTGCTTGGTGTTTTGTTCCACTCATGCCGTTAGGAACCGTTTAAACCGGTGTTATGTTCCTTGATTATGCGTTCCTAACACGGTTGGGGTGTATGGGACCCCCTTGATAAACCGCTAAGTGCTAAGTCTTTTCCAGCAAGTCCCAACATTGGTACTATTTGCCTAATAACTAAATAAACTTGCATAGGGAGTAATTAACCCTCTTTCTTAATCAACAACCCCGGGCCAGTGCTCCACATGAGTGTTGGTCCGAAATGAGCAGACTGCGGGGCCACCTCAAGGAAACTTGAGGTCTGGTAAAAACCTGTAGGATGACTCATCCGGTCGTGGCCTGAGACGAGATACGCGCGGCTACTATCAGGGTGTCGGCACGCCGGGAGGATTTGCTGGATTAGCCTTACCTTAGTTTGGAGTATCTTGAGCACGGGATTCCGAGAATACTCGGGTCTTCCCACCTTGGAGTTGCGACTCCGCGGATCGTGGGCTTGTCATGGGCCAAGTTGGAACACCCCTGCAGGGTTATGAACTTTCGAAAGCCATGCCCGCGGTTATGTGGCAGATGGGAGCTTGTTAATATCCGGTTGTAGATAACTTGACACATTGTTCTAATACACTACCAGCGTGTGTTCCGTGACTGTCAATTTCCGAATAGGGATTCGGGAGTTGAACACGGTGGGGTTATGTTTGACGTGTTGTAGCTAGGATCACTTCGTGATCATCTCTCGACCGAGGCCTTCTCTTCTCGCACTCCTTCACGTAAGCTAGTGCTAGTTGCTGCTGCAGACACTTATTCTTTTCTTCAGCCTTATCCTCTCCCAAGGCTTAAATAGTCTTGTTACCTGGGAACGGGATTGCTGAGTCCTCTGTGGCTCACAGTTACTTCACCACACTAGATGCAGGTCCGATGGTGAGCTATCCAGGTGATGGCACCGAGCTAGACTGGGAGTATGACGAGGAGCGTAGTCGATACTATGTTCGTTATCCTGATGATCAGTAGTGGAGACTTCTACTAGGATTCGATCCGACCTGTGGATTTAAATTATGTTTGGTATCTTGTCATTTGGATTTTACCCTTAGAGGGCTGTGATGTTTTATTGAATGATGATTGAAACATGTAATGAATTTGGGTGACGTGGCGAGTGTAAGCCAACTATTTTTATGTTTTCCATCCCCATCTTTTACATGAGTTGTGCAAAGATACCAGACTTGCGATCATTCCAGCATGGGGTTATGTCTCTAAGTCGTGCCTCGACACGTAGGAGATATAGTCCCATCCTGGGAATTACATGTTATATCTGGAGAAGGAATAGCAGTAGATCCCGCCAAGGTGGAGACCGTGACCAATTGGGAAGCACCGACGACCGTTGGAGAGATCGGGAGTTTTCTTGGACTTGCAGGATACTACCGGAGATTTATCAAGAATTTCTTGAAGATTGCAAAGCCAATGACGGAGTTGTTGAAGAAGGAAACCAAGTTTAGTTGGACCGAAGAATGTGAGACTAGTTTCCAGGAGTTGAAGAAAAGGTTGGTATCATCCCCTGTGTTGCTTCTGCCAGATCAACATAAGGATTATGAGGTGTACTGCGATGCTTCACATCGAGGACTTGGAGCAGTTCTTATGCAGGAAGGAAGAGTTGTTTCGTATGCTTCACGACAACTAAAACCTCATGAGATGAACTACGCCACCCACGATTTGGAGTTAGCAGCCGTAGTGCATGCATTGAAGACATGGAGACATTTTCTCATAGGAAACCATTGTGAAGTATATACGGATCACAAGAGTTTGAAGTACATATTCACTCAGAAGGAGTTGAATCTTAGGCAAAGGAGATGGCTGGAACTCATTAAGGATTATGACATGAGATTGCATTATCACCCCGGAAAGGCTAACGTAGTAGCTGATGCGCTAAGCCGTAAGAGCCATGTCAATACCCTAATGATGGAGGAGTTTTCAAAGGAATTAGCTGAGGACCTACGAGAACTACGTTTGGAGATAGTTCCGAGAGGCTATGTAGCAACACTAGAAATCCAGTCTACCCTGATGGATAAAATCAGAGAAGCTCAGAAAGCTGACAAGGAGATTGTCGCTATAAAGGAGAGGATGAGCGAAGGAAAAGCTAAAGGTTTTCGTGAGGATGAGCACGACACCCTATGGTTTGAGGACCGAATCTATGTGCCCAATGACCCGGAGATTAGGAAGTTGATTTTACAGGAGGCCCATGATTCACCATACTCGATTCACCCAGGAAATACTAAGATGTATTTGGATTTGAAGGATATTTTCTGGTGGACCGGTATGAAGAAGGATATTGCGGAGTATGTAGCAGTTTGTGATGTATGCCAAAGAGTGAAGGCAGAACATCAGAAGCCAACCGGATTGTTACAACCTATGCCAATACCCGAATGGAAGTGGGAGAAGCTGGGTATGGATTTTATCACCGGATTGCCCAGGACCAAAGCAGGATATGATTCAATCTGGGTAGTAGTAGACCGATTGACGAAGGTAGCCCACTTTATCCCGGTGAAAACCACATATACCACTGCAAAGTTGGCAAATATATACATGACTAGAATTGTATGTCTGCATGGAGTTCCGAGGAGTATTGTATCTGATAGAGGAACTCAGTTTACCTCAAAGTTATGGAATCAGTTACATGAAACTTTGGGTACCAGGCTAGAGTTTAGCACAACATTCCATCCGCAGACAGATGGACAGACGGAGAGAGTCAATCAGATTTTGGAGGATATGCTAAGATCCTGTGCATTAGATTATGGATCTAGTTGGGATGACAACTTGCCCTACGTAGAGTTCTCATACAACAACAGTTACCAGGCCAGTTTGAAGATGGCACCGTTCGAGGCATTGTATGGAAGGAGATGCCGAACACCGTTGTCGTGGGATGAAGTTGGAGACCGACAGTTGTTTGGACCAGACTTAATCAAAGAGTCTGAGGAGAAGGTTAAGTTGATTCGAGATAGACTGAAGGTAGCTCAGTCCAGGCAGAAGAGTTATGCAGACTCGAAGCGCAAGGAGATAACCTATGAGATTGGAGACAGAGCGTACTTGAGAGTATCGCCTGTGCGAGGAGTTAAACGTTTCGGAGTTAAAGGGAAGTTAGCCCCGAGATTTGTGGGACCTTACCGTGTTTTGGAACGCATGGGAGAGGTTGCCTATAAGTTGGAATTGCCCGAAGGATTGTCAGGAGTGCACGACGTGTTTCACGTTTCGCAGCTTAAGAAGTGCCACGCGGAGATGGCCGATATACCGCTTAGAGACACAGTACCCCTGGAAGCAATTCAGTTGGACAGTGACCTGACCTACGAGGAAAAGCCCGTTAAGATTCTCGAATTTTCGAGCAGAGTTACTCGCAGCAAGGTTATCAAGTTTTGCAAAGTTCAGTGGAGTCACCACACAAAGGAAGAAGCCACCTGGGAGCGAGAAGATGATCTACGCAAGGACCACCCGCACCTGTTCTCTAGCCAAGCCGAATCTCGAGGGCGAGATTCATTCTAAGGGGGGTAGGTTTGTAACATCCCAAATTTCCAATTTGGAATGTTATACATAGATCATATTGCATTTTCAAGTTTTTGCATTTTCATTCGTGGCGTTCCTCGAAATTCTAAGCAACTCAAGGACCTACGGAGAGAGTTCGGAATTTTACCGTTTTCGTATTTGAGTTCGCTCGAATACCGGTACGAGGACAACGTGATTCTAATTATTTTTCTCTCCTAAAAATATTTCTAAATAAAATATATGAGTGGAGATAATATGACTTCTCCAAAATAACAGAAATATTGGAAGAAAAATATTAAAATCACTTTTGGTATTTTTCTGGATTTATTTTCGGATTTATTTGCATAGGAAAAATACGCGTTTTTCAAAACTGCATTTAGGTCCGAGAAAAATGTTCACTTTGTCCTAAATATTATTAGAGGACGATGAAAATTTATTTCGGGAATTTTGGAGTCCGTTTGGTATTTCTTTCGTTAGTTTTACTACGCCGGGACTCTATTTAAAAAAAAAGAAAGAAACCAACTAGGAGTCGTCTTCGCCCAGGATTCCTGGGCTTTATAAGCCGCCCCAGGCCGGCCCAAGTCGCCACAGCCGCCGCAGCCCGCGCCCAAACCCTAGCTGAGCCGCCGCGCCGCCGCCGGTTTCGCCGCCGCCGCGCCGCCGCCCTGCCGCGCCGCCGCCCTACCGCGCCGCCGCCGCCGCCTCCCGCCGCCGCCGCCTCGCAGCCCGCGCCGCCCCGCCGCCTCGCCCGCGCCACGCCGCCGCCCTGCCGCGCCGCCCCGCCGCCTCGCACCCGCCGCCGAGCCGCCGCCCCGCCGCGCCGCCGCGCAGCCGCCGTCGCCGCCCTCGCCGGAAGCCCGCCGGAAGTTCGTCGGAGTGAGGTAGTTTAGTTTTTTTTTCTTTCGGTTATTAGATCGGTTTTAGTTAGGAAAACCTAGATCTGTTTTTAAATAGATCGGTTCGGTTTTTTTTGTTTTTTTTCGCCGGTTTAGTTAAATAGCGGACGTTCGTCTGTACGTTCATTTTAACGAACGGTTTTCTTTAGTTAACCACAGACAGCGAACGTTCGTTCGTTAGCCTGTTCGTCGTTTTTCTTTTTCGGGGTATTTAACCGCGATTTTTCCGATCGCGATTTCTGTCCTGATCTTGTTTCGCGTTTTTCTTTTCGCTCGAGAGTCGGAATCAGGTGATTCAAAATCCCAGATCTTCGTCTCGAAGCCCTCTTTACGTTAGATCAACTTGAACAAAGTTTTGGCTACTGGAAAATTTGACTTTAGGCCAACTAGTAATTAGGAGCTCGTTTCTTTTGCATTTTGAGTTTCGTTGCTTCTTTCGAGTTGATTCTTTTTGCAAACAGGAGTTCTTAAGTTGAACTTTCTGGTTAGATCTCTTATTTGAGTTTTACCCGTGCATTAGTTAAGTACTTATTGTATGCTTCTTTGATTGATTGCGATAGAGTACCCGGAGTGCGCCGCTTGCTACTTTGAGTCTCTAGATTTTGCGGATCATCAGGAAGGCAAGTAACACTTTGATCATGCTTTCCAATTACCCAGTTTTCATTGCATTAGTCAAACCCTCACACATTGCATGAGTAGGATCAATTAACTTGTGGGATTGGGAAGTAGTTTGAGGTAGTACCTATTACCTGCATTACATTCAAACCCTTGGGAGTTACTTCTACGTTTGCTGTTAGGACATGCTATGCTCGTAGACGTGGTTTGGGTTTGAGTGAAATCCATGACAGATGTGAGTTGTTAATTAATGGTTCAACTTAAGGTGGCAACTTTAATACACATCTGGGTGGATTGAAGCATCTGGGTATTTCAGGATTGCCTGTTTTTCTTTTGGACTGCCACCCAAGCTCAAAGGGATCATGAGATTTTTCATACTAGACACTTCTGTGTGCAGCCACATGCCAATATGGGCTCTGGCATAGTTGAGTAAGTTGTGGGAAACCTTTCCATGATGGGCTAGTAGATGTAGTTGGGTTTTGTAGGTGTACCGGCCTATCTATCTGGTTAAGGGGACCTCTTCGGAAAGACTGTGTCTCGGTCATCCATTTCTCAAACACCATGCAGTGCGAGAAACCAAACAGAGGCGATCGAGTCTTGTGGGGAAAGTGCACAAACCTCTGCAGAGTGTACAAACTGATCATGATTAGCCGTGTCCGCGGTTATGGACATCTTGAGTATCTGGTACTTGGATTATCATGTGTATCTCAACATGTTACTTTAATTTAATTTTGTTGGGTTTAATGATTACTTTTAATTGGGGTTGAGAGGATGTCTATCTTCTCAACGATGTTTCAACTACCATGATAGTTAATTAAAATACATTCCTTTGAAGTAGGGAAAAATTGGCTTTACGCAAAAACTTAACCATAGAGCTTCCACCAGCCATATTGCATATAGTATAGCTTTACTTTCATTGCATCTCTTGTGTTACCTTGCCAGCATATTCCATGTGCTGACCCGTTTTTCGGGCTGCAACGTTTCATGTTGCAGACTTTTCAGACGACGAGTAAGATGCCCCTTTTAGGTCGTGGTTCTATACTCAGTGATGCCGCTGGAGTTGATGGACTCACTTATCTTCCAAGCCTTCCGCTGTTATCGTGTTAGATGGCCTTCAGCCATATTATTTGTAATAAATTCATCGTTGGACTATCGATGTAATAAGTGTGTGATTGCTACTCTGTTATAAATCCTTCGAGTACCATGCGTGTCAGCATTACTGATCCAGGGATGACACTGATGCATGGAGATCAGACTGTTTGAGGTCTGGTCGCTACAAAGCGGGATTCTTCCCGCCGCTGGAGTACCAGACTCGTCTCCGATTATGAGTTCGGAACTTTCGGGATCTGCGCTTCTTGGGCTCGATCGAGCGGTTGTCACCGAACTCTGCCCCACGGATGGCCGAACATACATCCGACACTCGCCTTTAGACGAAGCGTTGGACTTATTAAAATCTCTCTCCCTAATAGAGGATTCCCAGCCAAACTATGCCCAGTACGAACCGGGGGCTGGGGATAGGGAATCTTGCTTCCCACCCACCACCCCACTTGGTAGCCACGGTCGAAGACTTAACCGATCTACTAGACTACGCGTTCGAAGACATCGATGGGATGGACCACGACGTCGAGACCGATGTAAGTGCAAACCCGCCTGCAGCCGGGCGATGAACAACTACCTCTACATACGACGTATACATGGTGGACACACACCCAACGAGAAGGAAGGTGACGGTGACACAAATCCAGAGCAGGACAAGCCTGTCGATGAACCTCCTAAGCGCCGACGTTAGAAACATCAATCTCAATCCCGTAAAGGGAAAGAGAGTAACACTGTCACTGAAGATGATGATGATCCGGAGCAAGCCGATGACCCCGTAGAGCCAGCAGTGGAGCAGGACGAACGGGAGTATGGCGAACACAGTCCCGAACTGCTGGTTGACCACAGCGATGCCAAAGACAATAGTTATCAACCTGTCTCCGAAGAGGAAGTCAGCCTGGGAGACGATGATTTCATCGTCCCAGAAGAACCGCTCGAACAGAAACGTTTTCAACAACAGCTCATTGCCACAGCAAGGATCCTGAAGAAGCAGCAGCAACGGCTTAGAGCCGAACAGGATACGCTCAACAAGAGATGGAACGAAGTGCTATACGCTGAAGAAAGATACGACTAAAAGCACAAAACAAGGAGCTATCCTAAGGGCAAGCTGCTGCCCCAATTCGACGACGAGGCCCCTGCGCCAATCCCGCCGAAGTATGATCAGTCCAATCAACACGACCGACCACCCCATGGACGAGACAAAGCGGCCAGCAATGCCCTACCCCAGCCTGCACCTCCTCACCATAAAGGAAAGGATACAACGGCTCAGGGTCGTAAGTACGATCTACGTCAGGACCTGAATAAAAAAGCTGCACATGCCAGATCAATTTATGGATCAAGGGAACGTGATCGCACATGGGACGATGGCTATCAAGCCAAACACACCTGTCACAATCAAGTTCGGAACCAACACCGAACACAAACACCGTCCGAACTATGCCATGATATCGCAAAATACAGGGGTGCCGCACACCCTCTGTGCTTCACCCATGAGGTGATGGATCATGAATTTCTAAAAGGGTTTAAACCCGTAAACATCAAGGCATACGATGGAATAACAGACCCTGTTGTATGGATAGAAGACTTTATTCTCCACATCCACATGGCTCGTGGAGATGACCTCCACGCTATCAAATACTTACCTCTCAAGCTGAAAGGGCCAGCTCTGCACTGGATAAACAGCCTCCCAGAGAACTCCATTGGAAGCTGGGAAGAACTTGAGGATGCTTTTTGGGCTAACTTTGAGGGACTTATGTCTTGCATCCGAATGCTGACGATCTAAGTCACATAATCCAGCAATCTGGGGAGTCAGCCCGCAAGCTTTAGAATCGGTTCTTAACTAAAAAGAACCAAATTGTTGACTATCTAGACACCGAGGCCTTAGCGGCATTCAAACACAGTGTCCGGGACGAGTGGCTGGCTAGACATCTCGGTCAAGAGAAGCCGAGGACAATGGCAGACCTAACTACACTCATGACCCGCTTTTGTGCGGGTGAGGACAACTGGCTAGCTCGTAGGAGCAATAGCACCAGCGACCCTGGCACCTCCGAAGTCAAGGATGGCAATGGCAAGCCACAACGTAATAAGAACAAGCATCGAAACAACACTGGAAGCACAAATGACACGATAGTAAACGCCGTAATCAGTGGCTCTAGGCCCGATCAATGAAATAAACCATTCAAAGGCAACCATGACAGTCCATCTAGCTTGGACAAAATACTAGACAGGCCTTGCCAGATTCATGGCACCCCTAATAAACCTGCAAATCATACCAACCGAAACTGTTGGGTCTTCAAGCAGGCCGGCAAGTTAAACACCGAAAACAAGGGGAATGGACCTTAAAGCGAGGACAAGGATGAACCTCGCCAGCCGAACACTGGGGGATAGAAGAAATTTCCACCGGAGGTAAAAATATGATCTACATCACCCATATCCCCAAGAGGGAATGCAAGCGCGCACTCAGGGACGTTTACGCCGTAGAGCCTGTTGCCCCCAAGTTCAACCCATGGTCAGCTTGTCCGATCACCTTTGATCGCAGGGATCACCCAACTAGTATCTGTCATTGTCGTGGAATTAGCACAGCAGATGTCCGGTTTAAAGGACTTAGGTGTGGAGCCATCGCGCTGGTTAGCTTGAAGAGGTTAAAAGCAAAGAACACAGAGGGTTTATACTAGTTCGGCCCCTTCGATGAAGGTAAAAGCCTACGTCTAGTTTGGTTTGGTATTGCTTGGGCATCGACGAACAGGGAGCAGATTGCTTGCCTGTCTCTCGACGGATTGTTGCCCCCCCCCCCTTGAACTGTCGCCGGGCTGTTCCTTTATATAGGAGGCAACGCCCGGTCCGGTTTACAGAGTACCGAGGCCGGCTCATACTCGTGTCCGCCTCGGTCTCTTCTCTTTCTTCCTTGTATCTCAAGTTACATGATAGGACGGTTTATAAACCGTAAACTTTACACATGGGCCCTAAGCCTTCATGGGCCGTAACCTCTACTGAGTTTATAACTACACAACTATATTACCATAATCTGGATCTCCCTAGCCGGTTTATACCTGCTAGTAATATCCCTGACATTAGGCCCCAGAATGATTTGAACTTGTTCATGTCAGTCTTCTAAATCTTGCATAAACTTCTTCTCTGTTTCTTCTCTATTTTGTAAACCGGCTATGACGTCATCTTCAGAAATCATTCTATTCAGTTGTGACATCACCTCCGCATTTATTGCTCACAGCTGTTTGTTACCTTTGTTTAAAGTTCATCCCGAAAATCGAGGCGACAATGGAATATTTATCCAATCTGACCTCCTCAAATCCCGCGCTTGCCGTTTCCTCTCCCAGCCTTTATAAATACCGCTGTGCCTTGTTATCTTTCTTCCTCCGCTCTTCTTCTTCCTCCGTCGCCTGAAGCTCCGCTGCTGCCTTCGAGCTCGTCGCCGTCGTCAGCCAGGCCGCCGCATCACCCTGAAACGTGACCAGATTACTCCGCCGCCGTCCCTTTCCTTCTCAGGTATTCCTTTTCTCTTGCTGCAGATCTGTGATCTAGGGTTCCTCCATTGCTTCCGCCATTAGACCTCAAAGCTTTTGCTATTCATCTTATACGCCATGTTTGCAATAGATTCCAACTCTGGATTAGCTTCGAACTCGCTCCTGCTCCGTATTTTTAGACTTAGATTAAGTTCGCCCTTAGATTCATTGCTCTGTAGAAAACCTCCGCAGTTCTTCCTGTGATAGACTTGCGTAAATTTTATCTTTTTCTTACTGCTTAGATCTATTTTACTTTAGCCTCTTGTAGAAACCTGTTTCTTCGTCTTGATAGATCTGCAAGTTACTCGCCGGTTTAATCAATCATATATTGCTCCTGCAACGCATCAACCATGAACCCGACGGTTTAGCTTCTTCTTTTTTGTTATCATAAACCGATAGCAGCTCGTCTCCTACCTGCTTCTGGGTTGTCAATGCCATTAGTCCTCTGTCTAAACGTCAATGTAAGTTGATAACACGCTCCGGTTTATGCTTTAGCATTTGAATAATCCGGACTTTGCACTTTATCTTTTCAGCGTTTTTTCCTTTTGCTCATATGTCTGCCAAGCAGTTCGTTTCCTGCAACTGGGTTCCTTCCCGTATTACGGAAGAGGATTTAACCAATGCTGCTTCGATTGGTATTCTGGGCCCTCAAGCAGCTCTGAAATGGCAGGCCCCAGGGGATGAGTGTCCTCCTACCCCCAAAGAAGGAGAAGTTATTGTTTTCTACGACCATCTGGCCCGGGGTTTTAGCCCTCCCGGTTCAAAAATTTTCCGGGATGTGCTGGCCGCTTTTCAACTCCATCCTCACGATATAGGCCCAAATTCCGTATCAAACGTCTGCAATTTCCAAGTCTTCTCCGAGGTGTACCTTCAAGAAGAGCCGTCAGTGGACTTGTTTCGGGATTTTTTCCACTTAAACCGGCGGACAGAGTTTACTGCCGGACCACATCAAGAGCTGGGTGGTGTCAGTATTCAGAAAAGAAGAGACGTAGTCTTTCCTCATTCTGCTCTCCATACACTCCCCAAGGACTGGAACCAATCTTAGTTTTACTGCAAGGATACCTCGCCTGAAGGAGAAAACCCACTGCCGGGTTACTGCGAACATCGCCTTCCGGAAGATCATCCCTTGCCACAACGTCTTACTTCCTCCGAGCGAGCCCGGTTTGCCCCTCAGCTTGCCAAACTCAAGGCCTTTATGGCCAACGGTTTGACCGGAGTCGACTTCGTTCGTTGTTGGCTTGCCTGGAGTATCCTTCCTTTGAGCCGGCGCTCCGGTCTCATGTATCAGTATACCGGAAAGCCGGATGACCCTCAACGCCATATCGACGTAATGCTTCCTGAGAAGGAAGTTACTGAATCCGCCAAAAAACTGCTTAATATTACTCTGGAGGAATGCAGCCAAACCGGATTGGCTCCATATTACAAGAAGAACAAACTGCCAGCAGTAAGTCTTAACCTCTCCTATTTGTGTCTAATCCGTCCATATTCATTATCTTTTGTTTATTTTTCCTCTTCTGCATAGGCCGACGATCCTTTTTGGAAAAGAAAATCTCAGGACAAGTCAGGTAAACATCCACGCTGGAAGACGTGCGCTGTCAAAAAGAAGAAGGCAGCTGCTGGCTCCGGTTCACATCTTGAGGAAGATGATCCGGATTCTGAGGTATGATTTAATCTTGATATGTTTTGATCTCTTTATCCAGATTTATGTTAATAGTGTCTTTTCACAGGATTTGGCTGAAGGTGATAAAGCGGCAGAAACTGAGGTAATCACTCTTTCTTCAGATTCTGAACCGCCGGTGCCCAAAACTCGTCGGGCATCTCGGAAGTACCCTTTTTCTCATCCTTACGCTCAACTGGACCCTAAATTTCTTTAGAAGAAGTAGCAACATGAAGCCCGCCGGACTACACGCCATAGTGGCCATGTAATAGAGTCTTCCGGAATATCTCTCACTCCAGCTCGGAGGCGCCGCTCTGAGGTTTTACTTTTTCCAACCCTTCTTCATCCCAAGGCCGGACTTATATGCAAACCGCTTAAACCGTCTGATCCTAACTACCAGGAGACACCTTTATCATCTTCCGGTGAATCGACTGCCACGCAAGTCCCAGTACTGAAAACCGTACCTGGGTAAGTCCTTTTCCTCATCCGGTTTATATTTGTATTTGTCCTTTATGACTCTGATTGCTTCTTCAATTTCTTCCAGCAAGCCCAAGCCTAGTAAAAAGGAAAAGGCCACTAAAGCGGCTGCCGAGACTGCTGCCGCTGATCTGGCGGCTGATCCGGATGAAGTCATCCCTCCGGAAAGCGAGCCTACAATTCAGCTTGATGATCCTGCTCCGATGGATCATGATTACATTGCTGCTCCTGAAGATACAAATATTGAAGATGTTCTTGAACCAGCAAGTACTGTCCGGGCTAGCCCTCCTCGGAATAGCCCGGCTCCCGCTAGTCCGGCTCGTACTGCTGCCCCTTCACAGCCTGCCACCACTTCTTCTCCGGATGTTCAGGTAACCGGGACAGGTTTTACCGCTCCTGCTGAGCCTATCGTTTTAGCCAAGCATACTGCTAAAGCGGAGAAGCTTCACCAAGAGAAGGGCAAGTGGAGCACGGACTTGTCTAATTATGCCGAACTGAGTGCCCATGAACTTTACTCTGGGTATTTGAACCGGCTTCATACCAGCCGTGAATATGAAATGGGCTTGGTTAACATGATGAAGGACAAATACGAGGTACCTTACTTGTCTTTGCTTTGCCTTCTTTATACTTCTGTCTTTATGCCACAATAGCCCCCAAGTGCTGGTTTAGCTTTGTTGTAGGTGAACCGGTACTTCCAAATGTATGGAAAATAAACTTACATTAGCCCCCAAGTGCCAGGGTCATAATTTGTGTTATGTGCCTGGGACTTGTCTGACTCTCTCTTTCGATACTTCAATTGTCCATTAGCCCCCAAGTGTCAAGTAGATAACTTGCTTATGTGCTTGAGACTTATCTTTAATTGTCTTCTTTTGATACTTCAATTGCTCATTAGCCCCCAAGTGTCAAGTGGATAACCTGGTTATGTGCTTGAGACTTGTCTGAACTGTCATTTATTCCACTTGATTTTCTTGCAGGCTGACTTGACCCGAAGGGCTGCAGAAATAACTGAGCTCCGGAATAGACTTGCTGTGACTGAAACTGCTTCTGCCAAGGCCAAAGATGATCTGGCGTTGAGCTTAACCACTGATGAACAATTGAAAAAATATTTTGAAGCAGAGCGGACAACCTGGGAAGTGCAGAGGAATGCTCTTGAAAAAAGAGCAAAGGATGCTGAAGAGGCCCTTAATCCGGTGACACAAGAACTGACCCGCTTAAGGCAGCAAATAGAGCTTATGACCTCTGCCGTCTTTGGTAAATATTTAACTTGCATGTGTTTTCATCTCTACAATCTTTATTCCGCTCCGGTTTAACTGTGATAATCATATGCAGGGCGACGCGTCACCCATCTTGGGGATGACCTCCGGAAGAAACTCAAGGCCTCTTATACTCTGGTTGAGCAGCTGTATTCCGGCGCTCAAAGGATTATAAGTGCGATGTCTTTTCATAAAGCGGCCCCACCACTATCCAAGGCACTTTGGAGAAGCTTTCTATATTGCATGTACGCTTGGAAGAGGTGAAGAAATCTGCTGCACGGGCCGGTTCTCTTGTAGCGCTGACCAGAGCCAAGGTGTGGGTTCCGGACTTTGATCCGGAAGAAGCCATGAACGGGTACCCCAGCACCAAGGAAGATGGACCGGCCTTCTCTGGCAAAGACCTTCACGCTTTGACTAAAGAAATGCGTCCCCTTGCCAGCAAGCTTGCTGATGAATCGGAGTTGACCAGGTATCATCCGGCGTATGACTTAAAGAATGAGCGGGTGGATCGGCCGGTTTATGACACTGAAAATCTAATCCCACCAGTGCGCCCCCATACTTTCGCCCCAGATGTTGATCCGTCCGATCTCATTACTGAAGAGATGTACTTTCGTGCCTTATCCAAGATCGACTGGCGCGCTCCTGATTTTCAGCCGCTTCAAGAGGACGAAGAAGTTCCGGAACAAATCGATCCTCAGCCTTCGCGTCAGGAAGAAGCATAAGTCACTTCATTTTATTTTTATTGGCTGTAATCCGTTGCTGAAAAACTTTAATCCGTCCAGGCCTTCAAGTGCCTTGTAACAGGATCACTCGAAACATTTTCTGCCTTAATCCGGACGTCAGATTTTTTGATTAGACATCTGCTATGGTTGATCTTTTATATTATCTGTATCTGCATATATAACACTGAAAAACGATGTCCTAGCGGTTTACCACCGGACCGATTAAATCGCTCTCATATATATCAAACGAGTATCTGTTTTATACCAAAAATAACTTCATACCTTTGATTAAGTATGCTTGACATCCTTAATCCGGCGAACATTGTAGTTTCTGAGGAAGCTCTTGGCTCTGTTAGGGTGGACCCAATAATTGTTCCGGGTTATAGTAACTACCGGTTTAAATAATGCTGGAGCTCTATGGCCAGACTTCTAAAAATATGTGGTCAACTTTGAAGTTGTCCAGCTCCGGATCAAAAAACCATAGAAAACATTTGAAAAATCACAAACACAAAACACAGGTTGCAAATAAGACCATGTAGTCGAGGCTTTTTACGAGCTGCCAGGCTCCATATGTGCCAATCAAAGGGTGCGACCCAAAGGGCTATGACTCTTTTTCTTTTGCCATCAAAGGATGTACTCCAAGGGGCAAGAATTTTTGCATTTGCCATCAAAGGAAGTACCCCTAGGGACAAGAACTTTTTCTTTTGCCATCAAAGGGAGTGGTCCACCAAGGGGTAAGAATTTTGCATTTGCCATCAAAGGAGGATCCCTAGGGACAAGAACAGTTTTTTCTTTTGCCATCAAAGGGATTGATCAACCAAGGGGCAATAATTTTTGCATTTGCCATCAAAGGAAGGATCCCTAGGGACAAGAACTGTTTTTTCTTTT
>LR738709.1:126299025-126345128 GCA_902687465.1 Secale cereale | reverse complement strand
GGACAAGAACAGTTTTTTCTTTTGCCATCAAAGGGATTGATCAACCAAGGGGCAAGAATTTTGCATTTGCCATCAAAGGAAGGATCCCTAGGGACAAGAACAATTTTTTCTTTTGCCATCAAAGGGATTGATCAACCAAGGGGCAAGAATTTTGCATTTTCCATCAAAGGAAGGATCCCTAGGGACAAGAACAGTTTTTTCTTTTGCCATCAAAGGGATTGATCAACCAAGGGGCAAGAATTTTGCATTTGCCATCAAAGGAAGGATTCCTAGGGACAAGAACAGCTTTTTTGCCAATCGATGGAGTTTATCCAAAGGGCGCTTGATGTGAAGATAAGCATGTAGACCGGACCAGAAAAGACTTTAGCAAGGATTCACATGTAATCCGTAGCCCCCTAGTTTGGTCCCTTCTGCATAAAATAGTTTGTTTCGAAATATCTGTAATAATTTTCATAGGACATATATTTAGAAGAAAAAGGCTGATCCCCCGGTTTACCAAGGGTGCCGGTTTATTTATTAATCATAATATATACATAGGATACAGCAGAGCTCATGGCTCAGCTGTAGTAGGGCCGCAGGAGAGCGATGTTCCACGACCTCTTCGTCTCTTCTTCTGATGTCCGTGAGTCTTTGTGCTCTCGAACGTCCAGCAGGTAGTATGAACCATTGTGTAGGTTCTTGCTGACCACAAAGGGCCCTTCCCAAGGTGGGGATAGCTTGTGCATGTCTGTCTGGTCCTGGATGAGCCGGAGTACCAAGTCCCCTGGAACGTCCTGGTTTTAACCCGTCGGCTATGATATCTGCGCAGGTCCTGCTGATAAATTGCAGATCTTGCCGCTGCTATGTCACGCTCTTCATCCAGCCGGTCCAAACTGTTCTGTCTTGCTTGCTCATTGGCTGCTTCAACATAAGCCACCACCCGTGGTGAATCATGGCGGATATCACTTGGAAGAACCGCTTCAGCACCGTACACCATGAAGAAAGGTGTGTAGCCTGTGGACCTGTTCGGCGTAGTATTGATGCTCCAAAGGACAGAGGGCAATTCCTCAACCCAGCACCTTGGTGTTCTTTGCAAGGGAGTCATAAGCCGGGGCTTGATACCTCGCAAAATTTCTTGATTGGCCCTTTCAGCTTGACCATTGGATTGAGGGTGAGCTACGGAAGACACATCTAGGCGAATATGCTCCCTTTGACAAAACTCTTCCATCTCTCCTTTAGATAAATTGGTGCCATTGTCAGTGATGATGCTGTGTGGAAAGCCAAACCGGAAAATTACCTTCTTGATGAATTTAACCGCTGTTGCCGCATCACACTTGCTCACCGGCTCTGCCTCAATCCACTTTGTAAACTTATCCACAACAACCAGCAGATGAGTTTTTTGATCTTGGGATCGTTTAAAAGGCCCAACCATATCAAGCCCCCAAGTCGCAAACGGCCAAGTAATTGGTATCATCCGCAGCTCCTGTGCCGGAACAAGAGCACGCTGTGAAAATTTCTGACAAGCATCGCACTTTCGGACTAGATCCTCCGCATCAGCATGGGCTGTCAGCCAATAGAACCCATGACGGAAAGCTTTAGCCACCAAGGATTTTGAACCGGCGTGATGACCACAATCCCCTTCATGAATCTCTCGAAGGATGTCACAGCCTTCCTCGGATGATACACACCGCTGAAACGCTCCAGAAACACTGTGATGGTGAAGTTCCCCGTTTACAATTGTCATGGATTTGGAACGCCGGATTATCTGCCTTGCTTCAATCTCATTATCCGGCAACTCTCCACGGCTTAGATATGCCAAGTAAGGGAGCGTCCAATCCGGAATAACATGAAGTGCCGCAACCAACTGCGCTTCCGGATCAGGAACAGCCAAATCCTCCTCCGATGGTACCTGAACTGATGGACTGTGTAGCTCATCCAAAAAAGTATTCGGTGGCATCGGTTTACGCTGAGAACCTAGCCAGCTTAGAGCATCGGCCACTTCATTTTTCCGCCGGTCTATGCGATCCACCTGATATCCTTTGAAATATCCTGCGACTGCCTTAACTTCTCGTCTGTAGGCTGCCATGAGAGGGTCTTTAGAATCCCACTTGCCGGATACTTGCTGTGCCACTAAGTCTGAATCACCAAAACACTTGACCCGGCTCAAGTTCATCTCCTTAGCCATCCGCAGGCCATGAAGTAATGCTTCATATTTTGCTGCATTATTAGTACAAGGAAACATTAGACGAAGGACATAACAGAATTTGTCACCTCGCGGGGAAGTTAATACAACTCCAGCCCCCGAACCTTCTAATTGTCTTGAACCGTCAAAGTGAATAGTCCAGTATGTATGATCCGGCTTTTCCTCTGGTGCTTGCAACTCTGTCCAATCATTGATAAAATCTACCAATGCTTGCGATTTGATAGCGGTGCGTGGTACATACTTCAATTCATGTGGGCTAAGCTCAATGGCCCACTTTGCGACTCTGCCAATGGCTTCTCTGTTCTGGATTATATCCCCCAACGGAGCTGAACTGACGACAGTTATTGGGTGGCCTTGGAAGTAATGCTTCAACTTCCGGTTTGCCATGAACACGCCATATACCAGCTTCTGCCAATGTGGGTACCTTTGTTTGGATTCAATGAGAACCTCACTGACATAATAAACCGGACGTTGAACCGGATACTCCTTTCCTGCTTCTTTGCGCTCGACCACGATTGCCACGCTAACTGCCCGTGCATTGGCGGCCACGTATAACAGCAGCTGCTCCTTATCAACGGGGGCAGCAAGGACCGGTGGTTCTACCAGTTGCCGCTTTAAATCCTCAAACGCAGCATTTGCTTCATCGCTCCATATAAACCGGTCTGTCTTTTTTAGCATATGATAAAGCGGAATCGCCTTCTCTCCCAGGCGACTGATGAATCGGCTCAACGCTGTAATCCAGCCGGCGATACGCTGGACATCATTGATGCAAGCTGGTTTAGTCAGGGATGTGATTGCCTTGATCTTCTCCGGATTGGCTTCTATTCCTCTGTTCGACACCAAGAATCCAAGGAGCTTGCCCGCCGGAACACCAAAAGCGCATTTCTCCGGATTAAGCATCATTTTATAGGCCCGAAGGTTATCAAAGATTTCCTTGAGGTCCTCTATCAATGTATCCTCCTTCCTTGACTTCACCACGATGTCATCCACATAGGCATGAACATTTTTCCCTATCTGCCCCTTAAGACAGTTTTGTACGCAACGCTGGTAAGTTGCTTGGGCACTCTTGAGCCCAAAAGGCATAGATACGTAGCAAAAGGCACCAAAAGGAGTTATGAAAGTTGTCTTCTCTTGGTCCTTAACTGCCATCTTGATCTGGTGATACCCTGAATATGCATCCAAAAAACTTAGCCGCTCACATCCCGCCGTAGCATCAATGATCTGGTCAATACGAGGGAGAGCAAAGGGATCGGTTGGACAAGCTTTGTTTAGGTCTGTGTAATCCACACACATCCTCCACTTTCAATTTTTCTTTAACACCAGAACCGGATTAGCTAACCACTCCGGGTGGAACACTTCAACTATGAACCCTGCGGCCAAAAGTCTGGCCACTTCTTCACATATAGCCTTGCGCCTTTCTTCGTTGAAGCGGCGCAGATACTGCTTGACCGGTTTGAACTTCGGATCAATATTAAGACTGTGCTCAGCGAGTTCCCTCGGTATACCTGACATGTCAGAAGGTTTCCATGCAAAGATATCCCGGTTCTCACGGATGAACTCGATGAGCGCGCCTTCCTATTTGGGATCAAGGTTAGCGCTGATAGTGAACTGCTTGGTCCAGTCACCCGGTACAAAGTCGACTTGCTTTGTTTCTTCGCCCGATTTAAACTTCAATGCCGGATCATGCTCTGTAGTTGGCTTCTTCAACGGGGACATATCTGCCGGATCAACATTGTCTTTATAGAATTTCAACTCCTCCGTAGCACATACTGCCTCTGCATAGGCGGCGTCTCCTTCCTCGCACTCCAATGCGATCCTGCGACTTCCATGAACCGTGATGGTTCCCTTGTGACCTGGCATCTTGAGCTGCAGATAAACATAGCACGGTCTAGCCATAAACTTAGCGTAAACCGGCCGTCCAAACAGGGCATGATAGGGGCTCCGGATCTTTACAACTTCAAAGGTTATCGTCTCTGACCTGGAATCCTGTTCGTCTCCAAAGGTAACTTCCAGATCAATTTTCCCAACCGGGTAAGCTGATTTACCTGGCACCACTCCATGAAACACCGTATTTGACTACCTTAGCTTCTTGTCCGTTAACCCCATGCGACGGAAAGTTTCATAATATAAGATGTTGATGCTGCTGCCGCCGTCCATGAGTACCTTAGTGAATTTGTAGCCACCCACCTGTGGTGCTACTACTAAGGCCAACTGGCCCGGATTATCCACCCGCGGCGGGTGGTCCTCTCTGCTCCACACAATAGGCTGTTCCGACCAGCGCAGGAATCGTGGTATTGCCGGTTCAACTGTGTGTACCGCCCTCTTTAGGATTTTTTGATCTCGTTTGCACAAACTTGTAGTGAACACGTGATACTGTTCACTACTCAGCTCCTTCGGATTACTCTGGTATCCGGATTGCTGCTGCTGCTGACGCTGCTGATTGCCTTGGTTATTGTAATTACCCTGGCCATGCTGATGGTTGCTTTGGTTATTGTAACCGCCCTGACCATGCTAATGGTTGCCTTGGTTATTGTAACCGCCCTGATCATGCTGGTGATTGCCTTGGTTGTAGCCATTGTTGCCACCATGATATCCTGATCCGGAGCCATTACCCTGGTGACCCGGACCATGAAATCCGGGACCTGAACCGCCGCCCGGTGGTCCGTTGTTTAATCTGGCCCGGTTCATGGCCTCCGTCATGACCCGGCATTCCCCCCATGTGTGTTTAGCTGGGCGTTCTTCTGTGCTATGCTTCCTTGAACCTTGGTATTGGCCACAAAATCAGATTAATGAATCCTCCGCCGCTCCGAGGAGGTGGCTTACCCTTGTTACGTTGAAAGCTTCCTTGAACCTTGGTATTGGCCACAAAATCAGAGCCACCCTCTGCCTTTCACTTACCGTTGAAGCTTGTTCCGACCGGACTAGCCTGCGTCAGTTTACCAGGCTTATTTGCTTTTCCGGACTTATCCCCATCCGCTTCTGGGTATTTAGTGTTGTCAGAGTCCCCATACTTTACCAGAGCGCTCATGAGTGTCCCCATGTCATTACAATCCCGCTTGAGCCGTCCCAACTTCAGCTTCAGAGACTCGAACCGGCAATTGTTTTCCAGTGTTACTATTGCCGTACTGGGACTGATACCGTTCGAAGAGTGTAAGATTTCTGACACTCGCCGCACCCATGCGCTCGTAGGCTCCTGCTCTCCTTGAACACATGCCGCTAAGTCTACTACTGACATTGGCTGTTTGCACGTGTCCTTGAAATTTTTGATAAACTGGTGGCGCAACTTACCCCATGATCCGATGGAGTTAGGCGGTAAGCCCTTTAGCCATGTACGGGCTGTACCCTCGAGCATCATGGTGAAATACTTTGCGCATGCCACTTCATCCACATCCAGCATCTCCATAGCCATCTCATAACTCTCAATCCAAGCCTCTGGAGCCAGATATGCCGTATAGTTGGGCACCTTTCGTGGACCTTGGAAATCCTTGGGTAACCTTACGCTTCGTAAAGCGGGAATGAGACACTGCACTCCAAAGGAGTTCACCGTGACTCCCGTCTCTGCTATGGTTGGATGAACCGGCGTTGTTTGGCGGATCTCCTCGCGGGCAGTAGGTCTAGCCCGGTTCACCGCCTCCTGGGCGTGCGCCTCTGCTCCTGCCGGATTATCTTGCCTGTGACGGTGACGCCTCCGTTCACTGCTGGACACCTCCGGTTCATCCCAATGCCTAGTGTAGCTCCTGCTGTGGCGGGGTGTTGAATGAAGCCTTTCCCTGCTGTAGGAGTACGCCTGCTGCTGTGTCAACGCTGTGTCTAGCAATTCCTTGACCCTGCGCGCTTCTGCTGCCACGGGAGATGTTCCTTCAATGGGTAAAGCAGCCAGCCGTGAAGCGGCAGCGACAATGTTATCCAGGGGGTTTGAGTAATGGCCAGGAGGAGTGGGGACGTGCGGAGTGGGCACAACCCGACGATCTTGCGCCGCGGTTGGTTGTTGAACCGGTGCGCCTGTTGCGGGGGCTCCCCTCCGGTTTACTTCTAGATTATTGCCGGCTCCCGCTCCTGGTGTGCCAAAGAGATTCATCGCCTCATAAACCGGCGATAGACGAGTCTGATACCGTCTGGTCCTTACTCCCTGCGCAGAAACCTGATCCATCCTGAGCCGGAAAGCCTGAGAATCCAACTCCGCTTGCCTTGTTACTATCATGACTTTCTCTGCGTCCAGATCCCGTCTGGCTTGCTCGATCCGGCCCTTTAGCTGAAGGATCTCTACATCGTGTTGCGCCTTGTTAGCAGGAGCCACCTCTGCTGTTGCCCGGGCTATCAACTCCTCAACCAAGGTGGATAGAGCGTCGGACGGTGATGGGGCTTGGTTGCTCGTCCCTGCACCGGCTACCTCTGCTGTGAACGCCCCAGTCGCTGTGGGCTGCGGCGCAGATTGTGATCCGGCCATAAAGATAGCCACCCGGTTTGGCGGATCAAAGGGGTCTGGAATACTATCTCCATCGGATGCACCCCCGGATCGACCGTCCCGCAACAGATACAAAGATTCAGTCTCTCCGGATGAAGATTCATCGTCGGAATAGACAGCTGTCTCGCCACCAGAATCCGATCCGTCCTCGGCGTGGACTCCATGTATTGCTCCAACGAAAACGTTCTTCATGGCAGGCTGAATCCGGGCCGATCTCGCACGCTGAGCCGGCTCGACGATGTTGGGGAGGATGTCCGGCTCAGGTCCCGGTTCGCCAATCTTGCCGATGAAGACGTGGATGCCGCCGAAGGGGACCCGGTACCCGTATTCAATTGAATCGGCCTCAGGGCCCCAGCCTGCATCATCGATGTAGATCCGGTCGCGGCGACTCTTGGTCATCCGGCCGACCGCGTAACCCTTGAGTCCTGCAAAGCTGCCCTTCAAGAGCTCGAAACCATCGTGCGATAGCCCCACGGTGGGCGCCAACTGTCGTGGAATTAGCACGGCAGATGTCCGGTTTAAAGGACTTAGGTGTGGAGCCATCGCGCGGGTTAGCTTGAAGAGGTTAAAAGCAAAGGACACAGAGGGTTTATACTAGTTCGGCCCCTTCGATGAAGGTAAAAGCCTACTTCTAGTTTGCTTTGGTATTGCTTGGGCGTCGACGAACAGGGAGCAGATTGCTTGCCTGTCTCTCGACGGATTGTTGCCCCCCCTTGAACCGTCGCCGGGCCATTCCTTTATATAGGAGGCAACGCCCGGTCCGATTTACAGAGTACCGAGGCCGGCTCATACTCGTGTCCGCCTCGGTCTCTTCTCTTTCTTCCTTGTATCTCAAGTTACATGATAGGACGGTTTATAAACCGTAAACTTTACACATGGGCCCTAAGCCTTCATGGGCCGTAACCTCTACTGAGTTTATAACTACACAGCTATATTACCATAATCTGGATCTCCCTAGCCGGTTTATACCTGCTAGTAATATCCCTGACAGTCATGGAGGTTCGGCAGCCCTAGTGCTCGATCCTATGATCGACGGATATCAGCTTACTCGAGTCCGTATGGATGGCGGCAGCAGTCTCAATCTGATATACCAAGACACTGTCTGCAAGATGGGGTTAGACCCGTCAAGAATTAAGCCCAGCAGCACTACCTTTAAAGGAGTGATACCAGGCGTAGAAGCCTGCTGCACGGGCTCATTAACATTGGAGGTCGCATTCGGCTCTCCTGATAACTTTCGAAGCGAAGAGTTAATCTTCGACATCGCTCCTTTCTGAAGTGTCTATCACGCACTACTTGGAAGAATGACCTTCGCCCGCTTTAATGCGGTCCCGCATTATGCTTACTTAAAGCTCAAAATGCCCGGACCATGCGGCATCATCACAGTCAACGGTAACATGGAGCGCTCCCTCCGTACGGAGGAAGACACTGCGGCCCTAGCAGCCGAGGTCCAAAGTAGCTTATTCAAGGCGAGCAGTTCATTGGCCGTCAAGACCACAGACATGGCTAAACATGTCCGGCCCGCACTACAATGCTGCAACTCAGAGGAACCTGAGCTCGATTAGCAGTTGCGCCCCTGCCGACTGCCCCATAAGGTGGTAGCACACGTACCTCGCGTACACAATTATGCCCTTAAAATACCCTGGGCGGCACTGGGGGCGCACCACATACAAATAGTCCATAGTTCGGCTTGACCCTATTCGGACTCTAAAATACATTTTCTTTTAAAGGTTCATTTAAAAGAACCTACATTGTGTACGGCTGTGCAGGACATTCTTTTCCAGAATCCTTTTTCCTTTTTTACAGGCAACCATCGTAATTCCCCTCTTAAAGGACACATTACTAAGGAGAAAACGACGCAGACGTGCAATAGGGCCCCGCATTGAGATCTCTTTTTAGAATTCAGGCCCCGTGTAAACCTTTTTTCTCTCTTTTATTTTTAGTTTTTGGCATAAAATGCCCAAGGATGTCATCAGCATTATCTGTAACCACATGGCTTGTCGTATTAAACGGGATATAAAAGAAGTAGTTTGGTTCCAATTCGCTTGGATTTTGTTTTATTACCACCTATGTTCTCTCCCCACGTAAGATTTCCACATGTGCCTTAATACCTGGACTTAATACCTGGGGCTATATTCGGCCTGGCACACCCCAAAAGTCCGAACACCTATAGGGAACTGTTCAGCGTCCCGGATATTGCATTATATGCATCAGCTCCGAATCATGTCTTGGGTCTATAGTTGGGTTGCCCGGCTCCTATGCTTACCACCTTATGTTCCGCATTGTTCGGCTAAGGTAGTAAAGGGAGAACTACTGCGATTGTACTTCTGGCTTGTCCGGTCAAGTACCTCAGTAGAGAAAGCCGAAAACTGTCTGTCATGATGAAGCGAGAGCCGGTCAAGTGATTTGATCACCTAGTTTTATACTATGATTGATAGCGATACACTCTGTGTTATACGAGGGGCTGGTCTTTGCCCAGTCGCGTACAACGGGCACCACAGTTCGGAAAGCCCTACACGCACCAGGGGCTAGTACTTATCCCCACAAGTCAAGCTCCTATGGCTAAGTGAAAGCAATAAAGCCGCATAGTCTGATTTCCTGGATCGCTCCGCGGATACCTCCTCTATGGACCAAGACGTTGGACAAAGAGTGTTCACGTGCATTACCGAACACCCCTGTAATATTTACATGGGGGCTGAAGCCGACGACCGGAAACTTTCAACATTAAATAAACAGCCGCACAGGAGGAAAAGTCGCTTATATAATATAGATGCGCAAAAATTATATATATCGGCACACAGGCTTAGTCCTTACATTTTGAATACAATCATTCAAAGATTATGTCCTTCGAGCACTGGCCCTCTACAAGGCGGGCTCTTTCTAGGACGTCACCAAAGTACCTTTCGGGCTTCCGAAGATCCTTGCCCTCGGGCGGGCCAGCAGTCGCTGAAGGAAATATGCCCTAGAGGCAATAATAAAGTTGTTATTTATATTTCCTTATATCATGATAAATGTTTATTATTCATGCTAGAATTGTATTAACCAGAAACTTAGTACATGTGTGAATACATAGACAAAACAAAGTGTCCCTAGTATGCCTCTACTTGACTAGCTCGATGATCAAAGATGGTTATGTTTCCTAACCATAGACATGTGTTGTCATTTGATGAACGGGGTCACATCTTTATGAGAATGATGTGATGGATAAGACCCATCTGTTAGCTTAGCACTATGATCGTTTAGTTTTACTGCTATTGCTTTCTTCATGACTTATACATGTTCTAACTATGAGATTATGCAACTCCCGAATACCGGAGGAACACCTTGTGTGCTATCAAACGTCACAACATAATTGGGTGATTATAAAGATGCTCTACAGGAGTTTCCAAAAGTGTTTGTGGTGTTGGCATAGATCAAGAATATGATTTGTAACTCCGAATGTCGGAGAGGTACCTCTGGGCCCTCTCGGAAATACACATCATAATAAGCCTTGCAAGCAAACGACTAATGAGTTAGTCACGAGATGATGTATTACAGAACGATTAAAGAGACTTGCCGGTAACGAGATTGAACTAGGAATGATGACACCGACGATCGTATCTCGGGCAAGTAACATACCGATGACAAAGGGAATAACGTATGTTGTTATGCGGTTTGATTGAATAAGATCTTCGTAGAATATGTAGGAGCCAATATGAGCATCTAGGTTCCGCTATTGGTTATTGACCGTAGATGTGTTTCGGTCATGTCTATATAGTTCTCGAACCTGTAGGGTCCGCACGCTTAACGTTCGATGATGATTTGTATTATGAGTTATGTGATTTGATGACCGAAGTTTGTTCGGAGTCCCGTATGAGATCACTGACATGATGAGGAGTCTCAAAATGGTCGATAGGTAAAGATTCATATATTGGAAGGCTATATTTGGACATCGGAAAGGTTCTGAATGATTCGGGTATTTTTTGAAGTACCGGGGAGTTACGGGAATTCGTCAGGGGAGTCAATGGGCGTTAATGGGCCTTTGTGGGAAGGAGAGGCACCAGCCAGGAGGTGGCGCGTGCCCCTCCCAAGCCCAGTCTGAATTGGACAAGGGATTTGGGGCGCGGCCCCCCTCTCCCTTCCTTCTCCCCTCCCCTCCTTTCCCCCGTCTCCTAGTTGGACTAGGAAAGGAGGAAACCTACTCCTACTAGGAGTAGGAATCCTACTCCCTTGGCCCGCCCCTCCTACTCCCTCCCTCCTTTATATACGTGGGGAGGGGGCACCCCATAGACACACAAGTTGATTTCTTAACTATGTGCGGTGCCCCCTCCACAGTTACACACCTCGGTCATATCGTCGTAGTGCTTAGGCGAAGCCCTGCGCCGGTAACTTCATCATTCGTCACCACACCATCGTGCTGACGAAACTCTCCCGCGACCTCAACTGGATCAAGAGTTCATGGGAAGTCATCAAGCTGAACGTGTTCTGAACGCGGAGGTGCCGTACGTTCGGTGCTTGGATCGATTGGATCGCGAAGACGTTCGACTACATCAACCACGTTACTAAACGCTTCCGCTTTCGGTCTACGAGGGTACGTGGACACACTCTCCTGCTCGTTGCTATGCTTCTCCTAGATAGATCTTGCGTGATCGTAGGATTTTTTTTGAAATACTACATTCCCCAACAATGGCATCTGAGCCAGGTCTATGCGTAGATGATATGCACGAGTAGAACACAATGAGTTGTGGGCGATAATAGTCATACTACTTACCAGCATGTCATACTTTGATTCGGCGGTATTGTGAGATGAAGCGGCCCGGACCGACATTACGCGTACGCTTACGCGAGACTGGTTTCACCGTTACGAGCACTCGTTGCTTAAAGGTGACCGGCGGGTGTCTATCTCTCTCACTTTAGTTGAATGAAGTGTGACTACGCCCGGTCCTTGTGAAGGTTAAAACAGCACACTTGACAAAAAATCGTTATGGTTATGTATGCGTAGGTAAGAACGGTTTTTGCTAAGCCGGTAGCAGCCACATAAAACTTGCAACAATAAAGTAGAGGACGTCTAACTTGTTTTTCCAGGGCATGTTGTGATGTGATATGGTCAAGACGTGATGAGTTATACGTTATTGTATGAGATGATCATGTTTTGTAAACTATCGCTAACCGACAGGAGTGTTATGGTTGTCTCTTTATTGTATGAATTGCGAAGGTCATGTAATTGCTTTACTTTATCACTATGAGTTAGCGATAGTAGTAGTAGTAGCAATAGTTGGCAAGATGACCACGACGCTACGATGAAGATCACGGTGTCAAGCCGATGACGATGGAGATCATGATGATGCTTTGGAGATGGAGATCAAAAGCACAAGATGATGATGGCCATATCATGTCACATATTTTGATTGCATGTGATGTTTATCTTATTATGCTTCTTATTTTGCTTAGTACGGCGGTAGCATTATAAGATGATCCCTTACAAAATTTCAAGGTACAAGTGTTCTCCCTGAGTATGCACCGTTGTGAAAGTTCGTCGTGTCGAGACACTACATGATGATCGGGTGTGATAAGCTCTACGTTCAAATACAATGGGGGTAAGACAGTTTTGCACATGCAGAATACTCGGGTTAAACTTTACGAGCCTAGCATGTACAGACATGGCCTCGAAACACTTGAGACCGAAAGGTCGAGCGTGAATCATATAGTAGATATGATCAACATAAGATGTTCACCATTGAAAACTTGTAACACCCCAAATATAATACTTCCTTTTGGCAATATATTCAATTACCATTTGGTCCTTATCCTTTCCTTGGGGGGGGGGTTCCTTTTCAATTATGCCTTGTCATCTCATTTGCATTGTCATGTTTTTCTTTCTTTATGCATTCATGCATTTGCTTCATCACCATCATTGCATCATGGTCATCATATGTCATTTCATATTGTCCTTGTGCTTTTCTCATCCTTGATATGTCTAGTGAGTTTTCTTGATCTTGCTAGGGTGGTTTGATGCTAGGTCATGCCCATTCCCTAAGCCTTCCAACTTTCACCACTTCTCTTCTCTCTTCTCCTTTCTTTAAATTTTGCAAGTGGAATTTACTCTCTTCTTTAAATGTCCATCTCCTCCCAACTTCTTTGGTACCATGTCCTAAGCCACTGTGCAAAACCTCACCTTATTTTGAAATGATTTGGTTTGGTTCAAAAATGTCTCAAGTTTGAAGGTAATTCATACTTGTTTTATTTTTCTACCTCTAAAATTGCCCAACCCATTTTTATAAAATAGGGCATAATTCCAGGAGCTAGAGAATATTTTTATTTCCTCCTAATTCCTTTTCTTTTAACCTGGGCTTTTCTTTTTGTTTTCTACCTAAAGAAAATAGAAAAAGAAGAGCAGCAACAGCAGCGCAACCAGCCCACTTGGGCCTCGGCTTCCCCTCGGCCCAGTAGCACGCCAGCCCAGCTCCACGCACGTCCCTCTCTCTTTTCTCACCGCAGGACCTCTTACCCACGCGCCCGTACGCCCACGTGGCTACCCTGGCCCCACTCGTCAGTGTCTGTGCACAGCACACCCGCACCCACCTTTTCGTCCAGCTCTCACCGCGCACGCACATGGCCACGGCAGCAACGACGCCGTGCTCCACCAGCCGTCCTGGCCCCCTACAAAGCCACCCATCGTGTTCATCTACTCGCTAGGGTTCCCCTCTTCCTCCTCCCGCCGCCAGGTGAGCTCTAGGCCACCAGATCTCCCACCTGCACCGTGACCCGAACGCATCTGAGAGCGTGACCTCATCGCCGGCATGTTCCCCGTCCACCTCTGCCTTGCCAACGGTGTCCGTCGTCTTCCCCGTCGTCGACTACGTCCACGACGTCCACTACACGGAGCCGAACGCCTCTCCTGCGACTTCTTCTTCTTCGTCTTCAACTCCGGCCACCGCGGGTGTTCGATCGTCCTCGCCTTCGACTCCGACCTCTTTCCGGCAATCCGAGCACATCATCGTGTTCGTGGTGAGCCTCTGGTCCTCCCCGTGCATTTCCCCCCTCGATCTCTCGCTCTAGCTGCTAGTTCTCCACGTGCCCGAGCTCGTCGCCGTTGGACCTCGTCGCCGACGAGTGCTCCGACCCCCTTAGCGCCGTTGCTTGCGTCCATCATCCTTGCCGTGCTGTGTAGGTTCGGCTAGTTGCTTCTGCCGCTCCGATAGGGCCTGTTTAGGCCTCGCCGCAGTTCGTCGCCGCTGCTTCTGTTCGAGGTCGCCGGCGTCGCTGTGATGTGTGTTAGGTGCAGCCAGCGTGTGTCGCGTGTGCGGAATCCTTCCACTGACCCATCGCGTGCCTCCGCCGTCCTTGTTGGTCGCCGGAGCAGCCGTAGCACCCTCGCCGTCGCCTCTGCTTCGCCGGAGTGCATTGGTTTAATCTCTGCTCTGAATATATTCAGGCGCTGCACCTCTTCTCTGTCATACACACACACACACACTAGCCCAGTGGCTCGCCGCTCATTCAGTTAACTCGCAGACGCGGGTTCGATCCCCGCAGGGCCAGTGGAATAGGCCCCTTTTTGCATTTCTCTGAGTCGCTGACATCCAGGCCCCACCTGACAGCGACTATGTGCACACACACCCATCTCCACACCCACTCTGCCACCTCATCGCCTCCTGGACCCACCCGTCTATGACTGTGTCTAGTCCAGGCTGGGTCGGCGATGCCCTTTTTCTTTTCTGTTTTGTTTTGTTTCATTTAAATTATGTTTGCATTTTGAATTCATCATATCTTTTAAACTGTGCATCTGTTCAAAATACTTTATATATGAAAACTGTTCAGTTTTTAGTGTAGATTATTTCTATGCATTTTGTTGCCATGTTAAAAACATTTAAAATGCTGTTTGAATATATTTTGTTAATAACATGCTCAAACTTGTTTACTTCATAACTAAATAACCGTAGCTCCAAATTTGACAAACTTTATATGTTTTTGCGGTGGAAAAATGTGTAGATTAAAATGGTGCTGTTACTTTACATGTTTAACAGCTCTAAAACATGGTGGTCACAGATCTGTTCTATTTTCATTTCTATGTACATGGGAGTTTTCAGAATTGTTGTTTGTTCCTTCCGGCCCATTTAAAATGCTTGCATGATGTTGTTGTTCTTAGTTGCACCCCTTGCCATGCTAAGCAACTTTTAAAAACTTGTTGGGTACTTGGATAGTTCAACTACATAACCACATATGTGAATATGGTGGTTCTTGCACTCTTTGCATGTTGTGTCCCCTACATGTTTTGTGTTCTTGCATATTGTCATGTCACATGTGCAATCATCATGTTCCTTGGAGATGCATCATATCCTGCCCATGCTCATATGCGTCATATCTTGCATCATCTGTTTGAGCATTGCATGGTGATTGATTGTTGTTCCGGTGTTTGTATTGTTGTGTTGGGTAGAGCCCGGTGACGATTCGGAGTTCGAGGTTCCTATCGAGACTGAGTTTGAGGAGCAAGGCTACGATCCCTCCGTGGACTTAACATGCAAGATGACCATTCCCCAATATCACCTCTATCTTTGCCTTGCTAGTTGTATCGCTCTTTAGCTATGCCTCGATGCCTATTCCTGTTTTGTCAGCCTCCTATGTTGCCATGAAACACTCTAACTGCCTTCCTAGCAAACCATTGATTGGCTAAGTACGCTTTTGCTCAGCCCCTCTTATAGCGTTGTTAGCTGCAGGTGAAGTTTTCGAAGATTGCTCCACGTTCAGACTTGTTTATTGGGATAACATAATATATATCTTAATTAACTTAATGCACATATATATTGGTAATGGGTGGAAGGCTTGGCCTTATATATGCTTGGTGTTTTGTTCCACTCATGCCACCTTAGGACCCGATAAACCGATATTATGTTCCTTGATTTTGCGTTCCTAACACGGTTGGGGTTTATGGCCCCCCTTGATAATTCGCTCTGCTGAAAGCTTTTCCAGCAAGACCCAACTTTGGTACTACATTTGCCTAACAACTAAAACTTGCATAGGGAGTTGCAAACCCGAGTTCTTAATCAACAACCCGGGCCAGTGCTCCATATGAGTGTTGGTCCAAACTGGGGGTTCTGCGGGGCCGCCTTGGGGAAACCCGAGGTATCTGTTATTACCTGTAGGATCACCCATCCGATCGTGGCCTGAGACGAGATACGCACGGCTACTATCAGGGTGTCCGCACGCCGGGAGGTCTTACTGGATTAGTTTTACCTTTTTCGAAATATCTTGAGCACGGGATTCCGAGAATACTCGGGTCTTCCCAATTTGGAGTTGCGACTTCGTAGATCGTGAGCTTGTGATGGGCTAAGTTGGGACACCCCTGCGGGGTTTTGAACTTTTGCAAGCCGTGCCTGCGGTTATGTGGTAGATGGGAATTTGTTAATATCCGGTTGTAGATAACTTGACACCATATCCTTAAGAATACACTACCTGTGTGAGTAACCGTGATGGTCTGTTTCCGAAGGGCTTCGGGAAGTGAACATGGTGGGGTTATGTATGAACGTGAGTAGCTAGGATCACTTCTTGACCAACTTTGGCGACCGTTGGCACATATTCTCCTCTCGCTTTGAACTCGTAAGCTAGTTGCTTAGTGCTTGCTGCAAACACATTATTACCTCTCCACACCTAAAGGCTTTGTTAGTTTTGATACCCGGGAATGGGATTGCTGAGTCCTTGTGACTCACATATTAAAACAAACACCAGATGTAGGTACAACCGAGAAATTTGTAGGAGATGGATCAGAACTTCAGTGGGAGTTCGATGAAGAGCGTGGTCGTTTCTATGTTACGTATCCCGACGATCAGTAGTGGTTCCTACTACGAGTGATCCGGACTTGTGTTCGTGGTATCTTTTCTCGTTTGGATTTTGTCCGTAGTCGGACCCTGTGTTTTGGATGAATGCATGCCATTGTACTCATTGTGTGACGTGGCGAGTGTAAGCCAACTATTTTACTCTTTCATCCCTGAACTTTTACATGAGTTGTGCAAATATACCATGCTTGCGATCATTCCAGAATGCGCTTATGTCTCTAAGTCGTGCCTCGACACATAGGAGATATAGTCGCATCCTGGGCATTACAAAACTACTCCATCTCACGTGATGATCGGACATGGTTTAGTTGATTTGGATCACGTGATCATTTAGATGACTAGAGGGATGCCTATCTAAGTGGGAGTTCTTTAGTAATATGATTAATTGAAATTTAATTTATCATGAACTTAGTCCTGATAGTATTTGCAAATTATGTTGTAGATCAATAGCTCGCATTATAGCTCCCCTATGTTTTTGATATGTTCCTAGAGAAAACTAAGTTGAAAGATGTTAGTAGCAATGATGCGGACTAGGTCCGTGATATGAGGATTATCCTCATTGCTGCACATAAGTATTATGTCCTTGATGCACCGCTAGGTGACAAACCTATTGCAGGAGCAGATGCAGACGTTGTGAACGTTTGACAAGCTCGGTATGATGACTACTTGATAGTTTAGTGCGCCATGCTTTACGGCTTATAACCAGGACTTCAAAAACGTTTTGAACGCCACGGAGCATATGAGATGTTCCAAGAGTTGAAAATAGTATTTCAGACTCATGCCCGTGTCAAGAGGTATGAGACCTCTGACAAGTACTTTTCCTACAAGATGGAGGAGAATAGCTCAACCAATGAGCATGTGCTCAGAATGTCTGAGTACTACAATCGCTTGAATCAAGTGGGAATTAATCTTCCAGATAAAATTGTGATTGACAGAGTTCTCTAGTCACTATCACCAAGTTACTAGAACTTCGTGATGAACTATAATATGCAAGGGATGAAGAAAACGATTCCAAAGCTCTTCGTGATGCTGAAATTAACGAAGGTAGAAATCAAGAAAGAACATCAATTGTTGATGGTTAACAAGACCATTAGTTTCAAGAAAAGGGCAAGGGGAAGAAAGGGAACTTCAAGAATAATGGCAAGCAAGTTGTCACTCCCGTGAAGAAGCCCAAAGCTGGACCTAAGCCTGAAACTGAGTGCTTCTAACTGCAAGGGAAAAGGTCACTGGAAGCGAAAGTTCCCCGAATATTTGGCGGATAAGAAGGATGGCAAAATGAACAAAGGTATATTTGATACACATGTTATTGATGTGTACCTTACTAGTATTCATAGTAGCCCCTTGGTATTTGATACTAGTTTAGTTGCTAAGATTAGTAACTCGAAACATGAGTTGCAGAATAAACAAAGACTAGTTGAGGGTGAGGTGACGATGTGTGTTGGAAGTAGTTCCAAAACTGATATGATCATGATCGCACACTCCCTATACTTTCAGGATTAGTGTTAAACCTAAATAAATGTTATTTGGTGTTTGCGTTGAGCATGAACAAGATTGGATCGTGTTTATTGCAATACGGTTATTCATTTAAGTGAGAGAATAATTGTTATTCTATTTACATGAACAAAACCTTCTATGGTCATACACCCAAGGTAAATGGTTTATTGAATCTCGCTCGTAGTAATACACATATTCATAATATTGAAGCCAAAAGATGCAAAGTTGATAATGATAGTGCAACTTATTTGTGGCAGTACTGTTTAGGTCATATTGGTATAAAGCGCATGAGGAAACTCCATGCTGATGAACTTTTGGAATCACTTGATTATGAATCTTTTGATGCTTGCGAACCATGCCTCATGGGAAAGATGACTAAAACCCCGTTCTCCGGAACAATGGAGCGAGCAAGTGACTTATTGGAAATAATACATACTGATGTATGCGGACCAATGAGTGTTGATGCTTGCGGAGAGTATCATTATTTTCTCACCTTTACTGATGATTTGAGCAGATATAGGTATATCTACTTGATGAAGCACAAGTCTGAAACATTTGAAAAGTTCAAAGAATTTCAGAGTGAAGTAGAGAGAATCATCGTAACAAGAAAATAAAGTTTCTATGATCTGATCGCGGAGGCGAATATTTGAGTTATGAGTTTGGTCTTCATTTGAAACAATGTGGAATAGTTTCACAGATCACGCCACCTGGAACACCACAGCGTAATGGTGTGTCTGAACGTCGTAACCGTACTTTATTAGATATGGTGCGATCAATGATGTCTCTTACCGTCTTGCCACGATCGTTTTGGGGTTATGCATTAGAGACAACTGCATTCATATTAAATAGGGCACCATCTAAATCCGTTGAGACGACGCCTTATGAACTATGGTTTGGCAAGAAACGAAAGTTGTCGTTTCTTAAAATTTGAGGTTGCAATGCTTATGTGAAAAAGCTTCAGCCTGATAAGCTCGAACCCAAATCGGAAAAATGCGTCTTCATAGGATACCCAAAAGAAACTATTGGGTAGACCTTCTATCACAGATTCGAAGGCAAGACTTTTGTTGCTAAGAATGGATCCTTTCTAGAGAAGAAGCTTCTCTCGAAAGAAGTGAGTGGGAGGAAAGTAGAACTTGATGAGGTAATTTTACCTTCTCTAGAATTGGAGAATAGCACATAACAGGAAATTGTTCCTGTGATGCCTACACCAATTAGTGAGAAAGCTAATGATGATGATCATGAAACTTCGGATCAAGTAAACTACCGAACCTCATAGGTCAACTAGAGTACATTCCGCGCCAGAGTGGACGGTAACCCTGTTCTAGAAGTCATGTTGCTAGACCATGACGAACCTACGAACTATGAGGAAGCGATGATGAGCCCAGATTCCGCAAAATAGCTTGAAGCCATGAAATCTGAGATGGGATCCATGTATGAGAACAAAGTGTGGACTTTGGTTGACTTGCCCGATGATCGGCAAGCCATTGAAAATAAATGGATCTTTAAGAGGAAGACTAACGCCGATGGTAACGTTACTGTCTACAAAGCTCGACTTGTTGCGAAAGGTTTTTGACAAGTTCAAGGAGTTGACTACGATGAGACTTTCTCACCCATAGCGATGCTTAAAGTCTATCTGAATCATGTTAGCAATTGCCACATTTTATGATTACGAAATATGGCAAACGGATGTCAAAACTGCATTCCTCAACGGATATCTCAAAAAAGAGTTGTATATGATGCAAGCAGAAGGTTTTTTCGATCCTAAAGGTGCTAACAAAGTGTGCAAGCTTCAGCGATCCATTGATGGACTGGTGCAAGCCTCTCGGAGTTGGAATATACGCTTTGATAGTGTGATCAAAGCATATGGTTTTATACAGACTTGCGGTGAAGCCTGTATTTACAAGAACGTGAGTGGGAGCACTGCAGCCTTTCTGATAAGTATATGTGAATGACATATTGTTGATCAGAAATGATGTAGAATGTTATGGAAAGCATAAAGGATTGTTTAAAAGAGTATTTCAATAAAAGACCTCAGTGAAGCTTCTTACATATTGGGCACCAAGATCTATAGAGATAGATTAAGACGCTTGATAAGATTTTCAATGAGTACATACCTTAATAAGATTTTGAAGAATTTCAAAATGGATCAGTCAAAGAAGGAGTTCTTGCCTGATTTGTAAGGTATGAAGTTGGGTAAGACTCAAAACCCGACCACGACAGAAGATAGAGAAAGAATGAAAGTCATTCCCTATGCCTCAGCCATAGGTTCCACAAAGTATGCCATGCTGTTTACGAAACCTGTTGTGTACCTTGCCATGAGTTTGGCAAGGAGGTACAAAAGTGATCCAGGAGTAGATCACTGGACAGCGGTCAAAATTATCCTTAGTTACTAGATGACTAAGGAAATGTTTCTCGATTATGGAGGTGATAAAGAGTTCGTCGTAAAGAGTTACGCTGATGCAAGCTTTACACTAATCCAGATGACACTAAGTGTCAATCTGGATACGTATTAAAAGTGGGAGCAATTAGCTAGAGTGTTAATCACATGGCGGTGGTAACTAGATTGTTGACTCTAGTAAACCTTTTGGGTGTTAGTCACATGGCGATGTGAACTATGGGTGTTATTCACATAACGATGTGAACTATTGATATTAAATCACATGGCGATGTGAACTAGATTATTGACTCTAGTGAGAGTGGGAGACTGAAGAAAATATGCCCTAGAGGCAATAATAAAGTTGTTATTTATATTTCCTTATATCATGATAAATGTTTATTATTCATGCTAGAATTGTATTAACCGAAAACTTCATACATGTGTGAATACATAGACAAAATAGAGTGTCCCTAGTATGCCTCTACTTAACTAGCTCGTTGATCAAAGATGGTTATGTTTCCTAACCATATACATGTGTTGTCATTTGATGGACGGGATCACATCGTTATGAGAATGATGTGATGGACAAGGCCCATCCGTTAGCTTAGCACCATGATCATTTAGTTTTACTGCTATTGCTTTCTTCATGACTTATACATGTTCCTCTAACTATGAGATTATGCAACTCCTGAATACCGGAGGAACACCTTGTGTGCCATCAAACGTCACAACGTAACTGGGTGATTATAAAGATGCTCTACAGGTGTTTCCGGAAGTGTTTGTGGTGTTGGCATAGATCAAGAACATGATTTTTCACTCCGAATGTCGGAGAGGTATCTCTGGGCCCTCTCGGTAATACACATCATAATAAGCCTTGCAAGCAAACGACTAATGAGTTAGTAATGAGATAATGTATTAAGGAACAAGTAAAGAGACTTGCCGGCAACGAGATTGAACTAGGTATGATGATACCGACGATCGAATCTCAGGCAAGTAACATATACCATTGACAAAGGGAATAACGTATGTTGTTATGTGGTTTGACCGATAAAGATCTTCGTAGAATATGTAGGAGCCAATATGAGTATCCAGGTTCTGCTATTGGTTATTGACTTGAGATGTGTCTCTGTCATGTCTACATAGTTCTCGAACCCGTAGGGTCCGCACGCTTAACGTTCGATGACGATTTGTATTATGAGTTATGTGATTTGATGACCGAAGTTTGTTCGGAGTCCCAGATGAGATCACGGACATTACGAGGAGTCTCGAAATGGTTGAATGGTAAAGATTCATATATTGGAAGGCTATATTTGGACATTGGAAAGGTTGCGAGTGATTCGGGTATTTTTCGGAGTACTGGGGAGTTACGAGAATTCATCCGGGGAGTCAATGGGCCTTAATGGGCCTTAGTGGGAAGGAGAGGCAGTAGCCAGGAGGTGGCGCGTGCCCCTCCCAAGCCTCGTACGAATTGGACAAGGGGTTTGGGGCGCGGCCCCCCTCTCCCTTCCTTCTCCCCTCCCCTCCTTTCCCCCTTCTCCTAGTTGGACTAGGAAAGGAGGAAACGTACTCCTACTAGGAGTAGGAATCCTACTCCCTTGGCGCGCCCCTCCTAGGGCCGGCCTCCTCCTCCCTCCCTCCTATATATATGTGGGGAGGGGGCACCCCATAGACACACAAGTTGATTTCTTAGCCGTGTGCGGTGCCCCCTCCACAGTTACACACCTCAGTCATATCGTCGTACTGATTAGGCGAAGCCCTGCGCCGGTAACTTCATCATCACCGTCACCACGCCGTCGTGCTGACGAAACTCTCCCGCGGCCTCAATTGGATCAAGAGTTCGTGGGACGTCATTGAGCTGAATGTGTGCTGAATGCGGAGGTGCCGTACGTTCGGTGCTTGGATCGGTTGGATCGCGAAGACGTTCGGCTACATCAACTGCGTTCCTAAACGCTTCCGCTTTCGGTCTACGAGGGTACATGTACACACTCTCCCGCTCGTTGCTATGCTTCTCCTAGATAGATCTTGCGTGATCATAGGATTTTTTTTGAAATACTACGTTCCCCAACAGTCGCTATCTCCGTGGCCTTCATCTTCGCCCATTGCACCTTGACGTAGGCGAAGGCCATTCGTGCACCCTCTATGCAGGCCGAACGCTTAATAGCATCGACCCGTGGACTCGCGTCGACGAGCTTCTTCACCAATCCGAAGTAGCTACTTGGGATTGGATCAGTGGTTCATAGCCGGACTATCGAGTCCTTCATGGCCGTACCCGCCATATTATGCAGCTCGACCAGCTGCTTCATCTGGTCATTGAGGGGCACCGGATGATTTGGCGCAAGAAACTGTGACTAGATCAACATCTCCGTGTTGTTCCCGTCCTAGGCTCGGAAGTATTGGGCGGCATCGGTGATGCTCCTCGGGAGATCCGCAAACACACCTGGAGAGCTCCATAATCGTGTCAGCCCAAGATAACTCTGACCTCTGAAGATGCTCTGCAAGAAAAAAAGTCTTACCAGCTGCTATTTGACGCGCTCTTTTTATTTCCTCGTGAGCACTGCGTGACTCACGCCACGCCTCCTTGGCAGCATTGACTGCCGCGGTGAGTTTGGATGCTTGTTCCGAAGTCGTCTGCTCCAATGCCTTGCATTTGCGAATGGTATCCCGCAGCTCGTCCTTGACTTCGGCCACCCGAGACTCGTGCTACTAACGCACGGCCTGTTTGGCCTTCAGGTCGGCAGTCGCTTTGTCAGTGGCTGCCTTGCTCGCCTTGACCTCTTCGTTGGCCTTTGCAAGCTCTCCCTTAAGGGCCTCGACTGTAGCCGAGTCAGCTGTTCCACAAAACATATAACACAAATAAGCTCACGCTCACACATATAGCGTGTTAAAATTTCAATTCTTTGAAAATCCGCATACCATGCGTCTCATAAAAATGCTTGTTGACAAGGTCGAGCTGCTCGTCAGCTAGTTTCAGTTTCCAATTAAGCTCGAAAACCTCTGCCGCTTGGACAGATGCTGCTACTAGCGAAGCCTGTTCAAGAACATAGTACACAGTTCAACTCTATTACATACTATAACATGGATCCTTCGTCTGATTCTGTTCAGAATCAAACAAAGTATCAGGGGCTACTGTATATATATATATATATATATATATATATATATATATATATATATATATATATATATATATATATATATATATATATATATATATATATATATATATATATATATATATATATATATATATATATATAATATAATGAAAAAGTTCTTTTTAGAACATTACATCGCATACCTCAAAGCCTATCAGTAGGCTGTTGAAGGCTTCATTTAGTACGCCTTTGACGGACTGGATATTTTCCATGACCTCACTCATTAGAGTGCGGTGTTCCTCTATGATGGAAGCACCTTGTAGTGCTTCCTCCAGAGTGTTCGGCGCCTCCGGATTGACGGCGGGCACCGGTGGAGCAGTTGCTCCCTCCCCCATAATGGGGGGCTGATTTCCCGATTCTGGAGCCGCACTGGGCTCCGGACCAGTGTTCGGCGGGGGCCCGGATTGCTTGGGCCCCCATCTTCGGTCACCATGGGGATTGCTCCCCCTTGGTTGACGGCGGCCGAGGGATTGACCTCGGATGCCTTCTCGTCCACTCTACTCCTACCTGCTCGAACAGGGGGAGCTTGTAAAGAGGACACCTCAGCGTCCCCTACCACGGGTGACGAGCCCCGCGGAGGTGTATCGCTCTCCACCATCCCCGGTGCTAGAGAATTCCCCGATGACAGTGAAGCTTCGGGGATGTCCCGCGGAGGACTATATAAAGATAAAATGACATTATTTAGATACTGAAAGCTAATTCAACCGAACATAAACAGCTATCGTCTCAGTACTTACGATTTGGCCAAGGGCTTAATCCTGGGCTGAACTCGGAAGCTGTGTTCGGACGTTGAGTCCGAACTATCCGGACTATCCGGAAGATCCAGTTTCTTCCTGGGCGCCGCCTTGATCGCGTCAGCGGGGGCCGCTCTCTTCCCCCCTACCTGGACGGGGGAGTCATCTTCTCTTCCTCCTCCTCTTCTTCTTCAGGGGAGAGGTGGAAGCCGATTTTCCCGGACCTTGTGTCTGCGGGACCCTTAGGGTGGAGGTTGCTCTTGACCTCCTTGCCCTTCTTCTTGGCCTTCTTCTCCGGTGCCTTGTACGGCGCCGGAACCAACATTGCCGTCAGCTGAGGCATCTCTGGGTCTTCAAGCAAGGGAGCCGAACACTTGATCCACTCCGCCTTTTTCGTCCAGGCCTGGATAGAACGCAAGAACTCTAACTCCTGTTATAATTGAAGTATGGATGGAGTATGTATTCGGCAGAAATTTTGATTACCTCTGAAGCAGTGAGCACGCTGCTGAAGCCCTTGTCCTTGGTCTCCGCCGGCCACCCCTTTTGGGCCTTGAAGAGGTGCTTCCAGATGTCTTCGTGTGTGCTGCCGAAGAGATGCTTCAAGGGCCGGGGATCTTCCGGATCAAACTCCCATAAATGGGAGTCCCGGCGTTGGCATGGAAGGACGCAGCAGAAGAGCATTACCTGAATCACGTTAGTGAGGAGGGTGCCCATTGATATCATACCGAAGATGCAATGCTGGAGTGCTAGCACCTTCGACCGAGACCCCCAATCCGGACTCTTGTCAGTCCAAGAGGTTAGCTTCTTCGGGGTTATAGATCTGAATGCGGGCGCTACCGCCCACTTGGGGTCGTGGGGCTCAGTGATGTAAAAACTACTCCTGCTGCTAGACCTTGTTCGTCTCCACAAAGGCCCCCTTTGGCCAAGTGGCATTGGGGATCTTGCTCACCATGGCTCCTCCGCAGTCTGCGTGTTGCCCGTCAACCACCTTTGGCTTCAAATTGACTATCTTGAGCCATAAGCCGAAGTGGGGGGGGGGACGCAGAGGGACGCCTCACATACCACTATAAAAGCAGATATGTGGAGAATTGAGTTCGGGGCTAGATCATGAAAATCTAGCCCGTAGAAGAATAAGAGACCCCGAACAAAGGGGTGGAGAGGAAGTTCCAGACCGTGGGTGAAGTGAGAGAGGAAGACTACCCTCTCGCCCACCTTAGGGACGGGGATCACTTGGTCCTTTTTAGGGACCCGGTGCGCTATATAATCAGCTATAAAGCTCGCACTCCGGAGGTTCTTCACGATCTTCTCCGTGATCGTGGAAGCCTCCCACTTTCCCTTAGAACCAGATCCTGCCATTGCTGGGAAGGGAGGCGGTGGTGGGGGAGTTGAGAGTTGTGGGTGCAAGAGCTGTGGGCGCTTGGGCTAGGGAGATTGGAGATCTGGGGCTTGAGGAGAGCGTGGGGTTAATGGGAAGTATTTGTATCCTTTTATAAGCAGTGAATGCTAAATGGCCCCACTCCAGCCGTAAACCTCACCGGTTCCCAACGAAGTGGAGCGTAAGGCGCGGTTAGGATGCTCACGTCACATTGATAAGGATCCCGTAATAAGTGGGCACGATCTCTATTTTTACAGGACGTGCCAATGGGGCTATGCCTCGAAACGCGAAACTGGAGCCAAGAAAACGGTTCGATATATTAAAGGGACAGACGTGACGTTTCGTTGAAAAGTTGTTTGTAAAGACACAGTGTCCGTTTTTCGATACCTTGCCTTCGAGGCTAAGGGTTGTACTAACCATGCAGATCCAGACATAGTACTTTTGTGTAGGGAATGTTGCTTCAATATGTTCGGGAGGAGGAACCCGCCTTGCAATGCTGAAGACAGTACGCAAGCCGAACTCATCATCATCGAAGACTGGTTCAGGGGCTATTGAGGGAGTCCTGGATTAAGGGGTCCTCAGGTGGCCGGATTGCTCGTTATGGGCCGGACTGGTGGGACGTAAAGATTATTGCTCAAGACTATCTCTCATATCCGGATAGGACTCCCATATGTGTAAAATAGCAAGTTTAGAGTCCGGGTGTAATACTTTCCTTCCTCTGCAAGATGGTCATGAACAACCCTAGGTCCCCCCGATGCATAAATAAGCCGGAGGGTTTAGTCCGTAGAGACAACAATCACAATTGCATAGGCTAGACTCCTCGGGTTTTAGCCATTACGATCTCGAGGTAGATCAACTCTTGTAAACCCATATTCATCAAGATCAATCAAGCAGGAAGTAGGGTATTACCTCGATCGAGAGGGCCTAAACCTGGTTAAAACATCGTGTCCCCAGTCTCCCGTTACCATCAATCCTCAGACGCATAGTTTGGGACCCCCTACCCGAGATCTGTCGGTTTTGACACCGACATTCTCTTCCCTCGTGCTGGCGCTTCTTTGCTCTGGCCCCGACTGGCTCGCACCTCGCCGGGCCGCGTGCGCACCGCTCCTCCTGTCCTCCTCTCCACCTCTGCGTTGGCCGCCGCGCCCCGCCGTCGTAGGAGACCACCAGGAGTCTGATGACCCACAAGTGTAGCGGATCTATCGTAGTCCTTTTGATAAGTAAGAGTGTCGAACCCAACGAGGAGCAGAAGGAAATGATAGGCAGTTTTTAGTAAGGTATTCTCTGCAAGCACTGAAATTATCGGTAACAGATAGTTTTGTGATAAGGTAATTGGTAACAAGTAACAAATAGTAAAAGTAAGTAAGGTGCAGCAAGATGGCCCAATCCTTTTGTAGCAAAGGACAAGCCTGGAAAAACTCTAATATAAAGGAAAGCGCTCCCGAGGACACATGGGAATTATCGTCAAGCTAGTTTTTATCACGTTCATATGATTCACGTTCGTTACTTTGATAATTTGGTATGTGGGTGGACCGGTGCTTGGGTGCTGCCCTTACTTGGACAAGCATCCCACTTATGATTAACCTCTATTGCAAGCATCTGCAACTACAAAAGAAGTATTAAGGTAAACCTAACCATAGCATGAAACATATGGATCCAAACCAGCCCCTTATGAAGCAACGCATAAACTAGGGTTTAAGCTTCTGTCAATCTAGCAACCCATCATCTACTTATTACTTCCCAATGCCTTCCTCTAGGCCCAAACAATGGTGAAGTGTCATGTAGTCTACGTTCACATAACACCACTAGAGGAAAGAAAACATACATCTCATCAAAATATTGAACGAATACCAAATTCACATGACTACTTATATCAAGACTTCTCCCATGTCCTCAGGAACAAACGTAACTACTCACAAAGAATATTCATGTTCACAATCAGAGGGGTATTAATATGCATAATGGATCTGAACATATGATCTTCCACCAAGTAAACCAACTAGAATCAACTACCAGGAGTAATCAACACTACTAGCAACCCACAGGTACCAATCTGAGGTTTTGGTACAAAGATTGGATACAAGAGATGAACTAGGGTTTGAGAGGAGATGGTGCTGGTGAAGATGTTGATGAAGATAATCCTCCCCAAGATGGGAGAGTTGTTGGTGATGACGATGGCGATGATTTCCCCCTCCCGGAGGGAAGTATCCCCGGCAGAAGAGCTCCACCGGAGCCCTGGATTAGTTCCGCCAAGGTTCCGCCTCGAGACGGCGGTGCTTCGTCCCGAAAGCCTCCCTATGATTTTTTTTCCAGGTCAAAACACCTCATATAGCAGAAGATGGGCATCGAGGGGCTGCCAGGTGGCCCACGAGGCAGGGGCGTGCCCAGGGGGGAGGGGTGCCTCCCACCCTCGTGGACGGTGGGTGGCCCCCCTCCTGTATTTCTTCTGCCAGATATTTTTAATATATTTTCTAAAACTGACTTTCGTGGAGTTTCATGGCTTTTTGAATTGTGCAGAATAGGTCTCCAATGTTTGCTCCTTTTCTAGCCTAGAATTCCAGCTGCCGACATTCTCCCTCTTTATTGAAACCTTGTAAAATAAGAGAGAAAAGGCATATGTATTGTGACATAATGTGTCATAACAGCCCATAATGTAATAAATATCAACATAAAAGCATGATGCAAAATGGACGTATCAACTCCCCCAAGCTTAGACCTCGCTTGTCCTCAAGCAGAAACCGATATCGAAAAATATGTCCACATGTTTAGAGATAGAGGTGTCGATAAAATAAAATACGGACATGAGGGCATCATGATCATTCAACATATAAATATATTGTCATATGATTAGTTTTAATCGGACACAGAGAAAGGTAGGGGCTTATAATATTGCCTCCCAACCTTTTACTTCAAGGGTAATGTCAACAATAATAGATCATGATAGCTTACATCCAAGTGGGTATATATGTCAGGATCTTTCCAACATAATGTGCTTGCCAAAGGATAAAATGTAAAAAGGAAAGGTGAAGATCACCATGACTCTTATAAGGTAAGAATAATAGATAGGCCCTTCGCAGAGGGAAGCAGAGGTTGTCATGTGCTTTTATGGTTGGATGTACAAAATCTTAGCGCAAAAGAACATCACTTTATATTGCCACTTGTGATAGGGACCTTTATTATGCAGTCCGTCGCTTTTATTACTTCCATGTCACAAGATCATATAAAGATTATTTTCTCCAAACTAATAGATCATACATATTTTAGAGAGTTGCAACAATGACAACTTACTTGAAGGATCTTACTCAATCCATAAGTAGATATGGTGGACTCTCATGGCAAAACTGGGTTTAAGGATGTATGGAAGCACAAGTAGTATCTCTACTTGGTGCAAGGAGTTTGGCTAGCATGAGGGGGAAAGGCAAGCTCAACATGTTGGATGATCCATGACAATATACTTTATATCAGATATAAGAAGACATAACCCATTACGTTGTCTTCCTTGTCCAACATCAACTCTTTAGCATGTCATATTTTAATGAGTGCTCACAATCATAAAAGATGTCCAAGATAGTATATTTATATGTGAAAACCTCTCTTTCCTTATTACCTCCTATTAATTGCAACGATGCCAAAACTATGTTTGTCAACTCTCAACAACTTTTATTCATCATACTTTTTATATGTGAAGTCATTACTTCCCATAAGACCAATATGATCTCTTTGATACTTTCTATATTTTCTTTTGTCCTCTCATGATCATGGTGAGATAATCAAGCCCTTGACTCAAAACTAATCTTTATTATATATAGCTCATGGACTCGATTACAAAGATAAAGATCATAAAGCAAAGCTCACAACTATATCATACTAAATTTTATTCTACTAGATCAAGATATTACCAAAAGGATCGAACTAAGAAAAACGGTAAAGATAGGAGTGTGATGGTGATACGATACCGGGGCACCTCCCCCAAGCTTGACAGTTGCCAAGGGGAGTGCCCATACCCATGTGATTATATCTCTTTCTTCAGAGGTGGTGTTGATGGAGTTGTTGATGATGTAGGCTTGCCATCCATCTTCCAAGGCATGGGCTAACCATCGTAGAAAGATGATCGAGTCTCCGGGATCCTCAAATCTGTAGCCAAACTCATCCTCTTGAATCTATATTCATACTCACAGTTTTGGTTTTGTAGGTCATAGATCTGGGCTTGGAGGTGCTCGATTTTCTCGTGGAGCTTGAAGATGGCTTCCCCAATGGTCTTGGCATCTAGCTTGTGGTTGTTGGTGAACACCGTGATCATCATGTGGTTGACGTTGAGTCCTTGTTCCACCGTACCTTGGCACTTGAAAACTTGCTGCTCCATGGCTTCGAGTCTTGTCTCCATGCTTCCGGTCCTCCTTGGTCTCTCAACATCGCGGATGTGCAACACCCCCTCACGCGCCTCGATGGTTTGAGGGTGTTGCAGCACCTCCGCGAGGTAGGGTTTGATGACCTTCTCGAAGAACTTGTCCTTGAGGGTGCTTGAAGACATCATGGTGATCTAGAACTGTCAGAAACATAGCTCAAAACAAAAGCATAAGATTTTCGCGTGGTGCGGTAGTCAAAACCTTCGGGAGATTATATAATGAATTTTTACCGACCAAAAGAAGTAACGTGCAAGAAATCAGAGTCCGGGAGGCACACGAGGTGCCCACGAGGTAGGGTGCGTGCCTAGGGGGGTAGGGCGCGCCCTCCACCCTCGTGGACGCCTCGTGTCCTTTCTGGACTGCTTCTTATTTTTCTATTTTTCTAAATATTCCAAAACGGAGAAAAATTGACATTAGAACTGTTTTGGAGTCGCGTTACTTACCGTACCAGATACCTCTTCCTTTTTGGAGTCTGAATCGTTCTGGAAAGTGTCCCTTATGTATTCCTCCGGGGTTACGGTTTCAATAACATTGGTTTCAACATTTATGGGATTACCCGAGATATAATGTTTGATTCTTTGACCGTTCACCACCTTCGGTTTTGTGCCTTCGAAGTTGTTGATTTTTATGGCACCGGATTGATAGACATCCTCGATAATGTAAGGACCTTCCCATTTAGAGAGAAGTTTTCCTGCAAAAAATCTTAAACGAGAGTTGTATAGCAAGACATAATCTCCTACGTTAAACTCACGCTTTCGTATCCTTTTGTCATGCCATCTTTTAACTTTTTCTTTTAAAAGTTTGGCATTTTCGTAGGCATGGGTTCTCCATTCATCAAGTGAGTTGATGTCAAATAACATCTTCTCACCGACAAGTTTGAAATCATAATTGAGCTCTTTAATAGCCCAATATGCATTATGTTCTAATTCGAGAGGTAAGTGACATGCTTTTCCATAAACCATCTTATATGGAGACATACCAATATGATTTTTGTAGGCAGTTCTATAGGCCCATAATGCATCATCAAGTTTCTTGGACCAATTCTTTCTAGATCTATTAACAATCTTTTACAAAATTAATTTCAGCTCTCTGTTACTTAGTTCTACTTGACCACTAGACTGTGGGTGGTAAGGGGATGCAATTTTATGATTAACATCATACTTAGCGAGCATCTTACGGAAAGCACCATGAATAAAGTGTGAACCACCATCAGTCACTAAATATTTAGGGACTCCAAACCTCGGGAAAATAACTTCTTTAAGCATCTTAATAGAGGTGTTGTGATCAACACTACTAGTTGGAATAGCTTCTACCCACTTAGTAACGTAATCAACAACAACTAAAATATGTGTATACCCATAGAGGAAGGAAACGGTCCCATATAATCAAAGCCCCAAACATCAAATGGTTCAATAACAAGTGAAAATAATTCATAGGCATTTCTTGACGTCTGCTAATATTACCAATTCTTTGACATTCATCACAAGACAAGACAAACTTACGTGCATCCTTGAAGAGAGTAGGCCAATAAAAACCAGATTGCAGTACCTTATGTGCAGTCCTATCTCCAGCGTGGTGTCCTCCATAAGCCTCGGAGTGACACTTGCGTAGGATCTGTTCCTGTTCATGCTCAGGTACGCAACGTCTAATAATACCATCTACTCCTTCTTTATAAAGGTGCGGGTCATCCCAAAAGTAATGTCTTAAATCATAGAAGAACGTTTTCTTTTGCTGGTATGTGAAACTAGGTGGTATAAATTTAGCAACAATGTAATTAGCATAATCAGCATACCATGGAGCAGTACGAGAAGCATTTATGACAGCTAATTGTTCATCAGGAAAGCTATCATCAATAGGCAGTGGGTCATCAAGAATATTCTCTAACCTAGACAAGTTGTCTGCAACGGGGTTCTCAGCTCCTTTTCTATCAGTAATATGCAAATCAAATTCTTGAAGCAAGAGAACCCATCTAATAAGTCTAGGTTTAGCGTCCTTCTTTTCCATAAGATATTTAATAGCAGCATGATCAGTGTGAACAATTACTTTGGAATCAACAATATAAGGCATAAACTTATCACAAGCAAATACAACTGCTAAAAATTCTTTCTCAGTAGTAGCATAATTTCTCTGGGCACTGTCTAGGGTTTACTAGCATATTGGATAACATTCAATATCTCATCAACTCTTTGTCCTAGAACAACACCTACAACATAATCACTAGCATCACACATAATTTCAAAGGGTAAATTCTAGTCAGGAGGCTGGACAATATGTGCAGAGATCAATGCTTTCTTAAGTATCTCAAATGCTTCTACACAATCATCATCGAAGACAAAAGGAACATCTATTTGTAAGAGATTAGTCACAGGCCTAGAGATTTTTGAGAAGTCCTTAATGAACCTCCTATAAAACCCGGCATGACCAAGGAAACTTCTTATACCTTTGATGTCCTTGGGACACGACATCTTCTCAATAGCATCAACTTTAGCTTTATCAACTTCAATACCTCTTTCAGAAATTTTGTGTCCCAAGACAATACCTTCATTAACCATAAAGTGGCACTTTTCCCAATTCAAGACAATATTAGTTTCTTCACATCTATGCAAAACTCAATCAAGGTTTCTCAAGCAATCATCAAAAGAAGTTCCATAAACGGAAAAATCATCCATGAAAACCTAAACATTTTTTCACAAAAATCATAGAATATAGCCATCATGCATCTTTGAAAGGTAGCAGGTGCATTACATAAACTAAAAGGCATACGTCTATAAGAAAAGGTACCGAAGGGACAAGTAAAAGTGGTCTTTTTTTTATCCTCTTTTGACACAGGTATTTGAGAGAAACCAGAATAGCCATCTAGAAAGCAAAAATGAGTATGTTAGGATAATCTTTCTAGCATTTGATCAATAAAAGGTAAAGGGTAATGATCTTTCTTAGTAGCTTTATTTAGTTTGCAGAAATCAATTACCATCCTATAACCTGTAACAATTCTTTGCGGGATCAATTCATCTTTATCATTAGGAACAACAGTAATGCCTCTCTTCTTAGGGACATAATGGACAGGTGATACGTCCCCAACGTATCTATAATTTTTGATTGTTCCATGATATTATTTATGAAGTCTTGGATGTTTAATGGGCTTTATCATTCACTTTTATATCATTTTTGGGACTAACCTACTAACCCAAAGGCCCAGTCCAGATTGCTGTTTTTTTGCCTATTTTAGGGTTTTGCAGAAAAGGAATATCAAACGGAGTCCAAACGAAATGAAACCTTCGCGAGAGATATTTTTGGAGGAAATCACGCTCGGGAAACGTCAGGACCAAGTCAGGGGGCAAGGGGCCAGCCCTCGAGGGTGGGGGCGCGCCCCCCTGCCTCGAGGCTGGCCCACACGGACCCCGGTGCCCAACTTCTTCCTATATATACCTACGTACCCCAGAAACTCCATACGCAGAGAGAAAACCCTAATTCCACCGCCGTAGCTTCTGTTCCCGTGGAGATCCCATCTTGGAGCCTGTTTCGAGAGGGGGATCCATCAAGGAGGCCTTCATCATCATCATCATCGCCCTCACCATGAGTTGTGAGTAGTTTACCACAGACCTTCGGGTCCATAGCTAGTATCTAGATGGCTTCTTCTCTCTCTCTCTGGATCTCAATACAAAGTTCTCCTCGATCTTCGAGGAGATCTATTTGATGTAATCTCTTTTTGCGGTGTGTTTGTCGAGATCCGATGAATTGTGAGTTTATGATCAAGGTTATCTATGAAAGATATTTGGTTCTTCTCTGAACTTTTTATGTGTGCTCATAATATCCTTCCAAGTCTCTTCGAATTATTGGTTTGGTTTGGCCTACTAGATCTATAGTTCTTGTAATGGGAGAAGTGCTTGGCTTTGGGTTCAATCTTGCGGTGTCCTTTCCCAGTGACAGTAGGGGCAGCAAGGCACGTATTGTATTGTTGCCATCGAGGATAAAAAGATGGGGTTTTCATCATATTGCTTGAGTTTATCCCTCTACATCATGTCATCTTGCTTAAGGCGTTACTTTGTTCGTATGAACTCAATACACTAGATGCATGCTGGATAGCGGTCGATGTGTGGAGTAATAGTAGTAGATGCAGAATCATTTCGGTCTACTTGTCTCGGACGTGATGCCTATATACAATGATCATGCCTAGATAGTCTCATAATTATTTGCTTTTCTATCAATTGCTCGACAGTAATTTGTTTACCCGCCGTAGAATACCGCTATCATGAGAGAAGCCACAAGAGAAAACTATGCCCCCCGGGTCTATTCTCAACATATAAATCTACATCTACTTTACTTTTCTTGCTTTTATTTGCTGTTTTATTAAACCAAAAATACCAAAAATATAATTATCATCTCTATCAGATCTCACTCTCGTAAGTGACCGTAAAGGGATTGACAACCCCTTATCGCGTTGGCTGCAAAGTTCTTATTTGTCTATGCAGGGGCGAGGGACTCGCGCATGGTCTCCTACTGGATTGATACCTTTGTTCTCAAAAACTGAGGGAAATACTTACGCTACTGTGCTGCATCTCCCTTTCCTCTTCGAGGGAATACAACGCAAGCTCAAGAGGTAGCAAGAAGAATTTCTGGCGCCGTTGCCGGGGAGGCTTACGCAAAAGTCATATACCAAGTACCTATCACAAACCCTTATCCTTCGCATTACATTTATTTGCCTCTCATTTTCCTCTCCTCCACTTCACCCTTGTCATTTTATTTGCCCTTCTTCCGCCGTGTGTTTACCGTTCGCTTGCCTCTCGTTTGCTTGTGTGCTATGTGCCCTCAATTAGCTTGCATCTTCGCTTGCTAAAGTATGGATCCTCATCCACTTGCTAATCTCTTTAAGAGATCAAATTATGTTGAACCTATTGCTAGGGAGTTGACTGCACTAGATTATCTTTACGGGGTTTTGCTTGAAATTTGTGAATCTGAAAATTGTGATGAAGTATTGAAAGAAAAACATAAATTGATTCATGATAGCTCCTTGAGTAAAAAGCATGATTGCAATGATGTTATTATAAATTCTATTGATGTCAATTGTGCTAATGATATGCAAAACCCTAAGCTTGGGGATGCTAGTTTTGCTATGACTACTATTTGTTGCAATGATCATGATTGGGGTGATTCTTCTTATGATCTTGAAAATTTATTTAATCCCCATGATGAATATGAGATTGATAATAATGTTTGCAATAATATTGAAAGTGGGTTTGGAAGATTGTCAACTTTAGATCCCACTATTTTGGAAGAGTGTCAACTTCGTATGCATGTGGATCGTGTTGAGAATATGTTATGTGATAGCTATTTTGTTGAATTTGCTTATGATCCTACATGCAATTATTATGAGAGAGGAAAATATGGTTGTAGAGATCTTCATGTTACTAAATTACCTCTCTTCATGTTGAGATTTATCTTGTTTCTTTCCTCTTCCTTGCCTATGTTAGATCTTGCTTCCCTTGCTAATTTGTTTGCCTATAAGATGCATATGAATAGGAAGTATGTTATACTTAGATGTGTTTGTCTCATGTTTATGTGATGCTCTTTTTGTGCTTCAAGTCTTGTCTTTCATGTGAGCATCATTAAAATCGTGCCTAGCTAGGGGCTAAAACGATAGCGCTTGTTGGGATGCAACCCAATTTTATGTTTTTTGCTTTTGTTGCTGTTAGGGAATAAATATTGCATCTGGCCTCTGATTAGGTGTGTTTTCATGTTTTGTTTAGTGTTTGTGCCAAGTAGAACCTTTGGTAGGACTTGTGTGAAGTTTATTTGATCTTGCTGTGAAAAACAGAATCATTAACGCTCGCTAAAGTAGTCTTCAGATTTTACTGGAGCGTGATTTTTAGTTGATTCTTTTTTCTGCTGATTGGTAGACAAATTGCTCAAATTTAACAATTTATTTTCATTTTTTTGGAGTTTCAGAAGTAGGCGAACCCAGCAGATTACTACAGACTGTTCTGGTTTTGACAGATTCAGTTTTTCGTGTGTTCTTTGCTTATTCCGATGCATCTATGAGTAATATTGGAGGATATGAATCATAGAGAACTTGGAGTACAGTAGGTTTAACACCAATATAAAAAAAAGAATGAATTACTTGCTGTACCTTTGAGTGGTGGTTTGCTTTCTCTTACTAACGGAGCTCATGAGAATTTTTGTCTAAGTTTTGTGTTGTGAAGTTTTCAAGTTTTGAGTATTGCTTTGATGGACTATGGAACAAGGAGTAACAAAGGCCCATGCTTGGGGATGACCAAGGCACCCCAAGTAAAATCAAGAAAATCAAAAGCCTAAGCATGGGGATTCCCCGGAAGGCATCCCCTCTTTCGTCTTCGTCCATCGGTAACTATACTTGGAGCTATATTTTTATTCGCAACATGCTATGTGTTTTGCTTGGAGCGTCTTGTATAATTTGAGTCTTTGCTTGTTAGTTTGCCACAATAATCCTTGATGGACACACCTATTTTAGAGAGTTAAATATGGCCTAGAAATTATTAGAACACTCATTGTGCTTCACTTATATCTTTTGAGTTGAATAGTTTTTGCTCTAGTGCTTCACTTATATGTTTTAGAGCACGGTGGTGGTAATATTTTGTAGAAATTGTTGAACTCTCATGCTTCACTTATATCTATTTGAGAGTCCATTAAAACAGCATGGTAATGTGTTTAGGCTAAAGAAACTAGTCTTCACATGATAAACATCCAATGTCAATGTAGTAAAATTTTCACACCAAGTGCATTGTATAGAATGAGATGTTGTATGCTTGATAATTGTTTTGAGACATGAGGATAGTGATATTAGAGTCATGCTAGTGGAGTTATTATGAAATTGAAGAATACTTGTGTTAAGGTTAGTGATTCCCGTATCATGCACGTATGGTGAACCGCTATGTGACGAAGTTAGAGCATGAGGTATTTGTAGAGTGCCAACCTTTGTGTGGAGGTCGGGGGCGCGCGATGGTTAACTCCTACCAACCTCCCCCCTAGGAGCATGCGTTGATTGCTTTGTTTTTGATGACTCGTAGATTTTTGCAATAAGTATATGAGTTCTTATGACTAATGTTGAGTCCATGGATTATACGCAGTCTCACCTTTCCACCATTGCTAGCCTCTCTTGTACCGCGCAACTTTCGCCGGTACCATAAACCCACTATATATCCTTCCTCAAAACAGCCACCATATTGTTCCTCAAAACAGCCACCATACCTACCTATCATGGCATTTCCATAGCCATTCCGAGATATATTGCCATGCAACCCTCCACCGTTCCATTCATATGACACGCATCATATTGTCATAGTGCCATGCATGATCATGTAGTTGACATCGTAATTATGGCAAAGCCACCATGCATAATTTTTCATATATGTCGCTCTTGATTCATTGCTTATGCTGGTACACCGCCGGAGGCATTCATGTAGAGTCATACTTGTTGTAGTATCGAGTTGTAATTTCAAGTTGTAAAAAAAGTGTGATAATCATCATTATTAGAGCATTGTCCCGTGTGAGGAAAGGCCAATAAAAAAAGGAGAAGGCCCAAAAAAAAATAAAAAAAATAGCGAGCGGCTAATAAAAAAATAAAGAGAAAAGTCCCTAAAAAATGACAGAAAAGGGAGAAGGGACAATTGCTACTATCTTTTTCCACACTTGTGCTTCAAAGTAGCACCATGATCTTCATTGTAGAGAGTCTCATGATCAGTCACTTTCATATACTAGTGGGAATTTTCATTATAGAACTTGGCTTGTATATTCCAACAATGGGCTTCCTCAAATGCCCTAGGTCTTCGTGAGCAGGCAAGTTGGATGCACACCCACTAGTTTCTTTTGTTGAGCTTTCATTCATATTTAGCTCTAGTGCATCCGTTGCATGGTAATCCCTACTCACTCACATTGATATCTATTGATGGGCATCTCCATAGCCCGTTGATACGCCTAGTCGATGTGAGACTATCTTCCTCTTTTTTGTCTTCTCCACAACCACCTCTATTCCACCCATAGTGCTATATCCATGGCTCACGCTCATGTATTGCGTGAAAGTTGAAAGGTTTGAAAAGAATAGAGTATGAAAACAAGTGCTTGGCTGAACTCGGGGTTGTGCTTGATATGAATATTTTGTGTGATGAAGAGGGAGCATAGCCAGACCATATGATTTTGTAGGGATAACTTCCTTTAGCCATAGTATTTTGAGAAGACATGATTACTTTGTTAGTATTGCTTGAAGTATTGTTATTTCTTATGTCAATATAGACTTTTATCTTGAATCTTTCAGATCTGAACATTCATGCCACAATTAAGAGAATTACATTGAAAAACTATATTGGTTAGCAGTCCACATTAAAAATTCTTTCTTTATCATTTACGTACTCGAGGACAAGCATGAATTAAACTTGGGGATGCTTGATACGTCTCCAACGTATCTATAATTTTTTATTGTTCCATGCTATTATTTATGAAGTCTTGGATGTTTAATGGGCTTTATTATTCACTTTTATATCATTTTTGGGACTAACCTACTGACCCAAAGGCCTAGTCCAGATTGCTGTTTTTTTTGCCTATTTCAGGGTTTTGTAGAAAAGGAATATCAAACGGAGTCCAAATGGAATGAAACCTTCGCGAGAGATATTTTTGGAGGAAATCACGCTCGGGAAATGTCAGGACCAAGTCAGGGGGCAAGGGGCCAGCCCTCGAGGGTGGGGGCGCGCCCCCCTCCCAGGGCGCGCCCCTTGCCTCGAGGCTGGCCCACATGGCCCCCAGTGCCCTCCTTCTTCCTATATATACCTACGTACCCCAGAAACTCCATACGCAGAGAGAAAACCCTAATTCCATCGCCGTAGCTTCTGTTCCCGTGGAGATCCCATCTTGGAGCCTGTTCTGGGAAGGGGATCCATCAAGGAGGCCTTCTTCATCATCATCATCGCCCTCACCATGAGTTGTGAGTAGTTTACCACAGACCTTTGGGTCCATAGCTAGTATCTAGATGGCTTCTTCTCTCTCTCTCTGGATCTCAATACAAAGTTCTCCTCGGTCTTCGAGGAGATCTATTCGATGTAATCTCTTTTTGTGGTGTGTTTGTCGAGATCCGATGAATTGTGAGTTTATGATCAAGGTTATCTATGAAAGATATTTGGTTCTGCTCTGAACTTTTTATGTGTGCTCATAATATCCTTCCAAGTCTCTTCGAATTATTGGTTTGGTTTGGCCTACTAGATCTATAGTTCTTGTAATGGGAGAAGTGCTTGGCTTTGGGTTCAATCTTGCGGTGTCCTTTCCCAGTGACAGTAGGGGCAGCAAGGCACGTATTGTATTGTTGCCATCGAGGATAAAAAGATGGGGATTTCATCATATTGCTTGAGTTTATCCCTCTACATCATGTCATCTTGCTTAAGGCGTTACTCTGTTCGTATGAACTCAATACACTAGATGTATGCTGGATAGTGGTCGATGTGTGGAGTAATAGTAGTAGATGCAGAATCGTTTTGGTCTACTTGTCTCGGACGTGATGCCTATATACAATATTCATGCCTAGATAGTCTCATAATTATTCACTTTTCTATCAATTGCTCGACAGTAATTTGTTTACCCGCCGTAGAATACCACTATCATGAGAGAAGCCACTAGAGAAAATTATGGCCCCCGGGTCTATTCTCAACATATAAATCTACATCTACTTTACTTTTCTTGCTTTTATTTCCTGTTTTATTAAACCAAAAATAGCAAAAATATAATTATCATCTCTATCAGATATCACTCTCGTAAGTGACCGTAAAGGGATTGACAATCCCTTATCGCATTGGCTGCAAAGTTCTTATTTGTTTGTGCAGGTGCGAGGGACTCACGCGTGGTCTCCTACTGGATTGATACCCTGGTTCTCAAAAACTGAGGGAAATACTTACGCTACTATGCTGCATCTCCCTTTCCTCTTTGAGGGAATACAACGCAAGCTCAAGAGGTAGCAACAGGACTTACCCACTGACTATCAGCAACTGGATAAATTATACCTGCCTCTAGAAGCTTTAGTATTTCTTTTCTTACCACTTCTTTCATCTTAGGATTTAACCGTCGTTGGTGATCAACAACCGGTTTAGCGTCCTTTTCCAATTTTATTTTGTGTTGGCATAGAGTGGGACTAATGCCCTTAAGATCATCAATAGTATATCCAATAGCGGCACGGTGCTTCTTCAGAGTTTTCAATAATTTCTCTTCTTCCTGCTCTGAAAGGTTAGCACTAATAATAACATGATATATCTTCTTTTCATCAAGATAAGCATACTTAAGAGTATCAGGTAATGGTTTGAGTTCAAACACGGGGTCACCCTTGGGTGGAGGAGGATCCCCTAGGATTTCAACATGCAAGTTGTGTTTCAATAAGGGTCCTTGTCTAAAGAATATTTCATCTATTTCCCTTCTTTCATTCATATACATATCATTTTCATGGTCAAGCAGATATTGTTTCAAAGGATCGTTAGGAGGCACATCAATAGAAGCAAGACCGATAATTTCATCCTTACTAGGCGATTCTTTATCATGGGGTTGTCTACGAAATTTAGCAAAGTTAAAGTCATGAGACATATCCCCTAAACCAACAGTAACAATGTCCTTTTCACAGTCTATCTTAGCATTAACAGTGTTCAAGAAGGGTCTACCAAATATAATGGGGCAAAAATAATCTTGGGGGGGACCAAGAACAAGGAAATCAGCAGGGTATTTAACTTTCCTGCACAAGACTTCAACATCTCTAACAATCCCAACTGGTGAAATAGTTTCTCTACTGGCAAGCTTAATTGTAACATCAATACCTTCTAGCTCAGCAGGTGCAATATCGTGCATAATTTCTTCATTTAAGGAATGTGGTATTGCACTAGCACTAGCACCCATGTCACATAAGCCATGATAGCAATGATCTCCTATTTTAACAAAAATAACAAGCATGCCTACAACAGGTCTATGTTTATTCTTAGTATCGGGTCTAGCAATTGTAGCAGCTTCATTACAGAAGTAAATAACATGCCCATCAATATCATCGACCAAGAGATCCTTAACCATAGCAATACTAGGCTCAACTTTAGTTTGCTCATAGGGTGTAGGTGTTCTAGTATTACTCTTACGAACCACAGTTGAAGCTTTAGCATGATCCTCTATTCTAAGAGGGAAAGGTGGTTTCTCAATATAAGCGGTAGGGACAATAGGATCAACATTATAAGTGATAGTCTTTTCTTCAACTTTAAAGAGTTCAACTACTTTTACTTCAATGGGAGGATGATATTTAAACCACTTCTCCTTAGGGAGATCAACATGAGTAGCAAATGATTCACATAAAGAAGCTACTATCTCAGAGTCAAGTCCATATTTAGTGCTAAATTCACGGAAAACATCGGTATCCATAAAAGATTTAACACAATCAAACTTAGGTGTTATACCTGACTCCTTACCTTCGTCAAGATCCCAATCTTCATAGTTGCATTTAATTCTTTCCAATAAATCCCATTTGAATTTAATAGTCTTCATCATAAAAGAACTAGTACAAGAAGTATCGAGCATGGAGTGATTATTGAGAGAAAGCCGAGCATAATTTTTTTTAATAATCATTTCTCTTGAGAGCTCATGATTGGGGCATGAATATAACATTGACTTAAGCCTCCCCCAAGCTTGAGCGATACTTTCTCCTTCGCGAGGTCAAAAATTATATATATAATTACGATCACTAGGAACCTGATGCATAGGATAGAACTTCTGATGAAATTCCAACTTCAGTCGGTAGTAGTTCCATGATCCAATATCATCGCATAGCCTAAACCATGTCAATGCCTCTCCCTTCAAAGATAAAGGGAAGACCTTCTTCTTGATCACATCCTTGGGCATACCTGTAAGCTTAATTAATCCACAAACTTCATCCACATAGATTAGGTGCAAATCGGGATGCAAGGTTCCATCTCCTGTAAAGGGATTAGCTAGCAGTTTCTCTATCATACCCGAAGGAATTTCAAAGCAAACATTTTCAGTAGGTTCAGCAGGGTGAGGAGCAAGTCTTTGCTCTACTGGTCGGGGTGAAGATACCACGAACAAGCCCCTAAAAGGATTATGTTCCATAGTAACAAGTGACAGTAAATTTCAGCACACTATATAAATGTTTACTTACCAAATTCCACTTACCAAAGGTGCTTCACTCCCCGACAACGGCGCCAGAAAAGAGTCTTCATGACCCACAAGTGTAGGGGGTCTATCGTAGTCCTTTCGATAAGTAAGAGTGTCAAATCCAACGAGGAGCAGAAGGAAATGATAGGCAGTTTTCAGTAAGGTATTCTCTGCAAGCACTGAAATTATTGGTCACAGATAGTTTTGTGATAAGGTAATTGGTAACAAGTAACAAATAGTAAAAGTAAGTAAGGTGCAACAAGATGACCCAATCCTTTTTGTAGAAAAGGACAAGCCTGGACAAACTCTTATATAAAGGAAAGCGCTCCCGAGGACACATGGGAATTATCGTCAAGCTAGTTTTTATCACGTTCATATGATTCGCGTTCTTTACTTTGATAATTTGGTATGTGGGTGGACCGGTGCTTGGGTGCTGCCCTTACTTGGACAAGCATCCCACTTATGATTAACCTCTATTGCAAGCATCCGCAACTACAAAAGAAGTATTAAGGTAAACCTAACCATAGCGTGAAACATATGGATCCAAATCAGCCCCTTACGAAGCAACGCGTAAACTAGGGTTTAAGCTTCTGTCACTCTAGCAACCCATCATCTACTTATTAATTCCCAATGCCTTCCTCTAGACCCAAACAATGGTGAAGTGTCATGTAGTCGACGTTCACATAACACCACTAGAGGAAAGACAACATACATATCATCAAAATATCGAACGCATACCAAATTCACAAGACTACTTATAGCAAGACTTCTCCCATGTCCTCAGGAACAAACGTAACTACTCACAAAGGATATTCATGTTCATAATCAGAGGGGTATTAATATGCATAATGGATCTGAACATATGATCTTCCACCAAGTAAACCAACTAGCATCAACTACAAGGAGTAATCAACACTACTAGCAACCCACAGGTACCAATCTGAGGTTTTGGTACAAAGATTGGATACAAGAGATGAACTAGGTTTTGAGAGGAGATGGTCTTGGTGAAGATGTTGATGAAGATAACCCTCCCCAAGATGGGAGAGTTGTTGGTGATGATGATGGCGATGATTTCTCCCTCCCGAAGGGAAGTATCCCCGGCAGAACAGCTCCACCGGAGCCCTAGATTGGTTCCGCCAAGGTTCCGCCTCGAGACGGCGGCGCTTCGTCCCAAAAGCCTCCCTATGATTTTTTCTAGGTCAAAACACCTCATATAGCAGAAGATGGGCATCGGGGGGCTGCCAGGTGGCCCACGAGGCAGGGGGCGCGCCCAGGGGTGGTGCCCCCACCCTCGTGGACGGTGGGTGGCCCCCCTCCTGTATTTCTTCCGCCAGATATTTTTTTTATTTTCTAAAACGGACTTTCGTGGAGTTTCAGGGCTTTTTGAGTTGTGTAGAATAGGTCTCCCATGTTTGCTCCTTTTCCAGCCCAAAATTCTAGCTACCGGCATTCTCCCTCTTTATGTAAACCTTGTAAAATAAGAGAGAAATGGCATAAGTATTGTGACATAATGTGTAATAACAGCCCATAATGCAATAAATATCAACATAAAAGCATGGTGCAAAATGGACGTATCAGAGTCCGCCGCCTCGTGTCGCCCCACTGATGAGCCGCACCGCCCTCGTCCCCGCCTCTACTTCGAGCAGACGAACGAACCACGCCGACCTCTCCTACCTAGCCGGACGACCTCGCCTGCCTCCCTCGCCGTCGCCCCCGGCCATCTCCAGCCCGGATCCAGCGGGATCTGGCCGTGGTCCACCCCAATGCGTGCCCCGTGGCTTGCCTGGCCGCGGCCACCACGACCCCGGCGTCGTCCCGCACCACCATCACCTCTTGTAGCCGCAGGTCATCACATCGATGACCACGGATGACGACATCTGTCCATAGATCCTCAGCGACCACCGGGAGCTTCGATCCGCCTCCTGCCCTGGTCTTCGTCCTTCGTTGACTCCCTCAAGTCCAGGACGAGAGACCCGTGCTTTTCCGTTGCTTTGTGTTGGACTGTCAAGACCACAGGTGCCTGAACGACTACAAGGTGTTGTGCCAAGTACCACTACCGTCGACCTCGTGGACGTCAAGTTTGACTACGACCCGTGTACCACTACTTCTACTACCGTCGCGACATGAACGACTACTTCGATGACGACCCATGAACAACTACTTCCCACGACAAACTCGAACCGCTCTGAAAACACACGCTTCGAAGGTATAACTGCCGAGACGATGACCATGGATGAAGGCATATGAGTTGTATGAGATCCTCGCATTTGCACTGTGCCCGACTTGTTTCGTGCCCGACCCTCTTATGCCTAGTCGCCGACCCGTGGGAACTCGGTTATCCGGGAGCACCCCCACCATCTTGCATGACACGCTCTGTAACACCCCAAAAATTTAACCATGATTTATTTATTAAAATTTTGCCAGGTAATTAAATTTTACTTTTCTGGATTTTCTTTTGATTTCAAGAACCATTCTTTTCTTCTGAATTATGGAGCTTTTTCTCCAAGGGGAACTTTTCAAAAATATTGTTGGACTTGTATACCTTCTCAAGAACATTTCTTTTAGCAGTGGAATTATTTCTATAAATATTTTTCCTAAAGCTTTATTGCTTTTAAATTGGTTTCTCATAAGTTTTGGAGTCCCTTTTGCACTGCAACCCTTTGATAAATGCATTTAAAAATTCCACCAAAATTTGGAGATGTTAGTAGGAGTATATAAGTCATTTTTATGCAAAAAACCATTGGTGTTCTTTGGAGAATTTGAGCAAACCATCCTCTTGTTCATTCTGGTCCAGTTTGGTATTTTGCACTACAACCCTATTTTAGATTCCTCTAGTGATCTTGGGGATTTTCCTGCTATTAGTACTTGCTACCAAACCCTTAAGTCCAGGATATTGGACCCATTTGAATAATTTTGGTCCATGCAATAATAGCCTACATTTTCTGTCCAGATTTGGTTTTCTCAAAAACTTGCACTAACAAGTTTCTGGTTTTGCCAAACTAACCTTGCCACCATCACCTACACCTAAAGAGACCCCAACCTGGAGTTTTTGGCCACCAGAAGAGATGCCTAGATGCCCTTGGCATTTTATCAAGCAGTTTAGGAGCATGGCCAGATTTGGCATGCTTTTAGACTTGCATTACGAAGTTGCTCTAATGACCTTGCCAGCTTGTCATATAGATTAGTCTTGCCCTAATCCCACCCCTGCTAAACCTCGTGTGCATTATAATCCCTGGGAGTGCCCTGGCATTTCACCGAGCACCTGCCGTGCATGCCCGGAGCGCGAGCAGAGCGCGCGTTTTGCACGTGCTCGCGTCCGAGCCGACACGCCCCTGGATAAGCCTCCCCGAGCTCGTCCTAATCCTCTCCCTCTCGCCGCGTCACGCCAGAAGCCTCGTCCACCTCTGGCACCCCACAGCGCCGCCGCAGCGAGCTCTCTTGGCGTCATGCCTTCGGCCGCAGCGCGCCCCTGCCGCGGCAGCACCGCCCCGGCCACCCCAGCACGCCAGCTGCCCTCGTGAACAGGCCGGCCTCATCCGCTTGCCCTGCAGACCCCGCCGGCCATCGCCACGTCGCCCCTAGCAAACAGTCCGCCGGTCGCCGGCATCCTTATCCACGGCCGCCACGGAACCGCCTTCATCCGCCTATTTAAGGCTGCCCCGAGCCCCTCCGCAGTCTCAGGCAACCCCAGCCATCCCCACAGAGCCCTCCCACTGCAGCAAATCACCTCGAGGAGGCTTGTTCCCCAACTCCGGCGAGGTACAGCCGCCACCACCGTCCGGATCAATACGCCGCAGACCGAGCCTTTCCCTCCCAGCCAGCCTCGCCGTTCGACTCCAGATGACCTTGCGGAGCTGCCCAACTACTCAAAGAAGCTCTAGGACAACCGTAGGACGGAACCCCTTTTCCAACCGAGACCGCCGTCCGCCACGAAGCTCGTCGCCGACGCGTTCCTCCACCTC